>PVKA01000154.1:12832-81003 GCA_004027165.1 Ctenomys sociabilis | reverse complement strand
CGCAGATGTATAAAAGTATGCTCAGTATTACTGATCTTCAGGAAACTATGAATCAGAATCATAGTAAGATAGTACCTCACATCTGTTGTGATGGCTGTTATCAGAAGAAAGTAAAAACGAAACAAGTGCTAGTGACAGTATGGAGAAAAAGGAATCCTTGTACACTGTTGATATATGAATATGGCCAATGTGGAAAACAGCAAATTAAGATCGAATTGCCAGTGGTTCTAACACTCTTCTGGGTAGATAAAAAAAGACTGTCTTAAAAAGATAACTGCTGTTCCATGTTCATTATATCAGTATTCACAATAGCAAGGGTATGGAAACAGTTTTAATGTCTACCAACAGATGAGTGGAGAAGAAAATTTCACACAAAATTCACAGGGGAGGAGGAGAGAGGGAGAGAGAGAGAAGTGTTCAGCATTTAAGAGCAGGAAGTCTTGTCCTTTGCAGCAATTTAGGTACATTTAGAAGACATAACAATAAGGGTAGATATTGTAAGAACTGATGCAAAATACAGCTGCTGCATGACCCCACTTTTAGGTGGAATCTGTAGTAGTGAAACTCGGAGTTAGACAGCACAGTAGTGGTTGCCCGTTACACAGGGCTGGGAGCCAGGCAGATGGGGTGGAGGGAGATATCAAAGGATAGGGAGTTTGATTTATCAAGATGAAAAAGTGCTGGGGATCTTCTATACAACACAGCATGTAGTTAGTAATGCTGTATTGTTTAAACTTTGCTGAGGCCATAGATCTCTCTTTTATACTAAAAGAAAACATTTTTAAAAACATCTAATAAAACAAAAGGGAATTTTTTGGATATCTTAAGGTTTACTGTAATAGACTTTCCAGTTTTGAAAAAAGATATTGTAAGCCCCAAGTAATACTACATTTGACCAGTAAGATTTGTTACCAGCTATGGATCCGTGTGTGCTATTAGCATGCTCTTCAGTGTCATCTGGCCTTAAATTATGGTTAGTTCAGCAAGTGATAGAAGGGCAGATTTTAGATTACCTTCTGTCTCCCTAACTAACAAGGCTTTCAGGGCATTAAAGAACTCTATAAATAGGCCTGGCTTTTGAATCTGCGTATCAGAAGGGGGCTGGGAACAAGAAGAGGGAAGGTGTCAGGTCCCAGTGATTAATGATCTCTAGGAAGTGAAAAGGAGAGAGTAATATACACAGTATTTCTACCCCCTGGAGTAGGAATGCAAACACTATTGTGCAAATCTGTGCATAGTCACTGACTTCCTGGTAGCTAGAGAATTTCATACACTCTTCCACCACAAACAAAACTGTCAGAGAAGTGACACAGCTCAGAAAGCTGGCCTTCCTTCCTTAAAAAGAATAGCTCAAACACAGTGAGCCAGAAAATTAATTTTGTATTTGTTTGGGGATCCAGTTGTTTAATAAGAAGTGAGAAAATGGGAAAGTTCTTTAAAACCCTGAAACCTCCAAATATTTGATTCTAGACCTACATTGGTTTCTTAAATGTACTAAATTCCTAGAAACTGAATGAATTTAAAGAGGAAACATTCTTTTGTAATGAAATGATCAATCTTAAACTTTTCAGTTTGGTCTCAGCAGTAGATTTAAAGAATCATCCTATGATAAACTCCACACCCTATAGCTTTATGTGTTGGGAGAAAATCCTAAGATTCCAGGATGACTTGCGTAGTTTTAGCAAGTAATTCCGAGGAAGAACTTTTTAAAAAAATTTTCTTGCTCTCTTTTTTCTACTAGTGAATCCATGGTATTTAGTAATAACTTCCAAATATTTAAATCAGAAGCAAGCCATTTTAAACTATAATTAAGAAACTACAATATTTTATAAAACATGTAAAAAGAAAGCTAGTGAGAAAAGCCTTGCATCTCCAGCTGCCTTTGCTATTATATGTAACCAAAATAAACAACTTAGATTTTACCAAAAACCATTTACTCATCAGTCTTTCTGCATATTTTCTGCTTTTTTTTTTTTTTTATGCTCTCTAGTACTGCACATTGCTCTGTGTTGTTTAATTCTTAAGTAGATATACCAGTTTTAGTTTTTCTGTAGTATAATGAGAAAGGATTCTTGAAGAACAGCTACATTTCAGGGTAAAGGATAGAAAAACTTTATTTTTCTGTTTTTGTATTTGTTTTTATTTTTAAGGTGTCACTGCAATCTGAATTAAATTTTAGACTCCTATATAGTCTAAATTAAGACAGATGAGTTAAGCCCTGACTTTGGTTTCTAAGTGATTTTACTTTTTCAGCTGCATTTGGAAGAGTTTATTTTTAGTGGGGTTGTGGTTATTTTTAGATACTTTTTTCTCACTAGGAAATGTAATGTCTGTCTTTCCATTGTTGTTTATCAGGAAGTTCGGAGGCACAGCAGTTCAGATCTAGTTAGCACAGAACACTGCTTCTCCTTTAGATGAAAATAGGAAATAATGCATGGGGAAAACAGGCCCATTGAGAGTGTTTCTAGTTTTGAAACTTTTAGTATCATTTTATTTTTATTTATTTTTTTTGAATTTTATTTTATTTTACTTTATTTTGAAGAGTAAAAACAGAAGCAAAAACAAGTAGAAAAAAAAATGACAAATTGTAACATACAACAATACATGTTGCAGATTTTCAAACCCTGAATAGCTAGTTGTGGTTTTATATTATCTATTTTTATCATCAAAACTTTGCTTAGATTCATAGATGTAGTTATGCAAAATTAGACAAATAAGTATTAATGCTTGCTTTCAAGAAATCTTGATTTTTTTCCTTATATTTTTTAAAAATTTATTTTGGTTAGACGTTAGAAACAGTACACATTTAGAAGACCAAGATGAGAGGCATTCAGTCATGGCTTTTGTATTATACATTGCTGTCTTGGATGTAGTTGCTCAGATCACAAATATCAACATACAGTTGGGGTAAAAATTCTGAACAGTAACTGCTATTTTCAAAAAAATTTGTGGAAATTATTAGTACAGTCATCTCAGCCATCTGTATATGTACTTGCCTGTCTTCCTACCCCTTTCTTTTTCCTTTTAGTGTCATTTTAGTCTTTCCTACACTAAGCAGTAGAACAAGATTTTGGGGAATGCTGAAACTGCTAAGCTTGGGTTCCCCCTGCTGGTGTGTATCCGAGCTTGTAGTCTCCTTCAACATAGCAGAAGGCCCAGTGGATGATGAAACAAAAGCAAAAGCTGGGATGATGTGAAAGTTGTATTTTGTACATCTAGAAAGAACAAAACTTAATCTTGCAATATTTGACTGTTATTGTTGCCTCTATGATAAGCTGCTTATACGCATTGTTTCTCAGTGCTTTACATTGTAATCCAAGGAATAATAAAACATGAGTGGACCAACAAAAGGGTTTTAACTCCCAAAGAACATACAAAGCTAGCATTGTTGTCATAATAAAATTAAAGACTGTGGCATTAGACCCCACTCTTCCTATTTTAGCATTTCAGGAAGTAAAATGACATTGTATGATCATGTCTGTCCGCTTAACACCTGTTCTTTCTAAAGTGTCATATGTGTATTTGAGATAGTTCTTAATTTTCTATCCTAGTAAATGACAAGCAAATATTAATAGCTCATTTTTTGAATAGCTCATTTGAAAACAAAAAAATTTAATTGACTCCTAAAAATCACTCTAGAACTTACTATGTTTGCATTTTAAAAGACTATTAATTAACTTAAAATATTGTATCTTAAATTGCCTTTCAGCAATGCAGTCAACCTTTTAAGCAATGTTCCGGTCTCTTGTTTGGATGTTCTCATTTGTCCATTAACCCATGAAGAAACAGCCCAAGAAGCAACAACTCTAGATGAACTGCCCAGTGATAAAGCTGCTGAGAAAGAAACAGTTTTAAAAAACAGCACTGTGGTGTACAATGGTATGAACATGGAGGCCATTCATGTTTTACTCAATTTTATGGAGAAGAGAATAGATAAGGTAAGGCTTCTAAAGCAGAAGCTCCATTGATGTTTCTAACAAATGTGAATGTGCTGCGCATACAGGGATGGGCCACAGAGCATTTTTACTAAATCTGAGCTTTTTTAATAGCTGAGATGTTACTTTGGAAAACATTTTATTGTAATATGATAAATTGCTAAAACTAGGGGAATGTGTTTAATGATGAAAATGGTGTTCCTGGAATTCAAATTTGTTACTAGTGCCTGAAAATAATAATTATTATTCTATTGGTAGTTTGTAAATCCCAGAAGTAGTAATTTTTCTCCAGACACTTGATACTTTGAATAATACCTTTAAAAGACATCTTCAAAAATTTGTTTTCAGTTTTCTGCTTGCAAGCTGTTTATTTTCTCTGGTCACTAAAGGCAGCAGGGTAGTATAAGTACTTCATCAAAGCCTTTGCCTCCCATAATCCCACTCATTGGTTGGGGCAGCATGGGGGACCCTCAAAGGGTTAGGGAAATCTAGGAAGGACAAAAACATGAAGACAACTGACTAAGTGGAAGGAAAATCATTTCTAACATAGTTTATACGTTTTGATATCTCTCCCCAAGTATTCTTGTGCTCAAACTAATGAAGAAAAGTAATACTTTTAGAAGCTAATGTATCTGTATGGTTCTCTTTATAGGGAAGCAGCTACAGAGAGGGTCTAACTCCAGTTCTCAGCTTATTAACAGAATGTTCCCGAGCCCACCGAAACATCAGAAAATTTCTCAAAGATAAGGTAACTCATAAATACATATTACATGTCAAAGTTAATATTTTTATATATTTTTAACATGAAACTAGTGTACTGATTTTTTCATATACAATATCTTTTCAGGAAATCAGATTCTCAGAAAAGTTAGTTTTAATCTTTGAAATTTCCCAATCAAGAAAGAAGTGATCTGTATATTTTTTGAATTGTTCACTGGGTGTTTTTTTTTTTTTTTTTTTGGTTTTTTTTCACATTGTTTATAGAAATCTGCTCTGAGTTGATTTCTAAGCATTATTCTGAGCGTTGAACAGCAGATCGAGTCATGCCCTCATATGGGGTAGATTCTAATGGCAGGAATTGCCAGGTGTTCTGAACGAAGATACAACAGGGGAAGGGGATAGAAAGACACAGGGGCAAGGGTGAACTTTGGAGATGACATTTGAGCCGCAAGTTAGATAAAGAAGGTGTCTCTAAGACTGTCCAGAGGGGAATTTACCAGAGAGAACAAGTTCAGAGCTCCTGAGAAGAGAGGATGCTTGGTCATCTTGAGGTGCAGAAAGACGGCCAGGGTGTCTAAGAAGGGGTTCACAAGGAAAAGTCAGAGGCTGGAGTAGAAGAGGTAACCTATAGCCAGGTACCATGAGGCTGGAGGAAGCTCACCTTGGAGGAGATGAGTAGACCCTGGGGTGTTTGGGGAGTGGAGCGATGTGACTGTGTTGATGTTTGAGCCAGCTCTTGCTCCTGTGTGTGGGATAGACTTGAGTGGAAGGAGGCAATTGGGACCAGGAGATGTGCCCTGAACAGAACAGAAGCAGAAGGCTGGGGGCAGGGAGGGCTATGAATTAACATTTGGGGATACTGGGGAATAAGGCTCATATGAGATGCTGAGAGACAGGACCAAAATCAAAGAAGAAGGAAAAACTAGAGATGGCCTTTACACTTTTAGGTCCAAGGCTGAGACTTGGATGGTAACTGAAACTGATCTCCTCTAAAGTCCCAGTCTCAAGCACTTCTCATTAGCGCCCTCAGTCCTCCTGTACTCCAGCCCCATGACGACTTTCAGTCTGTCTTTCCCTTCAGCCTTGGGCTGCCCCACATCTGCCCACTTCCTCTTGCCAAGCCAGATATCATGTATAGTTCAAGACTGTCGTCACTCCTTGCATACATCTTTACCTGGCCACTTCCCACCCCCTGTCTCCTTGGAAAATACAACACACTCGTTAACTCCAGCTGCCGCCTACTTGGGAGAAACTGGGGCAGCCACCCTGCCTAGCCAGTCAGCTCCCGGCTAATCTGCAACAATTACAAGTGTTTCTTGGATCTTTCCCTTTCTCTGCTTATACTCTCATTTGTTGACATTGTTTCCTATTTCTGTAAAAAATTAAGAGAAAACACCATTTTTCCACCCCTGTAGCTACTGTATGCCTACACCTGTACTGCCAGGTACTCTGCCTCCCCTCTGTTACAGAGATGAATTTTCCCTGCTGCTCTATAGCCAGCTTCTGTTTCAGATCTGTTTCCCTCATTTTCTCATTAATTTTGTCCTTGAATTTATTCATACTTTCTCTTTCCTTCCCTTCTTCCCTCCTGATACTTGGGATTGAACTCAAAAACTTTACTTTGAGCTGTATCCCTAGCCATTTTTAAATTGTTAGTATAGAGACAGGGCCTTGTTTAGTCTTTTAAGTTGCTCAGACTGGGCTCACACTGTAGTTCTGCTGCTTCAGCCTCCCAGAGTGGAATGAGGAGGTGCACACCACACCTGGTCCCCCCACTGTGGCTTCTTACATCCTCTCTGATTGTCGCCCGAACCTTCCATAACTAGGCTTCCATGCTTTCCATTCCAGTACAGTGGTGTTTACCAAGTCACTGACCCAGTGTCGCCAGAGTTCTTAAGTCTTTTCTTCTGCTGTAATAGCATTTGATATGTGTTCCCTCCCCTTTGAAATGCTTTCTTCACTTGGTTTCTAGAACACAGCAGAAAATCTCTGCAGTTCTTTGTCTTCCCAAATGTTTGGCTACTCCAAGGCAACAGTTTTCTTGGTTCCTTTTCTTCTTGCTGAGGCAAAATAGTTGATACCCAAAGTTAAAGAGGGAAAAGTTTGCTTTGGCTCCCAGTTTGTAATTTTCAGTCCATGGTCTGTTGCTCCAAGGCAAGGTGGCAAAGCAGAGGGCATCTCAGAGGAGAAACAGTTTACAGCAGGCAAAAGGCAGGAAGGCAACAAAATAGCAAAGTAGGGAGAAAGGAGCAGCAGCAGCCTGCCTCTCCTTTTCAACTCTTGCTGGCCACCATCCCTTTGGGTGGTGCCACCCACACCCAGAACTCTGCCAGACCTATCAGTGGAGACCCTTTGAGTAATCACACACCCTCAATCCCAGCTTCACACACCCTAGATCCGGCCTCCGAAAAGTCTGACCTCTGACCATGTAAGACTTTTAGAGGACATCTAAACACAAGTTGTAACAACTGTCCTGCCCCATCTGCACTCCTCTAAGATCTTCTTTGAGAAGAAAGCTTTTGAAAACCCATCTGTATGCTGCTGACTCCCAAGTTTCTGTCTCCAGCTTTGATCTGTGCCCTAAGCACCAGGTTTATATAATGAACTGCCTGCTCTATTCCCATTAGGTGAGAAGTGTAAGTTTAACATACCTGAAGTTAACATCACAATTTCCCGTCCCCTTAATCTGTTGTTTCCCTTTCTTTCCTTCCTTCAATATGTGGCCCTCACTCACCTCATTTTTCAGTTATCACCATAAAGAATTTCTCCTAATAAATAACCATGTTTATTTTCTCTGTCTCTGTTTATAGTCAAGATGTACTAACTACCTTATTACATGTAGGACACACTAATATATAGGTAGCCTGTCTTCCAGCCCTCATGTTTGGACTGATAAAGAAAGACTGAAAAGTACGGGCTCTGTGGGGAATTCACATTCTTTCAAAAGAACAACACCAGAAAGCATGAATAATCATTTAAGCAAGATAAGCTAAACCATGAAAGTTATTTCTAAATGGGATTCAGATACTCAAGTGGGAATGCATAGTAAAGAATAATAAGTTAAAATACTTTGTTTTTCATATTTTTGCTCTTTAACAAAGATAACCTTGAGTTCAAAGTTTAAGTAAACTTTTTGTTTCACTATCTCTAATTAGCACATAAAAGTCTGTTTGTTAAAAGCCTTAAAAAATAAAATAAAGCCTTCTTTATATCAAGGCCTTGGGCCACTTATCATGTGGTACAAAACACTATGAGACCCACTTTATGTGCTCAAGAAACACTGCAATGTAGGCAAGGACATGAGATGTGATCGCTAAAAGAGTAAGTAAAAATAAAAGGTGTGTTAGTGCGTTTTGATTACTTCAACAGGTATCTGAGGCATAAAGCCCATGGTTGTGGAGGTCCAAGGTTGAGGGTCACATCTGTTGATGACCTTACTGTAGCCAAATCCTAGGAAGGGCATCTCATGGCAAGAGACAGAGTTCTGTGTGTGTGTGTGTGTGTGTGTGTGTGTGTCTGTATCTGTCTGTCTGTCCCTTTTGGTCTCTCTCCTTATAAAAGCTGCAAGTATTCTGTCATGAGATTCCACCCTCAGGCCCTCCAACCCTAATTATCTCCCAAAGGTGTCAATTCTAAACACTATGTAGTTGGATTGTTTTCACCCTGTTAATGCCTCACATGGGGATTAAGTTTCTCCACATTAAACCTTGGAGGATGCATTCAAACCATACCTAAACCAAAGCATCCTGTCCTTGCCTCCTAAGGTATATCCTCATGAGGTAAAGCACAGTCATTTCATTCCCAGTAGTGCCATCTCATAGTCTAGTTCATTGTAGCACTCACTCAGAATCATGGAAGCCTGTCCAAGCAAGACTCAGGCGAACTCTTTCTAGCTGTGAGGCTATACATTCAAAATAAAGTTAGCTACATCCATGGTGTGGTGGTGCTGCAGCCACAGGTATACATTCCCATTTCAAAAGAGAGGAATAGGCAGTCAGGAAGAACTGGCCTGGAGCAAGACCAGAAACTAGCAGGGCAGATGTTAAGCCCCAACGCCCCAAGTCTGGCATCTGCACGTTCAGGGAGGGCAAGGCCCCTGAGGCCTAAGCTTTCTCACCGCTGCAACTTTGCTGGTTGTAGCCTACCTGCCTGCATGCCAAGGTTGTTGGCTTTTCTGGGTAAATAGGCCACGTTGCTGGTCTTCTTACCCTTCTGGGGACCCCACTGTGACTTCTGCTCCCACAGCTCCATGGGGTATCAATTAAGTGCTCTCTGCAGGAGCTCTGAATCTTCATATTTCTGTTTGGTCTCCCAGGCTTTCCTTTGAAATCTTGGTGAAAGCTGCCATGAACCAGTAAATTTTCCATTCTTCACACCTGCAACACCAGCACACATAGGTGCCCAAAAGGCTTAACACCAGCTGAGCTGTCCATGGGCCTACTTGCTCCGAGGCAATAGCCCCAGAGAGCTTTGCCAGTGGGATATAAAGAAATGAACCCTGAGGTGATGTTGTGAGCAAACCAGCATGGAGTTTGAAACAGTTCCCCACAAGATAGCTGGCCTGGGATGGGAAATATAAAATACTTGAGTAGGTAACAATTTTTTCAGATTTAGTTTTACATTTTTTGTTTAGAACATCTCTTCTGTACCTCCAATATTTATACATGGTATGCATTAACTATAGAAAGATAGGTAATGATAAAAGTGAGTCAATTGAATTAAATAAAATTGCATGTATTGAAAGGGTTTGGACCAATTGTACAATAAATTATTATTTGATTTTGTGTCTATCCTGAGGTTCCTTGCATAGGGCCTATTTAAGTAGAATACATTTGTTTTATTTTGGACGTGGTTTGCCCCTCAAGATTTCATGTTTTGCAAGTTTGGTCCCCCAAGTGGCCATGTGGGAGGTGATATGGAACCTTTTTAAGACGTAGGACCTTAGGGCACTGAGGGACCTGACCTCCAAAAGGACTAAGGGGGCTCTTCTGGGACCTTTGAGCTGCTGCAAGATGCAAGGCAAGTTGTCATACGAATGGGTCATGAGCTGCCTCCTGGCTTTCTGTTTTGAGAATGTCTCTTCATGCCTCCCACCCCTGCTGTTGGATACCTTCCTTAGTGAGCCCTCACCAGAGGCAGAACCAATGGGTAAAGCCTCCAGATCTTGGGGTTTGGGTATTCAGAATTGAACTAAACACAGCCACAGCCATTTCCTTATAGAAACCCTAAACAGACTAGTATAGCACATATTAAGAGTTACTTGAATTAATTTGTTTTCTATTTATTATGTATTATGTATTTAGTACAGGGTCTAACTACACAGATCAGACTCATAGTGATCCTCCTATTTTCAGCCTCCCAAGCTCTGGGATTATAGGCATGTGTCACCACATCCAGTCTCAATTGCTGTCTCAGCTCACCCCAGGGATTGAACTCTGGTCCCTGAATCTGCCTAAGCAGGCATTTTGATCCACTGAGCTATCTGGCTGGCCCTTGTTTTCTCTTTAATCAGCAAATATTTATCAAGGACTTCTGATATGCCAGGCACTGGGAAGAAAGCAGTAAACAAAATTTAAAAGTTCCCTGCTTCAGTGGAACCTCTTTGGAAGGCAACAGTCAGTGAGCCAAGAAATAATGTGTATACCATCCCAGGTTGTGGACAGTGGTCCCAAGAGGACTGACACAGATCAAGGGGATTGGAACTGCAGAGAATGCCCATGGGCAGCGAAGAGGCGTCAAGTCAGGGAGTATGTTCTTTAGATACTATGAAAGGAAAACTGAACGAGGGAAGGGAGGTGCCTGGCATGTTTAACAAGCTCTGTGGAAGTGTGCCTGGCTGGAGTAGCATATGCAAGGAGAGAGAGGAAATGAAGTCTGAGAAGGAGCAGGAAGCCAGACTAAGTGGATCCTTGCAAAGGCATGTGAAGACCTGGCCATGAGAAGTCCTAGGGACTGGAGGACCCTGAGAAGAGGTGGACATGACCTGGCTTTCAAAGACCATTCTGCCTGCTGTGTAGAGAGTAAATCCCAGGACCAGAGCCAGGGAGGAAGCAAGGGCCACTTAGGATGTGTGATGGATTCTGGTGAGGAGCACTGGTAGCTTGGACTTGGTGACACTGGAGGAGGCAATGAGAATGGTTGCCTCCTGGGTGTACTTCTGAGGTAAAGTTAACATTTTCAGGTGGGTGAATGGTGTGAAAAAGCATCAAAGGTATTTCCAAGATTTTTGTATTTCCTCCGTGTGTGTGTGTGTGTGTGTGTGTGTGTGTGTGTGTGTGTGTGTGTGTCTTCTTCTTCTTGTACCGTGAGTCAAACTCAGGTGTGCTTGCCAGGTAGTCTTTTGTACCACTAAGCTACATCCCCAGCCCTTAAATATTTGTGCCTGGAAGTTAAAATATGGACTGATCTACAGGAGAAACAGGTTTGGTGGGTATATCAGAGTCCCAATAAGGGCAGGATAAGTTTGGGAAGCCTGTGTAAACGTAGCAGCCAGAAGCAAGTAGCATGGTGTTTAGTAAGTGCTTCAGGGAAAGTACAGAGTTACCATTAACCATCAAATTTCATTTCTAGGAAACAATGAAGTTCTGGCGATCTGATGTACAGATCATACTTAATAATACTGGATTGTATGCATAAAAAATTTACTACAAAGTTTACAAAAAAGAATCCTTGGTTCCACCAGGATTAGTAAATCAGAATCTACATCGTTACCATGATGACTTCATGGCAGTAGTTTGCTCTGTAATCGGGCTCTTAAGTGTGGTTGCTGCATATATACTGTGTTATGTTGAATGTTCTATTACAGATTCATCACAGATATAGTCATAAAATTGAAAGTAAATTTAATATACTTCCTGTCACGATTTTAATCGGTACTTTTCACAACCCTTTGTACAATCCTGTACTATATGTCTGTTAAGTGAGGTGTTTTGATGTTTTGTCTTGTTTTTAACTCAAGGACAGGAAAGAAATCAACATGAAGGTATAATTTAGGGAGTGCTGGGGATCCAGAGGCTCTGTAAAGCTGTAACACAGGATGAGATCCCCAGAAGTGTGAATGAATGTGGAGAGGCAAAGTAGACCATGAACTCAGCATCTGAGGTGTTTCGGTGTTTAGAAGACAGGAAGAGAAAAGGAGAACTAGCAAAACAGGCTGAGGCAAAGCAACTAGCCAGACAGGAGGAGAATGAGGAGCTAGGTATAGGGCAGGTATGTAGCGCAGAGTAGTGGCAAGGAGCAGGTGAACTGAGCCAGTCTAAAGAAAAAAGAGGATGAGTCTAAAAAAAGTGAGTGTCAAGGTAGCACCTCTTTTAAGGGGCCTGGGAGGGTTATAAGTAATGTATGTATACAGCCAATGAGGTGGCTTGGAGAAAGTGCCTGGTGATTACAGATTGAGTAGCTCTTACCAAAATGCTTAGGGTCCGGGGTGGATTTGGGAATATTTCCATTATGTGCACAATGCAGTAGCTCAGCAATGGACTTAGTTCTAAATATGAAACCTAATATGCTGGGTACACATAATTTTATACAGAATTTTTAACATACCTGTGTTTGACTGTGACTTGTCACAGGAGGTCAACTTTTCCATCACATGTACAATTTTCTATTTGTGGTGGGCATCATTTCAGTGCTTAGAAAGTTTCAGATTTTGGAGCATTTCAGGCTTTTAGGTTAAGAGTACTCAAGCCATAGTAGCCATTTTTTATTACTTAGTGAAACAGCTAGAAAACAGAAGTACAGATTTTTTTTAGCAAGTACTGAAAATGCTGCCAGATTTCCAGGAAGGAAGAATCAGTATGACTCTGTGTATTAAGGAAGTCTGTGTGGGAGAGAAAGTTGGCAGATTTTAAAATGGATTTTGAGTAAGAAATGGAGTTCCATGTGCTGAGAGGAGTAGGAAGTCAGATGCCTTTATGACAGCCTGACAAGAAGTTATCCGAGGTCTGGTTTTCGTGGTTATTTTATTTTATTTAGAAAGTAGTCTATATTTTTTATTTTAATTTTTTTAATTTTATAAAGCTAAGCCCAGTAAACATTGTGAAACCACACAACCAACAGTACCAGCCTCACATAGCATAGCACCCTCAGTTAATGATGGTTTTTCCATTGCACCATCAGGTTTTACCACCCTTGAGGGATGTCACAAACCGACCTGAAGTTGGCTCGACTGTGAGAAACAAGCTGGTGCGCCTCATGACACATGTTGACCTTGGCGTTAAGCAGATCGCTGCTGAGTTCCTTTTTGTCCTTTGCAAAGAGAGAGGTAGGTTAAACTCTCTTTGCCCTTGGTGTTTAGCATCTGGAGAGAACTGGAGGAAATTTTCTGTTGCTAGTAGCCATCTTACTGCATGCTTTCCAGAGCATACTATTTCTTACCTTACATTATGAGGGAAGCTCAGGAGATAATAAAAATTAATAATTTAAAAGTAGTTGTATATGCTTCTGGATTCATTAACATGTGCAGAGACAGATGTATTGCCAGAGTTTAAGACACACTTACACTTTGCTTTCTATGTCTTTAACCCAGTCTCCTTAATCTTGGTATGCCAGGCCTGGAGCCATTATGAGAGGTCTATCCAATACACCAGGGACTGCAGTTTCCAAAAGCAGGCACAGATCTGAGTCAGTTTCTTTAATTCCCTTTGGAATTTAATTCCTCTTAGAATTAAAGGTTACCTTCTTGACCAGGTTCTATAGTCATTAGTTCTAGAGTATGAAATATATAATCCAGTGTGCAGATATGCACACCAACATCAGCTACACCACTTATCCTTGAAACTGCAGTAGCATCATGGTAGAGAGAAATTTAAAAATAGAGTGCAGTGCAATGAATGCTACTGTGTATGTATATACAACAGTTGTTTGCTGAGATAGATTCAATAGTTAATAAATTTCCTAAAATTATATGGATCATTTGCTCTACAGAAACCAGGTTTACAACAAAGAACTGTAACTAAATTATTTAGATATGTTCAATTGCTGCTTCTCTTTGTAGCTATCCTAGCATACAGTTTCATCTGAGCAGTTTTTATTCCACTTTCTTAAGATAACTTGGAAATGAAAAGGTTCAAGTCCACCCAAATCTTAACTCAATTGTTTTCTTAAATTTTATTTTTTAAAAATTGACCCAGCCACTTAAGTTCCTGTTAGCATGGTATAGTAGCAACATAATCTGACAATTGTCATGATGGTGTTAAGTATAGATGTTATCAGATAAGAGGTATGTGCCTGACAGTCTGTGCAAGCTCATTCAGTTCTCACAGCCCTCAATAGTTTCATCTGATCACTTCTTTCATGCTTTGAAAAAAGACTGATTTATTGACTTGGAATGAAGTGGTTATTGTAGTGCCTTGGTGTAATTGTAAATATTAGTTGAATTAAATGTGCTTTTCTGAGCTATTTTTCTAGAAGTGTGTATATACATATGCACACATGTGCATCTGTTCATTTTAAAACATTTGCCAAATTATATATAAATTCTAAATATCTGATTTGTTATTCTTATTGCTACTACTACTCTGAGTAGTAAAATTACTAGTGGGTTATTTTTTCTTTTTAATTCCGTGCTTTGTAATTTTTTTACAGCGAATACACATTTCATGAACACTTTTTAAAAATTTTATTTTATTTTTGTCTTTTTTTTTTTTTTAGGGAAGGGTCTAAAGGGTGTTCAGGGTCTCACTACATAGATCAGACTCAAAGTGATCGTCTGTTCACAGCCTCCCAAGAGCTGGGATTACAAGCGCTCCACCACACCCAGTCTCAATTGTCCTCTCAGCGTGCCCCAGGGGGCAGGGCCAGCACGGCAGGCCCAGCAACTTTTTAAAAATTTTAAAAGGTCCAAATTAAGTTTTTGTCTTCTGTGACTGTATATCCAAATCTTATATATTTAAGTGCATATGTGTCTAACTATAATTTCCTTAGTGATGGATGAGGCCATAACAGATATAGTATATACATTTATAAGTAGATTTTGTTAATCTTTTAAAAAATTTGAAATGGTTAGCTTTGTGGCTTTGAGCCAAAACCAATCCACATCAGCAGAGTGGATATTTTTCATTTGAATTTTGACAATTGTATGTATAGACATCTTCCCCTTGCTGCAAGTAGCAGTTTACTTACAAGTTCCAGGAGGAGTGGAACCTGCTTTCCGCTTCCACCCCATCCCCAGAATCCACTAAAAATGCTGCTTAGGAGAGTCAGCCTTCTGAAGCACAGGCTTTTGTCTTCATCTTACTGTATCTTACCACACTTGACATAGTAGACTACTCCCTGTTTCTGAGCTACCGTGCAACTCCTAGAGGTCCTTTGACTCTGTTCTTTCTTTTCAGTCTTACTGCTAATTCCCATCTTTGTCCCTAAAGTCATCTTTTGGCCCCCATTCTCACTTTACATTGCTCCTTGAGTAATCTCATTCTTGGCTCGAGCTTCAGCCACTTGACTCACTCTTACAGTGGAAACCTGTGTTTCCAAATCTATATGTCTCCAGCCCCAAGCTTTCTCCCGAGTCCGTCATGTTTAGCCACCTACTTGAGGACATCTGTGTTTGGGTTTCTGACAGATAGTCATGTCTAAGGTTGATATTTACCCTTTGGTCACTTTTCCCCTGAAAGCTACCATTCCCAGTTTAGTTGCTAACACAGAAAACTGTAACATTCCCAAGATTCTTTTTTATTATTATTATTCCCAAGATTCTTTCCTTACCTATAGAACTAAATCTTATCTCCTGAGTAATCTCTTTTAAGTATCCCTCTATTTTGTTCCTACACCATGACCTTGGTCTAGATCCTTAAATTATTTTCTTAAGCTAGCTATTAAAATAGTCAAATCTTTGTTTCTAGTCTGGTTTTTTTCTTCAGTTTGTCT
Organism: Ctenomys sociabilis; assembly: GCA_004027165.1. NCBI lineage: Eukaryota > Metazoa > Chordata > Mammalia > Rodentia > Ctenomyidae > Ctenomys > Ctenomys sociabilis. Next base: position 65,482 of record PVKA01000154.1, on the reverse strand, counting down.
TCCACGTGGCTGCCAGGGATTATTCTAAAATACAGTGTTGTTATTTCCTTATAAACTTGAAGTGATACACTATCACCTATATAGTGAAATCCAAACTTTACCTCCTTGGCTTACTTCTACAAACCACTTGCACGCTATACTTCCTGCTCACTCATACTGAATGCTGTGTTTTGTACGGGATGGCTTTCTGCATCATTGTTAGCCCTGTGAGCTGTACTTACCCTGAATACCAGCTTGAGTGTTACTTTGTGAAGACCTTTCTCTGACATCTCAGACACAGTTCCTCATTCTCTCCTTTGAGACATTTTTATTTTTCTCTGTTTTTAGTACTTTTGACCTGTGCTGTACTGTAATTCTGCTTTTTATTTGTTGAGCTTGCATTTTGAACCTTGAGTTTCTTTAGATCCCTTGTGCTTAACAAAGTACCTTACCAATCATAAAAGCCCCAAGAGTTCCATAAATGTTTACTGAAAGAGCAAACACTTGAGCTTTCTGTAAATTGAGTCTAGAAATACAAACTGGCTCAAGGATGGTTTTTTCATTGTTTAATAATTAGGTCAGCTTCCTAAGAGAACAAGAATGTGCCAAGAGCTGAGGCAGTGTAGAAGAGGCCATGATCAGATTTACAGAGGTCAGGGAAAATCTTTGCAGAAGACAGAATAGAAAGTAGCCTGTGTATGTACAGAGAAGAGTCAACATATGAGGCATCCACAGTGTATTTAGCAAAGAAGGCAAGGCTGCAGATGAAGAGCCCATTCAGCTCAGAGGAAACAGCAGAGGTTTTACCCAGGTTGCAGTACTATCCTATTTTTGTTCTGTAAAGATACCTTGAAAAGTTATGTGGAATGAGGAATGAAAAGATGTGAGACTGGTTAGAGAAAGTGGTTAGGATGGAGTCTCACAGTTACAGTATTTGACTAGAAAGAAAAAGATTTTTGCAGATGGTGTCTTGGGAGAATATGGCTCTGCTGTTCTTTCTTCTTGGTAAAACAGCAAAAACTCTGCTTTCATGGTTGAAGCCAGTAAACCTGTATTTGTGTAAGCATTTATGCCAGGACTGCCAGAGGTAGTTGCTTTCCTCTTGTGATTCTGAGAAATGCATGGTGAAATACTGCTCATAATTTTCTGACTGAAGGGTGAATTATTTCATTTTCATGTACCTGTGTATGATTAGTATGACAGAGAACAAGAATGTATCGGTCTAGTGAGGATCACCAGAAAATGTTCTCTTCACCTTGGCAGATCACCTGAACAGCCAGGTTCAGTCCCTTCCTTTTTACCTCCCAGTGTCAAACTGGATATTCCATGATGTGTTTGAAAAATATATTAAAACGTAGTTTCAAATGTTGCACCAGTTCTTCCTGCTGTAGGATTTTGTGTTCCAATTGTCTCCCCTTCTCTACCCTACATTTTTAGGTATTTTATCCACTTAGCAAAAGTTCATTTGACCTTAAAACTATTGGCTAAAGCATTATATATTTTGAAGGCAAAGTTTGTCTTAAATCATTTTTTAAACCATAGTGTCTATTGCAGAGTTGGTACATTTGTTCCAGTGAGAGAGTAAGAAATACTATTTTCATTAAAATAGGAATTTTCTACATAAAAGAGCAGCTGTTTAGTAGTATTGTTTTTTGAACTACTGAGTATCTTTATTAAAACTAATGGTAAGCCTGGTGGTAAATGAGCCCTGAGTCCAATCCCAAGCACGCAAAACAATTCAAAACAAGCCTTCTCAATAATGTGCACAATGAATGTGTTGGTGTGATGTGCACTTCAGTCTCTGACTTCCTCCTCCATGGTGTCCTACCTGCCCTGAATGAGTATTAACGATACCTATATACATTGAAAATACCTTTCTTCCACTGATAACTCATGAAGGTTTCCTTAATTTATCTAAATATTTTATCGGATAATCTATCATATTCTGATACAGTCCTATCCAGCATCCACTGAGAATTACTACTAAAGAGACTGAAGGTCTTAAAGTTAAAAATGTCAAATTTAAATCTCATTTATATTATTTCCCCCTTGGTTTGCACAACTTTAGTTCGCTATATTCTTTGAAAGGAGGGCTTCCTTTTGTTTCCTCAGAGTGCCTATGTCCAGTATTAAAGGTATCTGCGCTACACTATAGTTCAGTTATTTGAAAATTTAATAAAAACTGTCCTGGAATGTTCACCCAGGATTTCTTACTCTGCTCAAGTGTGTATGTGTATACACAGTACATCCCGTTCCTTCTGCCTCGTTGCCATTCACTATGGCTCTCAAGTTCCTAAAGCCATTGTGGCTGTCCTCTGAATCATCTCCAGCTTTATTTTTGTCTTTTGTGAGGTCAGTGGTCTCCATTCCAACAGGGTTTCAACTGTGGCTCTATATGAGATACTATATTGTTTTCTATGATTGTCCTTGGAAGGACATTTTAATAACATTCTGCTGAAGGCCTTAAGTAAATTTTGCTGGTTTTTATCTTCTGATTAAACACTAATATTCACCTTGAAATTGTACTTGAAGAAAGGGAAGCACTCCTACGTAAAGCTGGTGATTATTACTTAGTATCTTCCTTAATGATGTTTAGAAATCACCAAGGAAAAGATCTCTATAGTGAAAGGTTCTTTTGCAAAAGTATTGTATGTCAGCTTCTTGTAGAGATATCAGCCTCCACTGTTGGCAAGGTAACATTTACCAAGGACCTGCACCAAATGCTTCCTTGGGTTCTCTTCCATCCCAGTCATTTTACCAATATTTACCAGAGGAAAAGAATGAGTGCATATTTTGTGCCAGATACTTTTTTGAATAACCTTGCATGTATTAACATGTAAAGTAGAAAGTTACTCTATTTCTATAGATCAGAAAGTTTAGATAGAACTGCAAAATATTTTACCCAAAGTCAGCCAGCTAGAAGGTGGTAGAGCTGTTACTGAAGCCTAGCTAGACTACCTCTTGGGCCTATCTTCTCAGTTTTATGTGCTTGTATATACTGCTAACTTAAAATTAGCTTATCCTATTTTTGAATCTATTTATTTCTCATACTTTCTCCCCTTAATTCCTACAAATGGTTAAAGATTTTTCTCTTACATACCTTCCTGGAAAAATCCTAGTCTGACCTTTGCTATCTTATTATTTGTATAAAACTGAATTTAAAAAAAAAATAGAGGTGGAGCTGGGAAGATAGCTCAGTTGAGTTCAATCCCTGGCTCCGGAAAAAAAAAAAAAAGAGAGACTGCTTTGGGGCCAGGGAGATAGCTCAGTAGAATAAGCACTTTCCTGGCAAAGCTCAAGAGCCTGAGTTCAATCCCTGATTCCACCAAAAAAAAAAAAAAGTTAGAGGTCAGAAACTTGAACTCAGGCCCTTGTACTTGCCAGGGAAGTGCTTATTCCACTGAGCCATCTCCTTGGTCCAGAGGTCAGAAACTTAAAACATGACCTTTACCAGTTGCCTGCCAGTGACAGAGGCCCAACTTTTAACAAAGGTATGTGCAGAATAACTCTATTTACATTCTGTCATCTCTGTCTCTCTCTTGCTAAGACAGCAAGTGAGAGAGACAGTGAGACAGACAGAGAGACAAAGAGAGAGCACGAGTATGCTTGGAACATGTAGAAAAATTTGTAGTGGTTCAAAATCCTCTATTTAAAGGCTCACTGCTTGGCAAGTGTCTCATACCTCCCTGTGTGGATGTGTGGTGGATGATGACAGAGAGTACCCAGAGATCACTGTATATAACCCTCTTCTATTTTCACAGTGGACAGCCTACTGAAGTATACTGGCTATGGGAATGCTGCAGGACTGTTGGCTGCCAGGGGCCTCTTGGCTGGAGGAAGAGGAGATAATTGGTACTCAGAGGATGAGGACACAGACACTGAAGAATACAAAAATGCAAAACCAAAGTATAGTATCAATTTTCTTTTCTAACTATAGCTATGCCTTTGGGTTGGTTATTTGCCTTTCACTTCCTTAGTCTTTCATTTTCCAATGTTTCTTTTCTCTTGTGGATTTGGAAACTTACCATTTAATGGTGTTTTTAGGGGTAGTTTCACAGCCATGGCCCTAGAGAATGACTGCAAGTGACTGAAAAAGGATAATATCACAAGGAAGGTTCTACTATGTATTTTCAATATGTTTGTTACCCTCTTTTAAGTAATAAGAGAGCTGGTGGTTTTAGATATCTTCTATCTACTAAAATATGTATTTGTTTATATTTTGCATTCCTATAGGTTGAGATTATGTAAGGTATAACTAAGACTGAATATTTCAGTTGGTTTTTTGATGATTCAGTCTTTCTCAGAAATATAAATACAGTTTTCATATATTATGCAAAGCCCTTATAAGTTAAAAAATAATGAACAAAGCATAATTACCAGTAAAAGGATAAGAAGTTTGGCTCTACATGGAATTCGAATCAAATGTACCTTAAGAGAAACAGCTCTTAATGCATTAGTGCATTGACTAGGCAAACTAGAAATTCTGTGAAGTCTTTTCTGAATCAGAGCTTACAAATGAAGGACAGTAATTCTTTTTTTCCCAAGACAAATACCTCTCCTTCCTTCCATTGCCCCTCCTCATTTCTATTCCCTCCCTATCTGTATCATCCCAGATGAGTTTAACCCTCATCCCAGATGAGTTTCTTATTTTCCACTCTTGGGAGCTGATCTCAGGGATCTTTTGATGGATTTTTAATCAATACTAAAAAGCTGTGTTTGTTCTTCTTGGCATTTTGAGTAATGATGATACTTTGTTTTCTACTGATGGGTTCTAGAGTGTGATGTGGGTCATGTAGTAGATGGTCAAGGATAGAAACTCACCTAAGCTAAAAATTGTTTAATATAAAAAGCAAGAGTTGTGTTTGTACTTATGTGTGTTTATAGATTGTGCCCTGTTGATATGCAAGAAATAGGTTATCAGAAAGTGAAAGAAAGGACCAGTCCCCAGTTGGGCAAGAAGAATACAGTTTGTGTCTTGGTAAATCAGGTACTTTTAACATTATCAGTGCTATCTGCTTCAGCATGATCTTACAGAGTGTGTCCTAGGAACAGAGGCCTTGGAGGGAAAATGATTAGTGACTCTAAGAAATGTTCTTAAGACTGCCACTATTCAGATGTTATAACCTCTGTTTGACGCTAAGATAGAGGACTCCTACTCCTTTCCCTAAGTCATTCTAAATAATTCGTGCTAGCTCTTGATTTTTCTAGCCCATAAGCTATATTTTCATAACAGTTTAATGTTTTATATTGTTTCACTTGAGGCATGAAAACATACCACTGAACATTGTGATGGGATCTTACTGTGTTGCCCAGGCTGATCTCAAACTGCTGAATGCAGCACTGTTTCTGCGTCAGCTTCCTGAGGAGCCTGGAACACGTGCTGCCACACCCAGCCAAACTCTTGTGTTTTTTAAAAGAAGGGGGAGATTATTTCAGATCTTCCTTGGATCCTAGCACATGTTAACAGTTAGCAGAAAACCGGAGCACTCGTGAATGGCTGACGCCTTTGCATCTCAGGGTATGCTGTTGAGTAGAATGGTCATGATCATATGTCTAACAAGTGCTAGAATGCTGCCCTAGCAAGAAGAAACTCAAAAGGCAGAATCATAAGGTCTCTCCCAAGGATATAAGAAGTAGAATTATGTTACATTATGAAAGTAGTGTTAGGAAGAGCACCAAGATGGTGGATGGCAAGTAGCAGAGAAAGTTCTGAAAGTTGCCATCTAGACATAGGAATACAGCAACTCAAAGAAGCGAGAAATAGGAAAGTGACTTGCTGGGATAAATCAACACAGATCTGGACTCTTTGTCTCCACACATTGGCTACCAGTGATAGCAGAGACAAACCTAGAAGTGAACTTTCTTCTTTTGCTCTCTCCTTTGTTTTGTTGTAGTGGAGGGGTGGTTTTGTTTTTGTTTGGGGGGGGTTCTTTGTTTTTTTCCTTTGTTTGATCTTGTTTTTATATGAGTGTGAATGTGGTTTCTAGCCTCTCTCTGGTTCTTGCTCTGTTTTGTTCTTTTTTATCTTTTTTCTCTTTCCCTGTAGTCTTTTGCACCAGTTTCCCCAAAGTTAGTGTAATCCCCCTTTGCTCTCTAGCCTTATGTCTAATCTCTTCTTCTACCTCTCTATTTTTTCACCACACCTTTTTAAATTTTAAACCCTGAGGGAAAAACCTGACATATTAAGAACTTATACTCTGCATATAATTTTCTCATTTCTTTCAGATTTTGTTATAACCACAAATATAGTTCATACCTTCAAAGGTGCCAAATCAATGGTTACCTCAGTTTCTCATTTCCTAGGCAGTGTTTAATGCTGCTGTTATTGCTGATGCTATCACCATAACCAAAAATGACATAATTGTTCTAAACAGCTATTCTTCCTGGTATTTCAAGACTGAAGCTGACTAAGTGTCATACAAAACACTGTAGTCAGTGAAGGACTTTACTAGGTGGTGGTGGAGTTAGACCAAGCAGCAGCACCTTCTCATCCTGAACAAACTGAAGATGTAGGATCTTGCAACAGAGTCAAAAATGAAAAGCAAGCTATACCTGGAAGATACCTTGGAGAAATAATCATTTTCTAAGGGTTCAAAATACTAGCAATAAAGCAACCCATCATAGGCAGTTTATAAGATGCAATCCCAGATATCCAGTTCAGCAAAGGCAAATCTAGGGGGCATTGAGGTGGGACAGTATAAAAGCTACCCCCCTCACCTCTGTGAAATGGGAACAGCAAAGTAACTGAATGAGGCTAGAAAAAAATTAAGTCAGAAATAATTTCTCAGATAACTACAGAGATAGTGTCCACAATGAAAATTATACTCAGTGACTCTTGAACAGATACACATTTTTTTTTTTTTTTTTTTTTTTTGTCTTTTTGAGACAGGGTCTCACTATGCAGTTCAGGTTGGCCTTAAGCTCACTTTGTAGCTCAGGCTGGTCTCGAACTCACAACAATCCTGCTGCCTCAGCCTCCCGAGTGCTGGGATTACAGGCCTGCGCCACCACGCCCGGCTCACAGATACACATTTAAAACAAAACAAAACAAAAAAAAGAGCTTAAGAAAATTATGGAAGCCATCAGTACTCAGCATAGAAAAGAGATGGACTCAGTAAGGCACATTCAAGCAGATATCCCAGAGAATAAAACTTCCATTGAAAATACCACATGAGGGTAGGATCTCAAATATAGGAGACAGGCTTGCAGTTAGCAATTATGAAAAGGATGTTTCTTAAAAATAGTGAGTGACTGTAAGAAATTAATCCAGCAACTGCAGATAAGGTGAAAAGAATAGCTTACGATTGATTGGAGTCAATGAAAAAGCATAAGATAACACAAATAAAATATTAAAAATAAAAATTAAAAGCTGTTCATAGATACTATGACTGAAAACTTCCCTAATAAAGAAAAAGAATTTGACATACATATAAGTCAGGCATATAGAGCTCCAAATAGACATGATCTCACACACACACAGAGAAATTTACAGCCAGGTGTATCATAGTCAAGATTCTAGAAATTCAACAGAACAATAGAATCTTAAAAGGAGTTACAAAAAAAGAAACAAATTACCTATAAAGGAAAGCCCACCAGAATCACAGCTGATTTCTCAGCACAAACCCTCAAGTCAAGGAGAGCTTGAAGTAGTTCAAGATCTTAAGGAAAACAATTTTTTAACTCAGTGATATACCCCACAAAACTGTCTTTCAAAACTGATGGACAGAGCTGCAGAATAAGTTGGCGGTGTAAGCACATGCCTGGCAAGTGCAAAGACCCAAGTATGATCCCCAGTACTGCCTGCCATGTTGGCCAAAACCCCAGACATGCCATTCTGGCCCCAAACCAGGTGTGGTAGCACATGCCTGTAATCCCAGCATTTAGGGAGGCTGAGGCAGGAGGATCACTATGAGTTTGAACTGCGTAGCAAAACCCTGTACCAAATAAATAAATAAACAAACTGATGGAGAAATAAAATACTTCCATGATAAGGAGTATCTGAGGAAATTGATGGCCACTAAACCAGCACTCCAAAATATTTTGAAGGATATTCTAGAAAGAAATATCAAGGATAACTTCATGAACCCCAACAGAAGGAATCTGTCAGGTAAGTCAAATAAACAGACATGGAAAAAATGGGAGGAGCCAACAACAGGAAATAACATGACAAGGAATAGTAAGTGCATATCACTTATAGCCATCAATGTTAATGATCTCAGTTCACCAATCAAAAGACACAGAGTGCAGAATGGATCAAGAAGCAAGATCCAGAAATATGCTACATATAAGAAATACATTTAATTCAAAAAGAAATTCATACATTGAAGCCTAGAATATAGCTAGTTCAGTGGCATAAGCACCTGCCTGGCAAGTGCAGGGTCCTGAGTTCAGTCCCCAGTACAAAAGAATTCACTAAGCTGGGTGTGGTGGCGCAGGCCTATAATCCCAGCACTCGGGAGGCTGAGGCAGGAGGATTGTTGTGAGTTCAAGACCAGCCTGAGCTACAAAGTGAGCTTAAGGCCAGCCTGAACTGCAGAGTGAGACCCTGTCTCAAAAAGACCAAAAAGAATTCACTGAAAATCTAAGGATGAAAAACAATATTCCATGCAACAGGAACTGAGAAAAAAGCAGGGGTAGCTATTCTATTTACAGACAAAGTAAACTAAGCCAACATTAATTTAGAAATATAAAGAAGGTCACTACATCCTTGTAAATAAACAATTCAATCATAAATATATATGAAACAAATACCAGTGCACCCAATTATATAAAACAAATATTAAGGGATATGAAAAATCAAGTAAGCACTAATACAGTGATACTGGGGGATCTCAATACCTCACTGTCAAAAAAAAAAAAAAAAGATCAACTAGACCAAAAAAATCAGCAATGAAGTATTAAAACTGAACCAAACTTGAATGAATGGACTTAGTAGAGATCTATAGAGTGTTCTACCCAACAACATCAGAACACTCATTCTTCTCAACTACATATAGGATGTACTCTAGAATAGACCATATACTAGTTCATGGAACATGATTAAGTAAATGCAAAGAAACCGAAGTTATCTCATGCATATGATCAGACAGTAGTGCAATGAAATTTAAAATCAATGGCAAAAGAAACCTCAAGAACTTCATAAACTCTTGGAAATTAAATAACATCTTCCTGAACAACCAGTGGGTCACAGATGAAATCAAAAGAAAAAATTAGACAGTTTCCAAAATGAAATGATAATGACATTACAACATACTGGAATGTATGGAACACAATGACAGCAGTCCTAACGGAATTTTATAGCAGTGAATACCTAGAGCAGGAAAACAGGGCAAGCACAAATAATTTAATGTTGAACCTCAAACTTCTAGAAAAAGAAGTGTAGGCTAAGCCAAAAGCTCTTACAAGAGAGGAAATTATAAAGCTCAGAGCAGACATTAATGTACTGACAACTAAGAAAACAATACAATGAATCAAAGAGTTAGCTTTTTGAAAGATTAAATAAACACTTAGCCAACCTTACCAAATACATGCAATTAGGATAAAAAGGGTGAAATCACAGCAGACCCTACAGAAATCCAGATCATCTATCTATATCTACTTTGAGAACTTGTATTCTAATCAGATGGAAAATTCAGAAGAAATTGACAGATTCCTAGATAGATATGACTTATCAAAGCTGAATCAAGATAGAAAAATACTAAATAAACAATATTAATCCATGAAATTGAAGATATAATTTAAAAAACTACCAACAAAGAAAAGCCCAGGGCCCAATGAAATTACTGTTGGATTCTGCAAGAAATTTAAAGAAGACCTAATACTACTACTTCTCAAATTCTTTAGTGACACTTACAGGGAAGCAGTACTCTCATATTCATTCCTGGAAGCAAGGATTATCCTGATACCAAAACTAGAGAAGGAACCAGCTAAAAAAGAAAGGTATAGGCCAATTGTCCTAACTAACATAGATGCAAAATTCCTCAATAATGCAAAATGCAACAAATCATCAAGATTATACACCAAATGAACAACATTAAATTGTTTATTTGTGCCTGCCCTGTTTTCCTGCTCTAGGTATTCACTGCTATAAAATTCCCTGTTAGGACTGCTGTCATTGTGTTCCATACATTCCAGTATGTTGTAATGTCATTATCATTTCATTTTGGAAACTGTCTAATTTTTTCTTTTGATTTCATCTGTGACCCACTGGTTGTTCAGGAAGATGTTATTTAATTTCCAGGTTGGAGGGATGCAGGGATGGTTCAACATACATAGACCAATAAATGTAACATGCCATATTAACAGCCAAGGACAAAACCCATATGATTGTCTCAATAGATGCAGAAAAAGATTTTGACAAAGTCCAGCACCCATCCATAATAAAAACCCTACAGTCTTTAACTCAAAAATCACCTTGATAAACCAATAGTCTGTGTCATACTAAATGGATAAAACTGAAAGCTTTCACTATAAAATCAGGAACCAGACAAGGATGTCCAATATCTCTGCTGTGCAGCTAGACAAGAGAAAGAAATAATAAGGGATAACAATAGAATAGGAAAGTTAAATTATTATTGGTGAATAACATGATACTTTACATAAAGACATCAAAACTCCACTAAAATTTAATAAGCAAATCCAGTAGCATATTTGGATATAAAGTCAATGTTCAGAAATCAATAGCTTTTTTTATCCGTAAGTTAAAATTTAAATTCTCTGAGAGAGAAATTAGGGAAACAACACTTTTCACAGTAGCTTCCAAAAAACTGAAATACTTCAGAATCAATTCAACAAAGGAGAAGACCTCTATGTACCCAGAAAAGGAGATTAAAGTGGTTATTAGAAAATGCAAAGATATATCCCTTGCTCTTAGATAGGAAGAATCAATATAGTGAAAATGACCATACTTCTGAAACTTCTATAGATTTAATGCAATTTTGATCAAAATTCCAACAGCATATCTCACAGAACTTAAAAAAAAAAAAGCTTAAAATTTATTTGAAACCAAAAGAGACCTAAAATAACAAAGGCAACTTTAATAATTGATGCATTGTGTCAACTTGAGAAGTTTAGACGTTTGAGTAACTTACCAGGGGCCTCATTTTGTAAACAAACTCCTCCTGTACAAGAGGAGGGCTCTAGGATGTGAGGGCTACACTCATAGGGGATGTGTGGGGAGGGGGAGGGGTAGCCTTCTTACAGTATAAGAGAGGAACAGAGACTTGTTCTTTCCTCCTCTTGCTGTTGCTGCTTTTGCTGTCTTCTGCCACCTTGAATGGTTGCCCCTGTGCCATGCTACCTGCCTTAGAGTCAGCTGATTATGGATTAAAACCTCCACAGACTGAGTTGGATACACCTTTCCTTCCTTAATTTTAGCAGTGGTGGTGTAGTGGTGAGCATAGCTGCCTTTCTTCCTCAATTTTAGATGTGGAATATTTTGTCTCAGCAATGAGAGAAAAGTAACCAAGACAGCAATTCTGGGCACCAAAGGCAATGCAGGGGGCATCACAATCCCTGACTTGAAATTACAAAGCTGCTATGATAAAAACAGCTTACTGTTGGCAAATAAAGGAGACCTAAGGATCAGTGGAACAGATTGCAAGATGCAAAATCAACTGCAGACACATTCAGCCACCTTATCTTTGACAAAGGTACCAAGCACATTCACTGGAAAAAAAATAGCCTCTTTCATAAATAGTGCTTGGAAACCTGGCCTTGCACATGTTGACAACTAAAATTGGACCCATATCTTTCACCATGCTCTAAACTAAATTCAAAATGGATCAAAGACCTAAATATTAAAACAGAAACATTAGAGCTGGCCAAATAGCTCAGCAGATTAAAGCACCTGCTTAGGCAGTCGCAGCAGCTGGGGTTCAATCCAAAGAGTGCTGGAGTGCCATGCTAGCCCCAACCCCAGGGCATGCTGAGAGGGCAGTGGAGACTAGGCGTGGTGGTGCACACCTGTAGTCCCAGCTCTTGGGAAGCTGAATCAGGTGGATCACTACAAGTCCAGTGAGACCCTGTAGACCCTGTCCTCATACACATACACACACACACAAAAAAAAAAAAACCATTAAATCTGCTGGGAGATAGAATAGGTAAAACTCTTAAGACACTGGTGTAGGCAAAAACTATGAATAAAAACCCAGTCTCACAGAAAAATCACAAATAATTAACAACTGGGACCTCATTTTATTAAAAAGCTTTTGTACAGCAAGAGAAACTACCAACAGAGTGGAGACAACCCCAATATGGGGGAAAAATGCTTGCCAACTGCCCTTCAGACAGAAGATTACTATCCAGAGCATATAAAGAACTCAAAAAAATCAGACCTTGAAGTTTAAAGACCCAATCCAAATATGGGCATCTGAGATGAATACACACTTCTCAGGTCAAGAAATACAAACAACAAATACATGAAAAAATGTTCAATATCAAGGGGAAGAAGAGATGGCTCAGTAGAATAAGCGCTTGCCTGGCAAGTAGAAGGGCCTGAATTCAATCCCTGGTTCTGCCAAAAAAAAAAAAAGAAGAGACCAGGCTGGGGTTGTGGGTACAGCTCAAGCATTTGGCTCCACCCCCAGCACCACACCCACACAAAATGTTAAATATTACTTACTGGTCATTCAAGAGATGCAAACTAAAATAACACTGAGATTTTATATCACCCCAGAAAGAATGATTATTAAGAAATCAACTGATAACAAATGCTGGGGAGACTGTGGGGAAAGAGGAACCCTTATCTACTGTTGGTGGGAGTATAAACTGGTATAGCCGCTGTGAAAATCAATGTGGAGACTCCTCAAAAAACTAGCATTGGCAATCCCATTATCCCAGCTCTTTCTCTTTGGGTATCGTCTAAGGAAAATGAAAAGCATCATAATACAGTGATATATGTGCATATTTACAGCAGCACAATTTGTAATAGCTAGATCTTGGGAACAACTCAAATGCCCATGAACCAAGGAATGGATAAAAAAGATGTATTTCTATATAGTGGAATACTACTTAGCCCTACAGGATAAACTTGAGACTATAGGTAGACGGATGCAACTTGAGACCATACTCATAAGTGAAATAAATCACTCACGAGTAAATATGGTATTGTTTCCCTAGCATGAGAAACTGAAAAAGCAAATAAGATCCAAAATGTACAAGAGATATTATAAAATGAGAAGAAACTGTTTAAAAGGAAAGAGAAACTGTGATGGGGAAAGGAAAAAAGGGTATATATACACACACAAGATAGTTAAGATCATTGCAAAGAAAGCTTTTAATGCTAGTATTGTTTGAACAATTAAAAGCCTGTATATTGTACTGTTGAGTAACTGAAGATAACAATTTGCAGTGTATTAACCATTGTTACTCTATTATCTTGTTTTGAAATTTGAGGGATTTTTCTGTTTAAAAAGGTTTTAAGGAGCTGGGGAGATAGCTCAGTAGAATAAGCACTTGTCTGGTGCTTATTCTGTTCAATCCCCAGTTTCACAAAAAAATTAAATAAATAAAATAAAAAGGTTTTAAAAGTAATGTTATTTTTCATGACACACATTTTGTTTAAATCAAAAATGTTATATTGTTATTGTTTAAACTCTCATAGGAAGTCTATGAGACTTAAGCTTTGCATCTTTAATTTTTAGCCATTGAGTTTGACTTCATGTTATTCCTGGGAATGGTGGGTTCATGTGGCCAGAATAACCTCCATTGTGTCCTCTGTGTCTCTTAACTTTGTTTGATTCAAGTATAAATATGTGTTTCAAGCAGCATTACATCTGACCTCTTCAGACAGACTCCCCCCCTTCTCTTAGTGGAATCTGTAGTGAGACCTTTGAAATACTGTGGAAATGGTGGCAAACAAAACACACTGTAAGCAAGAAAACCCTTTGTACTCTGGGCCTGAGCCACAGAACCCCAAGAACTTAGGAGAACTTTCTACTAGTCTAGTCCTGGCTATAAGTCACCATATGAGAGGATTGTTTCCTCTCCTACACCAACTCCCCTTTACCACTCAGAGTTCCCAAGCATGCATTCCACCTTTCTTGCAATGCATTTATTCATAGCACAGTTGCTGATATTGGCAGAAGCAAAGAAATTACCTTTATTCGTTTGACCCAATCCCACTGTCAAAAATGTAAGTGGATTTTGATTAATGCACCAAAGTAACCTATAATCCTGTATTGGAATCTAAAACTGAGAATTGTAGAGAGCTTACATTCAGCCTATGGAAGACAGATAATGTCACAGGAATCCTTTTGTGTCACAATAAATATACTTAATGGACTAGAAATGGCTTTCTGCAATTAGCACATGTAGAAAAAATGCATTCACGGAATCAAGTTACATGCCACATAGGTTTTTCAAAGGTGTATGTCTAGCCAAGTTTGTTTTCAGATGAAGTTTGATCCTTCCTCAAGGGAAACCAAGTGTCTTAAGTTCTAACATATGTACCTTTTTTCTCTTATGCCTCTGAGCATGGAGACCCCTTGGCTGCACAGCTGATGGGAATATAAATGACTGTTATTGTTTATAAATCATTCTTGGGATCAGTTGAAAGATATGTTTTCAGGCTGGATGCACAGGCGTCCAGGGGTGCAAAGAAAGTTGTAAAGGGCTGCTTTATGGAGACAGAGGCAAAATCCTATGATGTTCCATACCATTCACAATTACATCTAAAAACTTAAAGTTATTGTCTAAGCAAACTTGAGTTATTTCCTTCTTGACTTTATTTAGCAGCTATAGCTATGGCAGCAACTATGTAGCTTCTTTAGTGCAAGGCAGAATATTTTTGCCTTTTATCAAGATTTAGTTATGCTACTTAAAGTAATTAGTTTTCTTACTATATTGAGACTATAGGTATTTTTTTCATTTTTAATATTTCTTTCATTTTTAATATTTCTTGAAATATGCACTAGAAACAAGAATTGAAACTTTTTCTCTTTGTCCAGTTTAGGCTGTGGCAGTGTATTTATTGTATAATAGAATTTAACCAGAATTCCTTTTTTTTTTTTTTTTTTTTTTTTTTTTTTTTTGCAGATTGAACTCAAGCCCTTGCGCTTGCCAGGGAAGCCCTTATTCCACTGAGCCATCTCCCTGGCCCTTAACCAGCATTTCTAAGAACCAGTTTTTTCCTGTGAACATTCATGAAACATATCTAAATTCAGATTGCTAGAAGATCAGGTTAAAAATAAAATCACTACCACTTCTGCCATGCGTATTGTTTCTAAGAGTTTACCAGCTCTGTGATATCTGCAGTCTAGCTTTGTACTTTCAGACATGAATTCTCTGATTTTTCTTTTGTGTTACAGTTTGGGTTAACAGGCAGTGGCAGTTGGGTGTGTTAGCTGAGTTGGGGCCATGTTCTGCTCCATTTTCATTTTCTGTGGCATTGCAGCCAGCCGCTTTGTGTGTCCTGTGTGTCAGACAGCACTGTTAATAAGCAGCCAAGAGAAAGTGTTTTAAAAGTAATTTTAAAAGGCATTTTGGAAGTTTTTTATTGCCTAGATTTATCTTGATATTTGTGTATGTTTACACATTCAATATGTATAGGTTTATGGCTGATACAATATCTGATAAGTAAGTAAAGGAATTTCCATGGGTAATATAATGCAAAGACCTGAGTTACAGTGTGGTTTCATAATTTGCCCTTCTTTAATATAGAATCTGTGTGATGTTTATACATTAATTCTTAAATTACTTGGAACTTTTTTAGGAATTACTATCTTTTCACAGATTCATGTCCAAATTTAATCTTAACCACACAAAACTAAATCTTGTGTGGCTTCTTTAGTTAATGAAGATTCTGTGTACATATCCATCTCCTTAGTGAATAGAGCAATTCACTTCTTGGATTATGTGAAATCTTCTCAGCAAGTACCTCAGCTGTGCTGATTTCTGATAATTATTGAGAGCTTAATATCCACCAGACACAGTTCTAAGAATATTGCAAATATTATCTAATCTCCACAGCAGCTTTTTAAGGTACGTTTTGTTCCCATTTTATAGGCAAGGAACTTGAAGCTTCAGTGAAGCTAAGCAACTTGTCCAGGCCAAATGGCTCATAAGTATGGAAGATGGCAGCTTGTGGTGTTTGGGGAGTTTATTAGATGGTGAGGGAGCAAATCAAGCCTGTTTGCACTCTTCATTCTGCCTTCATGTTAGGGTGAAATGCACTTTCTGAGCTCTTCCATTTGAAAGTGGTTCAGGTGTCCAGACCAGCGGGACCAAGCGCACCACACCGCTATGCAGCCATCACCACTGTCTGTCTCCAGAACATTTTTTTCTTCCCCAGTGAAGTTCTCTGCCCATTGTCCCTCTTTCTGTCCCCTGGTAACCATCATTCTTTTAGTCCCTAGGAAACCTTGAAATCTTGTACGCATGGGATCTGGTATACAATGGCTATTTTTACTTAGAATCCTATCAGAGTCATCCATATTGCAGCATGTAGTAGAGTTTCCTTCCACTTCAAGGCTAAACAGTATAGCATTGTGTGTCTGCACACTTTGTTTATCCAGCAAGAAACACTAGGCTGCTTCCGCTTTGGCTGCTGTGAATTGTGCTACTGGTCATGGCTGGACAGATATCTGTTCAAGCCCTGGCTCCTACTTCTCTTGGGCCTGTATGCAGAAGTGGAAACACATAATCATCAGAGTTGTGTGTTCACTCTTTGAGGAGCTGCCATGGTATGTACCTTGTAACATAGCAGCTACCCTGCTCTGTATACCTTCCTGGTACACAGGATCTCCCCTTCATCTTCATCCCCATAGGGCTTGTTATTTTTCAGAGAAGATATGTATGTGTGTTTTCATTTATGATACCCATCATGATGGATGTGAACTCATGGCCTGAGACTTACTGCTGCAGCATTCTGCCTCAGAGCCACTCAAAGGAAGGATGAATTTGAGCTGCACTGTAGCTGCTCTGTTCTTGGAGCCCATTGCTTTGCTATAGCTAACAAAAACTGAGAGGGAGTAAATGTCTCTGTGTGTTCCATGATGCTGTGAAAACACAATAAAGTTCCATTTGATGAATTCTAATTTAGTAAATATTCACATACATCTGTCAGAGAGTTCTGGCTCTAAATTCGTAATACATTTGAGACTCACAGTTTGTGGGTGTTATTACCACAAGCTAAAATTTTATCTCCTGGGAATCTTTTCTTTCTTTTGTGTGCAGGTACTGGGAATTGAATCTAGTACCTTTGCATTGAGCTATATGCCCAGCCCTCATTCATTTCTTTTTTTTTTTTTTTTTTTTTTTTTTGGTTTGTTTTAAGATAAAGTCTCACTGATTTCTCAGGCTGCACTTGAATTTCTAATCCTCCTGCCTCAGCCTCCCAGAGTGTTGAGATTACAAGAAAGCACCACCAGAATCTTTCTAATAGCCTTCTAAATAATCATGGTTTGGTTTTTTTCTCTGTGCTAGGGACCAAACCCAGGCTTCACGTGTGCCAGGCTCTGCTATGAGCCCCAACCCTGGTCCCAGGTGGGTGTGGCAATTCTCCCTGGGCTTCCACCTTCTGCTCTCAGCACAGCACTTCCTCTGTACCTTACGAAGTGTGGGACAGCGTGTCAGGCGCACCCCTGCCACTTCTGCTGTGCCTGTGTCAGCACTGGCTTTTTTGCCATTTGTCACATTTTGGGCATGCACTTGCCTGGATCCTTTCACCCCTCATCTGTCCTTCATGGGCCATGTATCTCCAGGACTGTCAGCTATGCAGATGTCCCCTCCACAGTGAGGCTGTTCCCGCTCGCTTTATGCTCCCGCCCCACACTCCTGTCTAGCTCCTTCTTGAGCAGGAATCACCTCAAGGTGAGCTCACTGATTTTTTTTTTTTAAATCAATATGCTCCTCAGTATTAAGATGCCTTGATTGAATTCCTTCATCTAGTTGAGGCAGGAAATAGAGTTTAAGGAGGTCAGGACATGGTTCATTGCTCTTTCTGCTTCAGGGGTAGCAGAGCCAAGTATTCTCAAGGGTACCCTGGGTACCCATAGCATGTTCTTTCCTACCCCATGTGCTCCTTTCTTTCCTGCTGTGGGCTTACAATTTTTTTTTCCCAAAACAATCATTTTTCTAAAGATTGTTCACTAATATATTTTGTCTTGGCCAGTATGATATTTTTTCTACATTGCTTCTTAAAATAATTTAGTTACCAACATTTAAAATTCACCTTGTTTCAGAAGAGGGCTTGAATTTCTTGCTTGGAAAATAGAAAGTTCTGATAGGTCTACTCTCACATGGCTACCTACTTGGGACTGAATAACAATGGTCCCTTTCCTGCCACGGGATGGCATTGCCTGCTCACTCTCCTGTCCAGCCCTGTAAGGATTCGACTGTGTAACTCCTGTCTTCACTGCAGTGCTTTGAGTGAACTCTAAGCTTTGCTTGTTAGATGCTGAAGATAATTTCTGTTATCTTCAACTGAAGGAATTTGTAGTGAATCTTTTCTGTTAAATGACCTAGCATAGGTCCTGTTGGCCAGAAATAAGCAGCAGTTAGAAGAAAGAGTAAAAACTCTACAGCATATTTCAGCTTTTACATGAATTCATTCGCTCAGCCCTTTTTAGTATCTTAATTCTTTTACCCACATTCTAGGGTACTGTGATGATTGAGTTTCCTTCATTCATAAGGTTGCATCTCCAGGTAAGAGTAACAGCCAGGGAATAGAATTTAAGAACTCAAGGATTCAGCTGTTGTTGGCCTTCTATAATTATAATTATATAATCTAATGGCCTTATATAGCTTGTTAAAAATCATGCTCAGGTACCCACAGATAAAGGGATTTCAAAGCTTCTTGTTGCCTGATGGGAAAACATAGTAATTGTAACATGGGAGCGCTGGGAAGGGGAGACAAGGGGACAGGGGCAAGGCAGAGGAATGGAAACTAACCCCAGATCAAGTCTATCTCATGAAAGCTGGTATCATTGTTGTCATAATGACTTTTTATTTTGTTTTCTCTTCCTCTTTGATAGGAAAACTATGTTAGGCTCTGGCCTAAAAGCAGAGGCAGAGAGCCAGGGTCCACCTGCCTTCTGCCCTAGCACAGTGGTAGGTTTTTCGTGAAAGAGTAGCACAGTTTTGTGCCCAGACTTGTGGTTTCTGTGGCTCTATGTTCTTCTTAGTCTCGTGGTCTAAGGGAGAATATTCTTTCAAAGGGAAAAAAGTGAAACCTAGATCCATAGGACCACCTTTAAACATTAGAATGTTTTGCTCTATGGGTAAAGGATGTGTTAGTACACTGTAAGAATGGATATGAGGCTGCTGCTGCTGCTGCTTAAGCTCTGATAGCAACAGCTTTTGTTACCTTTGTAGCTAATTTCAGAGCAAGCCATTATGTCATTTTAGCAGTCAGGGGCCTTAAGGTCAGCTCACTGAAAATGGATATCATTTCCATTACACTTGTGAGAGTTCTAAGAAAAGAAGCAGCATGTCCTCATCCAGGAGTTCCTGTCTAGCCCTGTGTATTGTGTTAGCCACAACACACAAGCTCAGCAGCATGTCCCTCTGGGTGACTTGTGCTTATGTCGTCTTCTGGAATGGCCTGCAAGGCTTATTTTTCACATCATACCTCTATTGACCTTGAGCGATGCCTTCTCTAAAATAGGTGGAAAATAAGCATGACCTATAGGTAATAGATCTACTTTCCCTACCTCCCCTGATGCTTTCCTCAAAAGCCTCTTTTCTGTTGTCTGCTCAGGAAGTGATATGTATCTGACAGCCTTTATCTATTCCAAGACAAGTTGTTTTTCTAATTTAGTGGGTGCCAAGAGGGAAGCCAGTAAAACTTGTGTCATCGTATGCTGAGCACATACTGGTAGAGCTGCATTTCTGGTGTGGCATCTGGATGCACCTCCAGAGCTCTCAGAAACCTTCTCTGAGTCCTTTGTTCTTGACTGTTGGGAAAGAGGATGATCTTTTTAGCATTTCAGTTGATGGCCTTAACTAGAGGGCTTTTTCTCTTTTTATGAGTACCTGAAAAAGAAGAGAAAATATTGCACCGAAGCACACACACTGCTCCAGTGATGTTTAGCTTCATTTTGTATCAGAATCACCTGGAAAACTTTAATACACGTAGCCTTAGTTGATCAATGGGAAGGCCAACTGTTTAAAGTTTCCTAGATAAAGCCACGTATGATGGCCACCCCTGTCATTCCAGCAGCAACGAGGCTGCATCAGGACAAGCACCACAAGTTGGAGGCCATCCTGGGCTACATTGGGAATGAAGTACATAGGGAGACCTTGTTTCAAAAAATGTGTTTGTTTGTTTTTTCCTAGATAATTCTGATATATAGCCAGGGCTAAGAATCAGGGTTCTTAGGTTGTCCCAAGGTGGAGTTCCTCAAAGTTCCTTAGGAGTACCTTTGGAGAATGCAGGAATTGGAGACAAACAGAAGTGGTTTTAGAGCCCTACTTCCCTCAGCTGTCCCCCCTTTTGCCTGAGCAATTCTGTTTTTATCTGATTTATATATTGTGTTTCTAAAGGGAAAATGTGGGGTTGGGGAGATGGCCCAGTGGAATAAGCACTTCCCTGGCAAGCACAAGGGCTTGAGTTCAATCCCTGGTTCGGCCAAAAAAATAAATAAAAAATAAAGGAAAATTTTTTAACTATGGCTCCAGCAATAGGCCCAGTGCAAGAAGGCAACGTAGCTTTTAATTTGGTTTCCAGAAATGTTGGGGGCTGAGCTTTCCTCAAAAATCTGCATGTTATGTAACTTCTGTGGGATATTGGGGGAAAGAAATCTAATAGGAATAAGCAGTTGCCCTGTGAGCTGGTGCTTACTCCACATAAGCAAAGCCCTGGTCAAGAGGAAAGTAACTGAGCCAAGCAGATGTCTCAAACCAGGGTCTTTCTTAAACTGCCCTCTCATGACTGTATTGCTCATATGGCCTCTGCAGCAGCCCACTGCAACTTTTAGGCTGGTACTGGTCCCCAGTTCACAGGCATCCAATGAACCAAATGTCTTTCTGTGACCCACTTGCTCAGCTGCTGATCATCCCCCAATAGCCTCAACCCTGAAAGCAGTTGCATCTCTAGACCCTACAGAACAGCTTACCTGTTTTTGCTATTTGCAGAGATATTTAATCTGATCCCTGAAAACTGTTACACTTGACTAGTACAAGGTACTCTAACCTCATTTGTGTCTACAGAAAAAGATTTTAGTTACAGCTGTTTAACAGCCATTGAAAGTTATTGTTTACTTGCCC
Source organism: Ctenomys sociabilis (assembly GCA_004027165.1). Taxonomy (NCBI): domain Eukaryota; kingdom Metazoa; phylum Chordata; class Mammalia; order Rodentia; family Ctenomyidae; genus Ctenomys; species Ctenomys sociabilis. The sequence continues at coordinate 44,296 of PVKA01000154.1, read as the reverse complement.
TTCTCAGGAGATGAAAAAATGCAACTTTTACTGAAGATATAGTTGATTTGGTATTAGAACTTCATATAAAGTTTATATAAGGTATTCATTATAAATACTGCATTAAATCTATTTCTAGAAAGCCAAGAAGGTGTGTTGACTATTAGTGGGCTAGACTTCATTCTTTTTGTTTTTTTACCTAGGTCAGATCAAACCTTATTTAGGCTGTTCTTCTGCTGTATCTCTTATTATTTGAACACTCATTGCTCTGTGGTCTCACTAATGGACTAATTTCCTGAGATTACAAGTTGGCATGTTTTCATTTCCAGATTATAGCTTGTCATCATTTTTCCAGTCTTTTTTTGACATGTTTGTTTTATCCTGTATCACAAGTGGATTTTTCTCATTTCACCTTCTCAGAAGTCATTGTCTCCTGATAATCAGTGAATGAGCTGTGCATCCAAGGGTATTTATCCAACGGCACCAGTCAAAGTTTACATTTTTAAAAACAATCATGCCCTTTAAAAAGAAGTTGACAAGTCAATTTTAGTTAAAAAAAAAAAAAAAAAGAAAAGAAAGAAACAGTAACTAGAGCCCATTTCCCAAAACAAATTAGTAGGAATAAATTTTTTATTTCAATAACAGTTCATACCATAAAATTACTATTGAAATTATTGCCATTTTTTGGCTATTAGACTCTTTCTTATTATAACTTAAAACTTGGACCAGAAAAGTATAGAAAGAGCATAATTTTAAAACGTACAGCATAACTTTTTTTTCTTTTTGTAGCATTAATCTTATCACTGGTCATTTAGAGGAACCAATGCCAAATCCCATAGATGAAATGACAGAAGAACAAAAAGAATATGAAGCCATGAAACTTGTCAACATGCTTGATAAACTTTCCAGGTATTGTATTCCCATCCATTTTTTGCTTGGTTTCTAAAAATGTTCTATTTCTTTGTCTCTCTGACTGAGAGTTCCCATAGAACAGCAGCTCTGGAAATCCATGTGATTGGAACAGGTGGCCCAGGCACAGTAGCACAGACACCTCTTGGCTACCATGGTTTTTCTACATGTGCCGCTTCTGGATGTGCATTCCTAAACATTTAAGCTCTAGAGCTAAGAAAGTAACTGTTAGGCCATTGTTAATACTTAACCAACTAACCTCCCTGTCTTCAAAAAGATTCTGTGAGTTAGGTTCAATAATTTTGCTGCTGCTTGTATTTTTGTTTTAGTCTGTTTTGGTTATTGTTCCAAATCATGATGCGCTTTTTCTTTTTCCCTTCATTTTTGATGTGCAAATTTGCAATTCTGCTTTTTTGGGTTGCTGCTGAAACCAAAAATTCTGAAGTATCATGCACACAATAGGAAAACGTGAAAAATAGCTCAAATGAAGGATTTTTCTAAAAGCAAGAACTTGTATTAATTAAGGGTTCTGAAAGCAACCTGCTCTACCCCTTTTGGTTCACACCTCCTCCCCTTCCAAAAATAACTAGTTTTGAAAAATTGAATAAAATATTTACTGATTATCAACTAGTTATATTGAGGAGTTATAAGGATATGATTCCTGTCACACTTGGCTGGATTGCTGTTTTCTAGTTATACATTGAGTCATTGTGTACTTGAAGCATCTTGAGTGAGTGCTTGTGTATTGGATGGCAACTGCCACTTAAGGTTGAATTTCTTCTGGTCATCCACTTCCTCACCACAATTGTGTACAGGATAGGGTCTCTCATTTTGAGAGAAGAGCAGTTGGAAAAGAAAATCCAGAAAGCCAGCCATGAAAAGGAAAGGTGTAAAGAAGAAATAGGTGCAGGAAAAGGCACGGCAGGCAGCTCAGCATAGGAACGGGCAGGAGCAGGAGGCTGGAGGCAGGGTGCCACGGGGGGATTTTGACACTGTGGGAAGAGGTTTTTCATTTGACCTTGGTAACATGCTAGATATGTAGAAGGAAACACTTCATTATCTACAAAGTGTAACTAGAATTCAGTGACCACCAGCCAGCCCATTTAAGTCTTTATTCTTTCCTAAGGTTAGAATGTGTAGCTGACTATCCTTAAGTGCTTGCACACTGAATAAACATGTACTTCTGAATCACAAGAAAAAAGCCTTGAGAAGACATTTTTGCCTATTTCCTTACCCTTGTGTAGAATAGACACATTCTTTCCCTGAAGGAAAGAGCAGGAAGCTACTGATAAGGTAAACCTATATGAGACAGAATAAAAATAAGATATGATAGCAGGGAATGTAGCTCTGTGCTTAGTGTGTGCAGGACCCCGTGTTCAGTCCCCCAGAATAGGAGAGAGGATTGTGCAAAATTAAAGACACCTATGTGCATGGTTCCTTCTAGGAGATACCTGATATGACTAGCACAAAGGCCTGGGTGTGGATGAGCACCAACAGAGTCCTGTGGGAGAAGCTGGGGGGAGCTGTAGCAGGACCTGGGGTGCTCATTAATGCTTTAGACAGGAGGACAGTTCAGCTATATGAGCTTCATGTTCTGACCACCACTATGAATTTGCAAAGGTTAATGCAAATTCTTAGCAGCTGCCCATCTACTGTGAAGCAATAAATTTCGGCCTAGGATGATAGAAGATGGGGAAAGAACTGCCTGAGATCGTGCAGTCCAGTCTGGATGCTTGGCTTCCTGATGGACATCACCATGTCCTCAGGCATCCCTGTTCAGGCTCAGAGAAACAAAGGTGCTAGGTCTCCTTCTTAAGCTCAGGAGAACCTACATATTTTAGAAGCACCAAGAATTAAATCTACAGACATTGAACCTGAAGTACACAGCTGCCCCGATTTAAACAGTGCCTCAGAGAAGGGCCACAATTGCCTGGAGCCAGCAGCAGGTGCTGAGCCCAGTAGGAAAGTGGTACCAGTTTTTCATGAATAAAGCAGAGTAAGTATATCCTGAGTTGTCTTTGTTGGTAGCAGATTTGCTGTTAAAGTTGGAGCAAAGATAATAATCCTCAGTCACCTAGACGTTCTGCATGATGTGTGGTGGGTTTTGACACTGTCTGCCTTTGTGTGCTTTCTAACATTTGCTCTCTCTAATAACACACAGTGACCAAACTGTATAAAGACCAGTAGTGAGCATTCCAAATCAAGAATGCAAAGAATGAAGCCATTCTTTATGCGTCTTACTTGTTTATTGTGCTGTACCCCTCATTAGTCTTAAGTTTCTTTTCTCTCTTCACTTTTTCTTTGAAGGTTGTGGGAAAAAAAGATGCCACAAAGCCAAAGTAGACCAAATCCAGTACAATTCAGGGAACATTCACTAAGCAACTCTCTACTAAACAGTAGGCCAGGAAACCCAAGGAAGGTCTGAGGTGAATGTATCTGTCTCTGCCTTTGGAAAACTCAGGTTGCAGTGGAGGAAGTAGCTACAGTCTGTTCTAGAATACAGCATAGAAGGAAATCATGACCAAATGAGGTCTGCATTGAGGTGTAAGCACCTGGGAAGAGGAGCAATTTGTTCTGTGATGCGTCAGGAAGTGATTGTGGGGAAGGCGTAGCATGTGTGCTGATCCCTGGAGTTCTAGAGGTACTTGCAGGACAGAATGGCATTTGTTGCAGATGGAGGGAAATTTAACCTTAGCAATAAGATGAGCATTTGGTACTCACACTGCATCTTTATTCCAAAGAGCGTGGGTTATTGTATCATTAAGGGAAGCAAGGAATGAAGAACTGCCCAGAACTTTCCCAAGCTAATGACCAATGCTAATCTCCCTTTTGACAGTTTACAGAACACTTTATGTACATACTCTGTAGCTCCAAAATGAAGTGAGATTAGGAACTTCATTTTCCAGAACTCAAGACCTCCACTGTATCCACTGTGTCCCTGTGTCTGTCTGTTACCTAACAGTGTCTGCCAGAGCACTTCCTAATCCTGCTCTCAACATTGTGCTATCGGTGAGCTCCCTCCGCTGTCACTCTGGGACATACTGCATTCAGCCTGTCTTTCTTGTACTAAGAGTGTACTGTAGCTTTGTTTGATTAACTTCCTGTCTTGGAAGTGAAACTATTTTCTGCACCTGAGTTGCACATAAGGACAGGGTTGGAGGTGGCGTGGCCAATGCATGGACACTAGACACTTCCTTTTTTCCATCCATAGGGAAGCAGATGTGAAGGACCCGCACCAGGATGGTGGTTAGCAACAGTGGCCCGTGCCAAAGCACTTACCAAAGTGATGACTAAGGTTGGTCATGCCAAGTACTGTTACTGAACTTGGTGTAGGGCGCAGGTGCACTGCTCACTACCACAAATGGCAGCCCCACTGTATACCTGGAAGTCACTTGCCCACCTTGCTTCCATGCTGCTGCCTTGAGCATCTCCATCCCCACGAACTATAGACAGTGTAAACCATAGTGCTCAGATACTGTCCTCTTACACATGGACTAACTTAGCATTCTAAGGCATTTTACTCCTAATATCAGGATTGCATTGTTATGGATGTTTATACTCCTTACATGGGATTGACAGTGCACCTATTCAGAACTGCATAATGACTGACCTGAACTCCCTTCATGTGGAACTAGTACAGGGCCTGTAACCTGTGGTTTCTCCAGGTTGCCCCCTAAAACTTGGAGGTCACATTTTTTGCTCTATAAGAAGCCTATATGGCTTATGGTTTTAAAATGTGCTTTAAAATACGGCTCTGTGGTAGAGCATGTGCAAGGCTATGTATGATTCAGTTCTCCATCCTAAGTAGAGTGTACTTTGTAGCCCCATTTCTTGGCCAGACTTCATAAAATCCAAGACTGAAAAGAGACTCTCTGAGGCCCTTGGGGACATGACTAGGTTAGGTGCCTGGGTGCAGCCTTTTCATACTGTGGAGAGATGTACATACTATTCATCAAACGTAAGTGTGGAGGCTTAAGGTGGAAGTTCACAGAAAGCTTCATTTAATGTTCAAAGTGGGAGAGAAGGATAAAATTTGTGTCTCCAGCTTTTTCTCTGGCTTGGAGACAGAGTAGACTCCTGCAACACTAGCATGGGCCCATGTGTGCTTCAGCACACCCAGGGCCCGGCACAGAGGCAGCTGCCTTGGTGGCATACACAGCCTGCTGGGCACAGCGTCCTCAGCAGCAAGGGGGCACACACTCCCAAGCAGTATGCAAACCAGTTTTGTTTTGACTTCTCTGATGCCCATGAACTCTTAATCAGAACTAGAATTGATCAATGTTCCACCCTACTCTTACTCCATAACTGCTTAACAAGGTATATATTTGAGTATATATTTTACCATTTTAAAATTCAGAGACATATAAATGATAATTGTTGTATCATTTCTTTTTTTCACCTACTCCCTAGCCCATAATTGTGGTTTCTTCTTTATTTTTATTTGTTGTCAGCCATAACATTTGGGATATGGCTTCCTTCATAAGTGGAAGCACCAAATACAAGAGTAGTTCCCTTTAACTCTAAAATGATTTTTTAACTAAGGCTGAGTGTGATTTATGTCTGAAAAGTAACATTTTCCTTATAAAGTTATTTTACTTTTCTTACAAAAGGGTCAGTAACTATGATTTTATCTTTCCTTGTAGTGAGTCCAGACAGTGCCTTTCAGGCACATTTCAGAAACACACCCAGTGTCAGATCTGTCGTATGTATGAAAGCGTGGAGGTGCTACCTGCTTTCCCAGAAAATCCTTTGTTGATCTTAGTGTGCAGAATGATAACCACTAGCCATACTTGATTGTTGAGCACTGAAAGTATGCTCAGTTCAAATTGAGATTCCCTTTAAATATAAAATACCAGGCTTCATAAATTTACTGCCAAAGAACAAATGTAAAGTATCTCACTACTTATTTAGTATGGATTACAAGTTGAAATTATAATATTTCTTATACTCTGTATTACAGCATATACTGTTAAAATTAAATTAGCCTGTTTTTTCAGTATGGCTATTAGGACATTTAATATTACATATATGGCTTCCATATTTCTATTTTATTAGCTCTCCTCTACATTATTAAAAATGAGCTGTAAGGTTGCTTGGAAATTCAATTAAGGGGACTTGGATCAAATACAGCCTTATAGGGACTGCAAGGAATAAACCAGAAAAGCTTGATATATACCTTTAGATTACCAAGGGCCCTTCCCAGGATCAGTCAGCTAACGAAGATGTCAGCTACCTTTGTCTTCCCTATGAAAGTCATTGTCCTCTAGACTGCAGTAGGAATGACTCCTTATAACATGTGGTGAAAGCACCAGCTGCAGTGGCTTTTGACTATTAAAGAAACATGAATGAGAAGACTGCACTGCCTTTTGGCTCTTCTATTACCTTCCTCCTTTAACTTTGATGTGCTCCTAATTGGGAAAGCATCTGAGAACTTTGATTTCTACTGCTTCATTCAACACAGTTCATTGGCATGCTGACCTCTTATTAATATTTATTTTGCTAAGTCACACAACAGGGAAGAAAAATATATAAGTAAATTGCCAAAAATAATAACACCATCACTTAAGCATAAAATTGAATTTCCAGCAATATGCCTTGTCTTTAATCATGCTATTTATTGAGGTGGGTAGCACATAGTTAGAAGCTTGGCTTGTAATCTTCAAAAAGTAATGAGATCAATAATTTTTAAAATCCTCATATTTCTGTTGTGCTTTAAAACAGCCCTGTGAATTGAACAGGACAAGAGGTATTTTGTGAAGGAGTAAATGCACCAAAGAGGAAGTGACTGAGCAGGCTTGGGCATCCAGGGCTCAGGCCTCAGTCCTCCACTCAATGCTACATTCTTTTGAAAAGTTACTAAGAACTCTCAAAAGTTTATCAGGCTGACCATTCTTGAATAAGATTTCTCAATTTTGTATAAATACACAGCACAGAAACCCAACAGTGTGTATCAGACCTCATAAGAAGACTGAGGCTGGGGGTCATATGCTGAGCACATGCCACTTTTCCACTCTGTAGTTGAGCTCTTGATAAATGGCAGACCAAGAGCTGAATACCTTACTAGAAAAATAATTGTATGAGATAAATTAGTAAAATCTCTATGAGTTAAAGCAAGTTTTTAATTATTTTAAGAAGAAAATGAAAAAGCTGGGGAGATAGAATAAGCACCTGACTGGCAAATGCAGGGTCCTGAGTTCAATCCCTAGTAGCACAAAAAAAAAAAAAAGAAGAAGAAGAAAATTTTAACATGTCTTAATAAATTTTGTACATGTCATCAGACTAATAAAACCTAACTTAAAAAAGGCTTCCCTTCGGGACTTTTAAACAATTCCTAGTTAACTTTGTACCATATCAAGTGGGCTTGGAAATGACACTTGTTTGCATCATATTTTACTTTCCAAGCCTTACTACCTAGTTCTCAAGTATGATGGCAAATGCTGAGGGAAGACTTCCACGGTCATTTCTGAATGATTCAGCAGAAAGACCCCAAATTTGTTGTGGAAAAACGACGGTACCCCTCCTTCCTGCTGAGTTGATAGCTTAGTGAAAAATCAGTCTAACCAGCCAGTGCTAGGGTGTTGTTAGATAAAGGACACAGTGAAAGGCCAGAATAATCGGGGCTGAAGCCCAGAGGACGCCATCACAGTGTCTCACAGAACACGATGACCAGTCCCCAAGAATATATAACTTTTGTGAGGAAAAAGAGATTAAAAAATTTCTGAGAATATCACATTACTGACAAGTCCATTATATTTGAATGGATTATGATTGTTACAATGTTGCAGTCCTAGACTTAGAGTTTAGATCATACTTCGGCTGCTTTCTCTGGACTGTCACAGGCTACATTGTAGCAGGCATTTTTGGAAAAGCTCTATGTTAATTAAAATGTATTATTTATGTACTTATTTCTCATCCCATCTTTCAAACATGAAAAGGAATTAAATATGAATGGCTCATGTAAAATGGCAGAGCTCTTTTTTCCAAGCCAACCTTACATTAAGACCAGGAATCCCTGTGCCAAAGAAATGGTTTGCAATTATCCTGTCCTGGGTTTTGTTATGCATTGTACAGAAGTCAACAAAACAAGTGTGTAACAGAACCTGTTCAAATAGCAGCCCCTCATTAAAAACAGAGAATTAATCAGGGGTGATTGAAGGAAGCAGTGCCTCATAGGTTTTCCCTCCTTTTCTTCTCTTCTAATCATAGAACAAAATATGTTACATAAAAGGATCGGAACTATTATGCAGCACTCAATTAGAGGGAGGTGAATAGGTCTCTAACATGCTGTTTTATCAAAAGAGCAGACTGGTGTTTGCATGACTGTTGTTTCATTACAGACCCTGTCATTAATTCCATGTGTCAATACTGCCCTGTAGTACACAGAGCAGACAAGAAAGAAGAGCCCTTGAAAACAAGGGAATGATTTTTGAGTCGTTATCAAGCTAAGTGGCAAGCGGGAAGCTGAAAACTCGTATAGGTAAATTTGAAGGGACTCTTGGGAGATCTGCGAGTGGGAAACAAGAATGCATTTTACCAACTGCTTAATTACGTCCTGTTTTCCAACAAGTACACTTGAAATGAATGCTTTGTTTGTCTTGCACAAAAACGTGCTGTGGGCAAGCGTATTCTCTTGCCTCCAGGTCAAGTAAGGTGTTTCTATGCACCCATATATGACCTGTTCTGTAATGTGCAATTGGGAATGTTAGAATCTGAGCCCAAATACTGCACTGCCATTGCTGGGGGAAAGAGTCACAAAGGAATCAGAAGCCCTAGAAAGTGGGACCTTCTCTGAGCTCTGAGAAGTTGGATAAACCCAGGCATCCCAAGTACTAGACTTACAGGAAAATGGTGCCTCAGGAAAAATGTTAAAATCTGGGGAAAAAGAAGACCAGAAAATTTTAAATATATATAATCCCCATATTTTTCCACCCCTAGGAAAGTATTTTTGGTCTCTAACATTAGCAGTCCCAAAGTTTTGGCTGGGGCAAAATAGGGTTTCCTTTTTTGGACGTACCTTATCTGTGTCCTCTTGCCTGGCCAAGCCCTTATAGATTATGGGTCCTTATCGTTTAGTAAGATCAAATTTCTAAATGATGTTTCGTTCCAGTTGAACATTCTTGGAGGCTTATCTCTTCCCTGGCCAGATGCCTGATCAGATGAGAAGCCCGCCATGATACTGTCACAGAGCCTAGAATGGGCTCTTTATCCAGTAGACATCACTGTACTTTTTGATGATAACAAGGGCAGTCTTAACCTATGTTAAGGCCTGTGTATAGCATTGAAGGTAAGTATGAAGGAGTTGTTGCTATGTGAATATCTTAATCCTTATACACATTTCAGTATACAGTAACCCCATTTTATCATGATATATATATATATATATTATACACATTTCAATATACAGTAACCCTGTTTTATCATGATATATATATATATCTGACACCTACTCATCCTTTTTAGATAGAAGCTTCATAAATGTAGGACTAGTAATAACTTCATAAAGTGGTCTGTGTCCTGAGGGCCATGAATGTGGATCCTTCTGCATAACACTTGCCTTTACTCTGATTTGCCTGTACAGTATTTTGCTTGCCTGCTGACAGATTGCAACAAGGGTTGTGGTCTTGGTATATGTATGTCAGCGATAGGACAATGTATTTGACTGTTATGTTTAGAATATCTTGAGTAGAAACAGACTTAGAGTAATAAGCTGGAGTGTTGTAGAAATCCAGTAGCTTGTTGCATAGGTATAGAGAGCAGCATTACCTGGCAGTCTTACACTCAGTGGGTTGAGATGAATATGGAGCACTAGGGATCGTCTTGTCTAACCTTCACTTCCCAGATGGGAAGACTCAAGCCCAGAAAGGCAGATGACTTGCCAAGGACACATGGCAAGCTCGCAGAAAATCTGAGGCCAGAACATAGCTCTTCTGATACCCACATACTCAGAGCCACACCTGTAGCACTGGGGGGTAGGAACTGCCCAGCTATACAGTCAAAGGGGTATGATGTCTGCTGGCTTTCTGTCTGATGACTCCAGTTAAATAGTGAGAATGCCTGGTAAGCAGTTCTTTCCCATTCCCCATTGCCCATGACCCTGTGCTGTGTTCTCCCAGTAAACATTTACTGAGCACTGAAGGTGCTCTTCCTCTGCTAGATACTGGCAGCTTACATCCAGATGAGACATGGACCTGCCCTCAAGGTGCTCAAGTCACATTGCAAACTAGGAATTCCTTGGAAGCATGGACAGTACTTCCTATAGAGTGTTAGAAACTCTCCTCACTCTGGCAAGCTGATGTTGAAGGCGAATCTTTCACTTAGCTCGCTCTTGCTTGTGGCTCAGTATGTGTCCATAAGATACACACTCGCCTGCTGGGAGAGAACAGGAGGATGTCCTGCCACCCAAGCTGAATCCACAGATACCTGCCAGGCTCTACTGCTTGCAAGGCTCTGTGCTCGGCATGTAGGTGTGTACCAGGAAGGCGTGGAATGAGTTTCTTTTTAATATGTCCAAGCAGGATTATTTCTTAGCTTTCAAATTTTGTAATGGCAATTATTTTTGATAAATATCCTTAACTGTGTATGGGGGGTTGAAATAGAAGACAAAAATACCTTTGTACCTACATCATACCAGACTTGTCAGCCTAAGATTCATGGTGTCTATTCAGACCCTCTTTTGTAACCTGAATCTCTTTTGAGCTTGCTTTCTCCTTTTCCTCAGCCAAGCCAGCCCATTTGCCAATCCCTGTACACAACTAACTCTTGCTCTGTGCCTCTGCTTGACTAATTCTTCTGCTTCTGGGATGCTTTCTTCCATAAATCCATGTCCATCACTGCCATATAGTCTGGCCCAAGTCCACCTCCTGCAAGGAGCCTGTAGTCAGTGTCCCTGTCTCCTGTGTCCCTCAGACATGTGCACGGCCCATATGACTGGTGAAGAAGCATTTGTGACATTCATTAAAGCTTTCCATTCTCTGTCCACATCTTGCTGCTTAGATTCAGGAGACTGTAGTCTGATAAAACTAGTCATTTACCAGGCTTTTTAGGAGTGAATCTCTGTGTCAGAATATGCATTTTGGTATTGTGAGCTGGTAGTTTTAGGAGAGAGAAAGATCAGAAAAGATCAGGACAATAATAAGAAAAATAATCCAGGGGTCCATGGGAAGGTGACATAACTGTAAATGATTCTCATCTGCTCCCCAACAGAACATGAAATCTCCTTTCAACAGGTTAACATGCAGAAGGGTGGATGGATAAGCTACCAAGTGTAGGAGAAGCAGGGCTCTGCCTGCTAGTCTTCCAAGCCTGCTGGTCTGCTGTTCCGTAATTCTTTCATTATTGTTTAATGTGCGTGTGTATTTTATCTTCTGAAGTGATTGAAAGCATCTTGAGGACAGGGACCATGTTGTTATGTGGCTCTGCATATTCTTCACACACACACACACACACACACACACACACACACACACACTTACTCCATGGGAAACCCCTTGTAAGCACCTAGGAACAGGAGTGATGCTTGTGAGTGCCAGCTCCATCTCAACCATCACCCTGCACACTGTGCATGTAGTAGCTTTTGTCCCTGTGGTGACTTAGTAAAGTGTGGATGTCTAGATCCTAATTATCCACATAAAATCAAAATTAAGGGAGGTCAGAGTCTTATAGTTAGTGAGTGATGGATCCAGAGTTAGAACCCAGGTCTGACTCCAAAAACTAAAAGTCCTTTTTGTAATACCACAATAGCAATAGAGCCCTCCATAGCTCATAGAGCTCCTTGCCCTACATGAGCACTGACACTGTTGCCACCACTATGAATGCATTCATTACCAGCACTGGGGAGTAGGCAGGTAGAAATGGCACTGTGAGCACCCCCACTTCCCTGCTGGGGAAGTACAGACAGATGTGGCAAGGGCACAGGATGACAGGCCCACTTCTGGGCCTCAGACCACTTTGTTCTCACCTCACCTTCACATCGCTGCCTTAGTCCCTTTGCAGAGATGCTTTGCCAGTTTTCATGGACACCTCTCTTAGAGATGCCAGCATCTTCAGAAAGGCATAGAGCCATGTAGAAAAGAAAGAGTTGCATCTTCTGAGGAGTTTTTATTATAATGGAGGGGAGATGCAGAGCACAAAACAGTAACTACTAGAGTCTTAGCATTCCCAAGTGAGAGTTAAAGCAGTACAGGGGCCATTGTTTTGTAAAAGAACCCTCATAGTTTGGCTATGAACTGTGCAAGGTTCTTAAGATCTCCTTTGTAAATTGGATTATGGAGCAGGGGTAGCTGATAGACTTGATCTGAAGATGCCCCTCCTATGTATTGATGAGCAAGACTGGGGACTTTGTCCGGTTACCAAAGAGGTGCAGTGGTGTCCCTCCCAGTGTGATGGGGTGTGGACCCATCTTTTCACCTCTTTCCTTGGTAGAGCCCACTAGTGCCATCTGCCAGTGCTGCTGCTCCCTCTCCCTGCCCACTTCCTGGCCTCAGCCCACTAAACCCTTTGGGCTTTGGGCTTTCTCCTCCTTTCAGCCTCCTTCCAGCCTCCTTCATTCACAGAAGATTGTGCCTCCTTATACATCGATACTAGGACAGAGAAGCCAATGTAACAAAGTCCTCAGCACAGTTAGAGCAGGAAAATTTTGGTGTGAATTACAGCTCTGCAGTGCGTATCAGTCACAGAAGGAAGCTTTAGTGAAAACATGTTGCATCAAATGCTGCTGAACATTTCTGGTTGCTGTCAAGGCAGTTGCGCTTTTCATGTCCTGTGAGGTACCAGCATTTCCCCAGCAAATCTGCCCCATCTCGTGTTCTGACCCCAGAAGATAATGCCATATCCACTTGAGCTGGAGCCACAGGAACTGAGACTTAGCTTCCTCAGCCTTTTCCCCTAGAGTAAGTAGCCAGAACCACCTCTGTAATGTCATCTTTTCTTCCAACAAACTCAGCCAGATTCCCTCCCTCTGCTGCTCCTATACATTAAAATGATGGCCTCTTAATGACTCATCTCTGTCACTTGTTCCAGTGTGTCTGCCACGCTGCTGCCAGAGGAAACAAGTGTGATCAGACACTGTTTATAGGAGAAAATCTCAGCTCCTCCCTTTGGCAATTAAGACCCTCCATTGCTCTCCTGCTGTCCCTTCACTGACCCTCTTCATTCCCCAACTACTGGCCATTTCCACCTTCAGAAAAAGAGGAAGGTGGCCAGCATGATCAAGGAGACCTGCAGCCCACCCAAATGATGTGCCCACACTGAAGCCTTGGCACACCACCTTTACTTAAGACACACTGCCCCTTGCCTAGTGCAGGACATGCTCCCAGTGTTCATCTGATGCTTTGCCACAGGAGCTGCCATGGTTCCCTATTGAGAATTCTCTTCAGCATTTACCTCTCCATGTTCCAAGCTGAGCTCCATAACTTTGCCCCCTCCCCCCATCAAGGGCAGCAGCCACACTGGTGTTCCTTTCTTCCCATCTCTGACATGGCCCCTGTCAAGCAGTTACTGAGTAGATGTTACACAGATGAGCTCAAGATGTGCCCTGTGATATAGTCAGGGCAGTGATTTCTCATGGGATGTACGCCACTAGAGAATTGACCTTGGGTAAGTCACTCAGTTTCCTTCATTCAAAAAAAGGGTTGGATTAAATGATCTCTGAGGCCCCTACCAGTTGGAAGCACTGATTCTGACCCTGCACTGTGGGCAGGAAACCTTGCTGCTTCCTAGCATCAGGGAGCCCCAGCATAACTAGCTGTGTAGACTCTCCCAGCTAGCCTTTACAGCTGGGGCAGCAGTCTTGGGGGCCCTCCAGAGTGGCCAGCTGAGGAGGCTCCTGAGGGCATCACCTTGCCCAGGTGACGCTGCCTGTTTCATTATCACCCAATTGTGTGGCCGCCCCTTCTTATGCTGGCCTAAGGGGTCAGAACAAGGAAATAAGGGGAGCAGAAGGGCTCCTACTGCTTTCCTGACTCCAAGGGACGATGCCCATTTCTGTGAGAAGCACCTCCAGCAGTTTGAGGGCAGGTTTTTAGCCCCTCTAAATGCACAACTGTTCTGTGCATAGTGGGAAGAGGAACAGAGCATCCCAACAGGTACCTTGGCCATAATCCCATGTAGTAAACAAGTCTATGGAAAGATGAAAGAAATCTTTCCTAATGCCTTCAGACTAACTTAATGATTAATCATCTTTAGATGGGACTGTAACTTGTGGAGTAGATATAATTGGATTACTGGCAAAGAGCTTTGAAGAGATTAAATTGGCTGTCAATCCCATAATTAAACTTCCACAAACAAAAGTGTTGGTGTGTTATACCAGAAAAAGAAGGGAAGAGTCAGAAAGCAAAAAGAAAGTTGGGGAAGGTGCACTAATGGAAAGGCATCAACCAGCACGCGCTGTCACAGAGATTGGCGGCAAAGCAGACTGACGTGGGGTTGTGCTCATGGCAGCCAATGCCGCATGCCTGGGCAGATGGATGGTGGCAGCTTCCACCTCCCCAGAACAGAAGGACTCCCCAAAAGACAGAAGAATGACTTACTCAAAACAGGAGAGCCCGCGCCTTGTCCTGAGCCCATTCAGACCTTGCCTTTCCGTCCTTTGAATTGGCTTAGGTTGGCCCACATGGATGAAGTCTTCTATTTCTTATTTTTCTGCCCATGCCCCTTTTCATCTGTTACAAATGCAGAGAGCTTGAGAGAAAATACTGTTGTTTTTAAAGACTTTTCTTGGGTGGGTGGGGGAGGGATGCGTGTGTGATGCTGGTGAATACCTTTTCTTTTCTCTTTTATCTTTTTCCAGAGAAGAGTTGCTTAAACCAATGGGACTAAAGCCTGATGGGACAATAACGCCTTTGGAGGAAGCCCTCAGCCAGTACTCTGTCATTGAAGAGACCAGCTCCGATACAGACTGACAGCTCGTTTGCTCCATGCTCAGTATCACTTTTATCAGCAGCTTTTCTCTGTAGCTCCAGGGGAATTCTTTCTCTAAAACATTTATGCCCTGCTTTGGCTAGAAACACATTAACTGGTTTACTCATTGAGACTCCAGCATATTTAAGAGGTGATCCTGTGTTTTTGCGATTTTGAGGCATTTGTCCTGAGCTGCAGTTAGAGCGTTACAGGGGCTTGAGGCAGGCAGCTTTCTCTGCCCAGTGGGGTGCAGCAAAGGACCCCATCCTGTGCCATCCCTGGCAAGTCTGTGGTTCTCTTCACTAGCTTCTGAGCAGCACATGCGGCAATGCCCTTCCCTGCTTGCCTGGGTGAGCAGCCCCTGGTGAAAGTCTGCAGCTGCTAGAAGTGCGGGGAGCAGGGTGAGCTGGTCAGTGAGGGCCGAGCAGGGCACCCAGGCCAGGCTAGTGGAATGAACAAAGCCAGGCAGCTGCTCTATGAGCCAGCCCCGTTTCCCATTTCAGTTTTATACATTCAGAAACACACACATGTGCAGAGCCCCAGACTCAAGGCTGGTCTCCCGTAAGTGTTCCTGTGTTCCTGAGCTGGAGCTTCTCAACACACCTTCCCTGTGAAGAGTCTCGGACGGTGGCTTTGTTCCAGGCAGCTTCAAGTGCCTATTTATTCCCTGACGCACCTGAACACTAGGACCACAGACCCAAACCACCATCTGGACCACAGCACGGGGAGTGTGCATCCTGAGGCAGGACTGGCCTGCTGGAGCCACATGTCCTCCACCCGCAGAAGGACAGAGACCCCGAGTGGTGGGGTGGGAACGCACTCACTTGTACATAAAAGTCGTTCATCCGTCCTGTTTTAAATTGGGGGCAGGGTGTGTGTGTGCGCGTGTGCGTGTATGTGTGTGTGTGTGTGTGTGCGTGCGTGTGCGTGTATGTGCTACCTTTCTACCAGATGTGATCAGTTTAATGGTAACTTTATTTATTTAAAAAAAAGAAACACAGATAGTTACTGTTAAACTGATTAAGGCTGTTTATTTTTACTGTTAGAACTGGTCATATGAAGAAGTAGAAATGCACTCATACAATAGACAGTGGGCCTAGTAAATCAATGGCGGAAGTTGAAAAGGGTTGGATTCCTTTTATATGTGTGTATGTATGTATGTATGTATGTACATGTACATAGGGATACATACATACCTATATATACACAACATAGATAATGTGCTTAACCACTGCCTATTAAAACTTTAAATTAAATAAAACATTGGGGTTGATTCAACGTAGGCATCTGTGTGTTTCTTCGTAGGGCTGAGGGATAACTCATTCATAGGCTGTGCTCTTTGGAATCCTTTTCCTTCCGTTAGCTCACTGGCCACCATGACATCTTTAAGGATAGATGAAGCACATGGAGCATTAGTGAGAATTCATGTATTCAGAGTTTCTTCTCTGGCCAACCACACATCAGCAAGCAGCTCTCCTGATGCCTTCGGGCTGCCAAGGAGATAGCAAGGGCGGCTCTTGCTGTTCACGCATGAGGCCTCAAGGAGATGAGGCCTCAAGGAGATCGCTCTTCACCTCTTCACTGACATTTGCATACATTTTAATATGCTAAATTATCTAGTTTTCCAGCCAGAAAACTCTGTTGAAAACTAGGTATCAAGATAAAAATTTAAAGGCATAGCAAGTTGAACTATCTCCTTACAAAGGAATACTGCAGTTGGCTCAGAGAATACATGTAGAGTTGGCCTATAAACTATGTCTTATAATGATGACACTGAGTTTCTTGTTTAAAAGAATAAATTAAACCCTTAATTAAAAGAAAAATATTTAATAAAAGACTGGGAAGGATAAACACATTTTAGAATTCTCATGCAGAATAGTTGGAGAGATTGTAAATGACCCATGTTTTAATCAACAGCAAATAAAATGGAACTTGGCCATTAATCATTTTAAATAAATGAAAAAACTTCAGGAAAAAATGTATAGGCATTTTTATTTCATCCTACAAATACATTCTTGAGGCATTTCTATAGTTTCTCCAGTCATGTGGCTTTAGTATGGGTGTGAGCCTACATAAAGAAGTACATCTAAGGAAAGCCCACCCTCCCGGCTGGCAGGGCAGTCCTGTGTTCACCGCTTACATTCTGTTTCATTTGCGTTTTTCCTTTTTACAAGGAAAAATTGATAGGGGGAGAATGTGGGAGTGACTTCTCTCAGCACATGGAAAGAGAAAGTGTGCCCGCTATGTGTGGATCTCTGTCTGTCCTGGGGCCTTGCTGTGTCCTGAGGCGGGGAGGCTCTAGCGGCATGACTCCCTGCCCCACACCTCCTCCCTGCCAACACGTTTCTAGGCCATGCTCGCCTCCCCAGGCCTTGGGCTGTAGGGGCCAGTGGGCCGGGAAATGTTCTCTGGCCCTCTTAAGCAGTAACCACTTCAGCAAGACAAGCCACGTGAGGTGGGAGTGAAGACCTTGCTGGGTCAGCACTAGGTTTCAGACAATGACCTGGACTGTCTGGGGCTAGGTCGGGCCTGGGGCAGTCAGGGTCTCTTGGCCAGCACACATGGTAGCCTCGGCCATGGCCCTCCTGACCTTGGAAGTGAAGCCTGGAAGAATGTGTGCTGAAACGAGACTTTGGGGTAGCAGATGAGCAGCCACTGTGGCTGGACAGTGGTGGGTGGACAGTGACATTGAACTCCCAGGACCGCCCCAGATGGTGTCGCTGCATCAACTCCCGAGTTTGTACAAGTAACATGTTCACTCTAGACAGCTTGGGAAATGCAGAAAACAAAACAATTTGCCCCTAAATTCCAGCACTCTGAGAGAACCACTGTTGATATTTTAGTGTATTTCCTTGTGTTTTCTATGCATATATAATTTATTTTACTATACGAATGGGATCATGCTGTATTTACAGATTTGTATCCTGCTTTCTATAACAATTGTGAGCATTTTCCCATATTAATAAATACTCTTCAAATGTTAATGGCTATATGATATTGTATTATGTAAACTGAAGCATGCTCTGATTGCCTATCCAATAGTATTCCTAGCAGAAAAAGCATCCTGGAAGGTAGCCTCCCCCAGTCTAAGCCTGCTGCCTGCTCTCTGGAAGCCAGCACTGCAGAACCACAGGATCCAGGGTGGCCTGGCACCCGGCCCCAATTGTGCAGCGCATCATGACACAGCCAGGTATGGTGTCGGCCAGCTGGTGTTTAGGGAGAGCCACATCAAGAAACCAGGAGCCACACAGCTCAGCCCACATGTTTAGAAACATTTTCTAGGTGTCATCCATGTTTGGTGTGGCCCAGTTACTGTATGGATTTTCTTGGAGATCATACTGGCCGTTTTCCAGAGGCAGAAGCGGTCTTCAAGAATGCAGAGCATCTTAGAAGAAAAATCAACTTGTCAAAGCTATTGGTACATGATGTGCAAGTGTGGTGAGGGGACGCGGGACAGGTTGTTCTAGGAACAAAGCAGGAGCCAGGGGAGGAAAGATGTGATTGCAGAGGGCAGAGTCCCAGAGAGGATTTGCCTGCCTCTGTCTACCCAGCTTCCTCAGTGGTGGGGTGGACTCCTTACACGGCCAGGTGGCAATGGCATGCCCTGAAGCGGGGTGGCCACCTCCTGGGGGTCCAGAAGCATGATCTCCAAGGCTTCTGGAGTCAGATTTGTGTTGTAATGCAACATAGGGAAGATCTTAAGCCAGTGGTGGCAGGCCCATGGCACACATGCCGCAGCAGGCTGTTGATGTCCCTGGAAGCCCTCAAATGTTCTTCAGCACTGTCCTAGGCCATAGTCAGCTTCCAGATGTATACCAGACCTTCATCTTTCTCTGTGTTGATTGTGACAGCGACAGCTGGACATGCACCAGCAGCAGCAGTGCACTTTACCCTTGTGCTGTAGTCTAGAGACATTGTAGCCTGACAAAATCAGCCCCAGCATAAAAACTTCCACTTGTACTAGAGGAAACACAAATTTGGCCTGTTTGCTTAGGATCTGCTACAAGCAGCAAAATTTGAATGCAAGTCGGTCTGATGCCAGAATTTATGTAAATGCCACACTTATCTACATACTGCTTATATAATCCAAGAAATGGTCTGCTAACAGAGACGGATATGGGAAAAAGAACTGAGACTTTCTAACGCACTTCTTCATTTCCATGTCTGCTATGCATGGATTCCCAGAGTAATCTTCACAGAAGTCGTTGATCTGCTAAGCATGTGGTAGGCATCAGCTGTGAGCAGGTGCTCTCTAAGGTGCTGAATACAAACCTGCCTGGACAGTCCCTGTTCCCACAAGGCCAAGTGTGACCAAGGTCCAAGCTAAGTTGCAGGACACCAGGAGGATTGTGAGGTGAAAATGAGAAATTTTATGGCTGGCATTCCAGCAAAAGCTGGCTGTACACAAGAGAGACTGCCCTTGGTGGAACTGGCTCAGGCCCCAGTGCAGAGGCAGAAGAGACGTGGTATGTTTACAGACTTAGGGGCTGAGGATTATGGAAACTCACAATCTGCGTCCTGTGATGGGTAGTATTTCCTTCAAGGAAGGGACAGGGAACATCACTGATTGCAGAATAAAAAATGAAGAAAGCGCAGTAAGCACAGAAAGGTAGTAAAAAGCCCACACAAATAGACTAAAAAGCAGTGAGCTTGGTAGCGGGAGGCTTCGTTTTGAAAGTATACTTGGGCTACTCGAAGTGATGCCATCCTGGGACCCACCTAGGGCATAACATTACAGAGAGAATGTGAAAGTGGACCAGACCTGCGAGCCAGCTATAGGGGCCGTGGAAAACAGGCCTGGAGCTGCACAGTGCTTACACATCCTCAGCTTTCCACTTGGTTTTCCCTTTTATTTTACTTTAAAAATATTTTTTTTTTCAGTTCTTGTCCATCATCTGCTGTGAGCAGAACAAGTGCAGGAAACATTCTGACTAGTATGAAAGATCCTGGAGGGCCAGCAAGATAGCTTAGTGGTCTAAAAACCCTGCTTAGGCAAACTTAGGCAAGCGTGCAGGGACCAAGGTTTGATCCCTGGCACTGCATATAGCACCAGCCCCGCCCCTGGGGCTGGACTGAGTCAGCCAACGCAAAAAGACCCTGGAGTTCTTCCTGTACTCGCACAAAAGCACATGCAGCTGTGGGTCGCAGTTCTGTAGCGGTGCGTTTGCCTGGCGTGTGGGAGGCCCCAGGCTCAGTGTTTAGCACCACACATGTATAAATTCGTCATCGCAGGAACAGCCGCACCACAGCAGTAGGAGCTGAGCTGCAAGAAGGCAGGGCGGCAGCACTTGGAGAATGTTCTCTGCAGCACATGCTTTCCAGGGAACCTTATTCCAGTGACATCTTCAGGTGATTTCAGTAACCTGTGACACTTGCCTTCTGTAGTGCAAAGCCCAAGGCAGGGAGGCGCTCAGGAAAGGTGTGCATGAATATTGTATCTTAATCCCACTGAATTCTCCCACCAATATTAAGGACCTTTGAGGTGATGGGAAGATTGAAGCTTGGCATGAAAAAGCTATTTGTCCAAAGGAACAAACGTGGAGTCGGCAGGGATTTCATGCCATCTGTATGACTCCCAGGTGGTATTTTAAGTTACTACATCATTCTGTCCTATAGCTGATTTAGTCCCTGGAGAAACCGATGCTAAATAGTTCCTCTCTCCCATTTGCCTGGCAGGCAGTTGGGTGGAAGGAAGAACACAGGGGAAGAGCCGAGAAGAGAAGCAAAGCCATCATCACCCAGCCTCTGTTCCTTACCCCAGGTACTCAGGAACAATGAGGTTTACTCTGCGACTGTGTGCGCCCAGGGCTTTATACCATGAACCTGGATCCTCACAATGACCAGCAGCGTAGCTGTGTTCCTGCTGCTAACTCCCTGAGGGAAACGGAGGCTGGCCGGATTGGGCCATCTGAGCAGCGAGCTGCAAATTTGGCATGAAAAACAGATGGGCAGGGCCAGCGAGGTAACTCAGCGGACTAAAGCTCCTGCTTACGCAAGCGCAGGGACCGCAGTTCAATCTCTGGCACCACAGGCTGTACCAGCCCTGCCCCCAGCCAGCCACACACATATACAAAAAGTAGATGGGCACACCCAGCCCTGCCCTCTGCCCACACAAGGGACTGGGTAAAGCTCAGCAGCTTGATCTGTTCCACCTCCTTTGGGTGTCTCCATCCCAGGAGGCTTCCTCGAAGCCCTCACTACCTGTCCCTCCTCGCTTCACATGTGAATATGGGTCTTGGGAAGCTGTCAGGCCATCCAGGAATTCCCTATCTGTCCTGGGGCATCACATTCTGGCTCAGGATTGGTACAGGTCTCAGACTGCTGGATGCCTGGTGAATCCTGCCCCATCAGTTCTCCCTGGCTGACTGGGGAAGGGTCATGTAGAAGCATCTCCACTCTTGCCTCAATCCTTGGGCAGGGCCCTGTGTGTCAGAAAGGTGCCAAGAGCTGGGGCACAGGCTAGAGTCCACTGCTCTGGACTGCACCCCAGTTCTGCACCATGCCTCTGGCTCTCAAGGTGCAACCAGGACTCCTCTCACACAGGTGGAAACCTCGGCCCTACCTCCCAGGTCCAGAGCTTCTCCTCAAGGCCTCCCTCTTTCTGCAGCCCAGAGCCAGCTCCTACTACAAAGGTCGCCTTCACCATCTACTCTGACCATGGCTGTCTCCCTCGGCTACCTCTGAGCATCTGCCTACATCACCTTGACAACCATGCTGCCAGCATTTGACCTGCAAAGTCAGAAAGCAGCCAGCACCTCGCTGCCTGCCCCCACCCGCCACCTCTGCCTGGACCCACTCAGATCCCTGCCCCACCACAGAGGAGACCCCACAGCACAACGGGCCTGTTCTCACTGCCCCCCACCTCCAGGGCCCAGACCCATACCTGCAACTAAAACTTTCAGAAGCAGAAAGTCAAAGGCCCTTCTAGTCTGGTGGCCACCAGCCCCGCAGGCAGGCTGCTTTGGCTTTTCTTTCTGGTGCAGTGGGGGAGTGAACTGTGTGGGTTCTTGGAGATTCACACACACACACACACACACACACACACACACACACACCGTTTTGTGATGTCAATTAGCATAATTTAAAAGGCAAGGGGGAAAACCCAATATCTGTGTGACCACTTTGGGGCTTTCAATTGTTCCACCCTTTGGGGACGATTATGGCCAAGTGACCCATATTTTAAAAGCATTTACAATAAAATGATGCACTTTCTTTTGTGCCATCAGCTTCCCTGATGAAAAGCAAAACTGTTTTAAAATTGTCCCTTTTTGTCGGCAGTAATGGCTGTGCTATATTTCTGCTCATCCTCTGGGTGGCACGGAAAGGACGATAAAGGGCACAGCTGTGGACACTTGACAGCCGCTTGGGGCTGCGGGAGGGGTGGAGTGCGGCAGATTGACTGTGCGTCAACAAACGCAGCTGGGGAGACAGAATGCTTTTAAAGACCTCTGCAACTGAAAGTCCAAGATAAATGATGTTCTTATTTGGAAAGAAAAAACATGGAGGTGAAATTCAATAAAGCCTGGCTGAAAAGAGACAGCTTCCAGAGGCCTTTCTCTGCAGCTAGGCAGCTCAGAGAGCGAGAGCAGAGTGGCCGTGGGTGCGGGGGTGCAGCCCAGAGAGACAACAAAGGCCCAGCCTGGTGGGCCCATTTCAGACCGTGCCAGGCTCAGGGGACCCTGCCAAGTTGGCAGCAGGGATGGTGTGCACCAGGCCTGCTCAGGCATTTAGGGAAAAGCATAAAAAGCAGTGTGCACCTTGGGAGGAGAGGCTCGCCAAGTCAATAGAAACTGTATGACCTAGGCCTTGCTCTGGGCTCCTCGCCACAGCAACACCCTGTGAGGCGGGCTGGGATTCTTGGTCCCCAGTCACACGCAAGGCTCCAGAAGGTGCTGCGCCTGCCAGAGATCTGCAGGATGAAGCAAGAGGCAGCATGCTCCCAGAGTGGGCCTCCCTCTCCCCTTGGCCTTCAAGGACAGAAAAGAATCCCATAGGGAAGCCCCCCGGGCAGAGAGAAACAGGACACAGATGCACTCTTCTGCCAACTCTGGAGTCTTGGGTGGGCAGCCTGGCGGGCAGTTCACTGGGCAGTTTCCTGTTGTTAAAAAACCCTCTCTTTGTCCTCTCTGGAGTGAGTAGCACTCGGAAACCCATGGCAGATGGCAGAATCCCAGGTGTCTCAGCCAGACAGGATGACTTGTAAAGAATTCATCTGTCCCTGTAGCTGCCTGCTCAGAATAAGACAACTCCCTGTCCTCCTAAATGACCTGAAACTGCTTGGGACAGAACTTGGTCACTTGACTGTTCCTGATCATGAGGTGAGTGGGATTCCTCTGAAATTATGCTTCTAAGGCAGCCCTAGCCCAGTCAGCTTCTGGAAGTCCTGGGCAAGAAGAGCAGTCATAGGGAAAAATAGGATTCTATTAAAACAAAGTCTACAAATTCTGGGTAGGCTACCAGTGGTGACAACTAACTCAACAGTGCCTGCTAAAGAGTTTTAAGAATGGGGCCTGGGAGATGGCTCAGTGGAATAAGTGCTACATTGGCATGCACAGGGGCCTGAGTTCAATCCCCAGTTCTGGAAAAAAAAAAAAAAAAAAGTTTTAAGAAATATAGGGACTCCAACTATGTGCCTAAAATTTAAAAAGATGAGCCAGGTGTTGTGGTACATACCTGTATTCTCAGTATCTGGGAGGCTGAGGTAGAAGGATCACCAAAAATTCAAGGCCAGTCTGGGCTAAACCCCACTCCCAAATAAAATAAAATTTAAAAAGATAAAAGTGCAAGGGCCAACAAGATAGCTCAGTGGACTCAGGGTTTCATCCCTCACACCACATACCACACCAACCCTGCCCTTGGGTGTGCTGAGCTGGCAATGGAGTCCAGATATGGTGGCATATACTGAAATCACAGCACTGGGGAGGCTGAGTCCAAACTATGTAGTGAGACCCTGTAGCAAATAAATAAAAAGATAGAAGTGCAAAAAGGGGGCCAGGGAGATGGCTCAGTGGAATAATTGTTTCCCTGGCAAGTGCAAGGGCCTGAGTTCAATCCCTGGTCCTGCCAAAAAAAAAAAAAAGAAGTGCAAAAAGATGAAATCAGTTGGCAAGGGAAGCAAGCAGAGCTCTCAGATGCAGCTTCTGAGGGAGAGAGGAAACTAATGCAGCCATGCCCATGCTTGCCAAGGCTGCAGAAATGCACATTGGCAGGCAAATGAGTCTCAGCATCTTAAAATACAGACATGGGTCACACAGCCTGTGCCCAGATCCTTGGCATGTTGGCTGTGCAGGGTGGCCGCACAGGAGCGCTGCACTCTAGCTGCCTCTCCAGCTCTCCTGTGAGAGCCAGAGCTTCGTGCCACAGAGGCTTGCTGCCCACAGGACTCAAGGCAGGAGTGGGCATGAAGCGCCCACTTCATGCACATGAAGCACAGGCCAGCACCGAGTTCACTCTGCAGTGTCTTTATGATCATGGTCTTGGCAACAGCAAATTGTCTTGCAGTGGGCCGGAGCAGATTGGGAGGAGAACAGGGCTCCTGCACGTAATCAGGCCAGTGCTTCTTACTCTGCTGGACACATGAATGTGTCCAGCGCTCTGACTAAATCAGTATCAGGGAGGTGGGGCGAGCCTGCGAACCCGTGTTTGTAGGCAAGGCCGGTGAGAAGGTGCCCACGCTGACTGGACTGTGGATGGTCAGGGCCCACGTCTCAGGGCATGCGTGGGTCAGAAGATTGGACAGAGGCAAAGGACTGTGGAGAGTCCCCCAGAGATGCTGAAGACAGTCTAGAAATACAATGTTTCCAAACTCTTACTGAGCCCCACTTAAACCTGGTGTCACCTGAGAAAGTGTTAGGCGTGGGACTCAGAACGTCCCTCACAAGACTCAAAGTGCTGAAGGCTTGCTTCTGGCATGGGAAGTGGTTGAATTGTGAGGACACTAACTGCATGGCGTGGATGAATCCACTGGTTAGTTCACTAGTGGATAGGCTTATTAGCAGGCAGGGTCTAACTGGGTGGTGTAGGTCATGGCAGCCATGTCACGGACAGATGCATCATCCCTAACAGCTTGTTCCCTGGCCCAAGCAGTCTCTCTCTGCTTCCCAGCTGCTTCACTGTGATATTCTTTTATCTGTAAGCTGGAATCCTCAGGCGTTTCATCAAGTCAGTGGAAAGCTAACTCTGAAAACTGGTGTCAGGAGTGGGGTCATTGCTTGGACTATGCTTGCTTATGGCTCAGGAGCTCTGCACTGGCATGCAGAGCTCTGTAGGCAGTGTCTAATGACCGGTTCCTGTGTGAGCTCAGAAGACCAGAATGCTGATGGAAGGCAGACAGAAACCAAGTGTTTACAAAGCTGTGGGTAGAACAAATGTTACCGGAAAGTGGACTATAAGCCAGTCGTGTTACATTCTGGCATGAAACTTGTCTACAATTTGTCACCAACTCAATCAGCCACATGTGGAGAGGGCTTCCCCTGTGGTGAAAGCACAGAAGAGAGAGCAGGTGTGCACAAGAGGACTATGCACAAAACGTTGTGGGAAGGTGGCCAGGACCACTTACCAACTGTCCACTTGTGAGATCTCACATCCTAGAGAAACCACAGTCTCAGGAGAAAGACACCATTGCTTTCTGCCTGCAGAGCCTCCATGGCCCAATCATAATTGCTCCTGGGTTCCTTCCAATCTTGAGATGTCAAAATTCCAGCATGTCCTTAGTTGACCTCCACTATCACCCATCTCTGCAGTTTTTAGGACTTGGCTCTGGCTCAGTGTTCAGTCTGTCCTCTGAACCAGGGCTCTGTGAACATTTGCACTGATGTGTGCCATTAATCGCAAACTGAGCGTACAGACAGGCTTTCTATTTCTTAATTTATACACAGAAACTATAGCATAGATGGAAAGTCCAAACTTGCGCTATCTCAGTGGCAATCATGACTATTTAAATTCAATAAAAATTTTAAATCAGCTGCTTCCTCACACCTAGCGACATTTCCATCATCACAAGAAGTCCTATTGGACAGTGCTGTCCTATACTGCAGGCCAAAAGAGACATGTCCAGAGGGCAGCAAAACATAGAAGTCCCAAGACTTTCCTCTGCCTTCCTGCATACCATCGGGGCCACGCCCATTCTTTGCTTAGAGGTCACTGCCTTGCTGTTCAATGTCATGGAAACAGAAGGAAAAAGCATGCTGAAAGTGACACTGGGAGCATGCTCCCGCCAGCTGGGGAGGGAGGCAGGACCAGGGCTTCGAGGTGACCTGTGTAGTTGGACAGGTCATTCCATCATACTCAGAGCCCCAGTGAGCATGGCAGCTGGCCCAGGCTCTTCCTGTGTGCTTTTTCCTACCTGAAAGTTCATGTTCTGTGCCTTCTTGTCCACCAGCCGTGTGTCCCTGTCATTTGACTCGTGTTCTCAGCACCAGTAAGCAGTCCCCATAAAAAGAACTGCTGTTGCTTTGGAACTAAACAAGCCTTCCCTGCTCTTTACAACACTGATTTAGAGCAACCTGGATCTGCAATTCCTGAACAGCGACGCTGCTCAGGCTGACTTTGAGTTCACTCTGAAGCTCAAGCTGGCCTTGCACTCTCAGCAGTCCTCCTGCCTCAGCCTCCTGAGTGCTGGGATTCCAGGTGAGTGTCACTGCACACAGATACTTTTGCAGTTTCTCCTTTTAGGTTGATCACAAAGGTGTGCAGGGGACACACAAACACCCTGCCTCTTAACAAGTCACGTGCAGCTATCTATCCAAATAAGTGCTGTTCCACTCTCACTATTTCTTCACTGCTACTGGCAGCCCCACACCCAGCCTGCCAGGGCCCAAATGTGTGCCCTTCATTCCCCACCTTCCAAATCACACACAGCCTGGCTGCTGGATCGATCTGCCTTTCAGAATCTATCCAAGTCATCTTCTCTGGGATGCTAAGCAAGGTGGGGGGTAGAATGGAGGGCACAGATGTATGTAGACCCCTCTTCCAGGAAGCCACCTGGGAGTGTTCTCAGGGCCAGCTTTACAGAGCCAGAGCCCAGCCATGGCCCCACCCCACATAGTCCCCTCTCCTGGGTGTGGCCTCCGCTCCTCCCTGCTCTGCTCTTCAGGTGCACACCCCCCCCCCGGGACAATAAAAATCCACCCCCTCAGATGGAGGGCAATAGCCCTTGGCTGCCCAGGAGAAAAAAAAAAGCATCCATGACAGTTTTCACAGCCATGCAGGTCTCATTTCCCAGGAGCTCAGGGCTTTCCCACTGAGTTGCATCCCCAGCCCTCTTAATTTTCTATTTTGAGACAGGGTCTTGCTAAATTGCTCAGACCCCCATGAGCAGTCCTCCTGCCTTAGCCTCCAGAATGCTGGGATTATAAGCATGTACCACCATGTCAACTCTAAACCATCTTTAAGCACACTTTTTGTGTATACTAGTGTCTCCCAAAAGACTCTGAAGGACAAACTGAGGCCAAATTCTCCTAATAATAATGGCGATTACCTTACGGGCTTTAGATTCAGTGCAAGTGAATTTCAGTGCACCCCAGGCCACAGCACAGCCCAATTCAGATGTGATTGCCTCTGTGTGGTGAGGACACCTGTCTTGCCAGAGCTGGCAAGAGGACACAGGGCAGCCAGTCCACAAGTAGGCACCTTTGTCCTGGTCCCTTGGGGCAGGCAGAAGGGAGCCCCCCAGCCTTGTCTGACCATGATAATCTGGTGACCCATGCTGCCAGCACCGGGGTTTAATCATAGCCCAAACCTCAGCCTCTCATGCCCATCACCCAGAGCATCAGGGGTGATGGGCACTGCGGGGTGGCACTAGCTTTTAAATCACAGCAAGATGATTACCCATGGCCCAGTGTCATAGCAGCATAACTTGAGTAGATGTCAAAGCAGATACAAATTAATGGATATTTTCTTTCTTTCTTTCTATCTTCCTTTCTGTCTTTCTTTTTTCTTTTTGTCTCACTGCACAGATCAGACTTATCTCACTGCACTTTCAGCCTTGCAAGCACTGGGATTGCAGGTGTACACCACCGTGCCCAGTCTCAATCACCATCTCAGCAGGCTGAGGATTGAACCCTGGTCCCTGCATTCTGCCTAAGCAGGTGTTTTAGTCTGCTGAGCTCTCTGGCTGGCCCTTTACAATGTATATTTTCTGAATTTTTAAATATTTGCTTTTCTGAAAATACTTCTTGCATTTTGTATTTAAGAATTCATGGGCTGGCGAAATAGCTCAATGGATTAAAGTGCCTACAAGCAGGTGCAGGGGCTGGGGGTTAAATCCCCAGTGTGCCATGCTGGCCCTGCCCCCAGAGCATGCTGAGATAATGATTGAAAGTGGGTGTGGTAGAGCACACATGCCTGTAATCCCAGCTCTTTATAATCCTATAAACAGGCAGATCACTATGAGTCCGAAATAGTAGTGAGACCCTGAACACCCTGAAGACCCCTCCCTAAAATACAACAACAACAACAATGAAAAGAATTCATTTTCAAGTCAGATGTGTCATTATGCCTATAATCCCAGCACTTGGGAGGTTGAAGCAGGAAGACCCTTGTGAGTTCCAGACCAGACTGGGCTATAAAATGAGAGCAAAGCCAGCCCAAACTGCATAGTGAGACTCTGTCTCAAAAAGACCAAAAAAATAAATAAATTAAAATGCATGACTAACTTTGTACTCATAACTTTGGGTTCATAGCTGAGGATCAAGCCCTGTGTGTGCATCAGGCCTTGTGACCAGGATCTGTCTCTGTGTCACAGAAGGGCAGCTCCTGCCCCCATTGCCACCTCAGCCCCATCATCCCCGGCCACATGGACTTCCTGTGGAGCTTCCTTTAACCTCCCCACTGGAGCCCAGGTCCTAGATTCTGGGATCCGCCCTCTTGGCCACAACACTGAGCACTTCTCCCAGCTGGTGGGTTCACCTTTAATGTTGGCCAAAGCGATGTTTTCTTCCCTTTCTCATCAGTGGGACATGGTACCCAAGGCCTTTGACCTAAAGGAGAGGTGTGCTTGGGCTGGTGTCTGTAGTAGTTCTGGTGCTGGGCCTTGTGTGGCCAGCAGAACGGAAAAGGAAATCTGCTCAATGTGGCACAGTGAAAGGAGAGCTCGAAGAAGAGAGGGAAGGAAGGAAGGCGCGCCTCGCTCCACCTGGTGCCGCCCTCAGCAGCAGGGCAGCTTTGCACCCCCAATCCAGCCGCCTTTCAGAGGTCTCACCTGTTACCCCAGGAGGTTTTGGGGCATCAAAATAGGAAATGCAGCACATTACTCTCAAATGCTGGTGGCAGGTGCTGTGGCTTAATGCTCAGCAACCTGGGGAAACAGGAACCATGTGGTCCCTGTCAGAAGGGCACACAGGCTTGGTGAGGCCACAGCTTGCCCGTGCGAGACGCGGGCACTCGCTTGTCCGGCCCGCAGATCTCCGCTGTGCCCTGCGCCTTGCCCCGCCTCTCACCCACCCTGCTGCTCGCCCATCTTGAAGCAGAGCTCCTCAGACAAAGTGCTTCGTGATCTCACCCACAAGGCTGGGGTAGGTGCTGTCAACGCTTTGTCCTCATCATTTCTTCTTGTGCTTATCTCTACCAGAGAAGCCCAATCAGGCTGGGTTGTGACAGCAGATGTGCCTGACCTGAAAATAATGGGAAAAGGGTTGAGAAAAAAATCTCAGGTGGCCTTCTGGGTGGGGGGGCTGTTTGTTCTGTAGCACAGCTTATCCTATCCTGATTGAGAAGCCCCAAGATTTCTTGAGAGTCTTAGTGGGGAGAGAGACTAGTGAATCTCCATCTTGCAGCGAAGATCAGAGACGTGCAGGTTGCCAACTTCGATGTTCCCAATCCAACGGAGAAGAGAACAGCAGACACAGGCGTGGAGGCGTGGAGGAGGGGTGGCGGCAAGGCCCCAGCTGCCTCTCAGAGTGCTACAGATTGTGTGCATTTGTCTCCCCCAAGCCTCATGCAGTCCTGGGCAGACTTCTAGAGTTTGTGATTAACTCATGATCCAAGGCTGGGATTATGGGTCTGAGTATTGCTGGGATTATGGGTGTGAGTGCTACACCCAGCCTGGGACAGAGAGCCAGAATGTAACATAAGAGAGACAGAGCAACAGACTTACTCTCTGCAGCCGTTGCCGCTGCTACTCCTCCCCTTCACTCCTGCTATTCTGCTGCCTTCCGCTGCCATGAACTGCTGCCCTCTGCCATGTGCCCCTCTGCCTTGGAGCCAGCTGAGTGCGGACTGATATCTCCCGTAACTTGTGAGCGAAATAAACCTTTCCTTCCTTCATTTTGGGTGTTGGATCTTTGTTCCAGAAACAACAGAAGAGTAATTGAGACACTGTACATGCCTGAAGCCTGCCATGGTGGACTGATATCTCCCGTAACTTGTGAGCGAAATAAACCTTTCCTTCCTTCATTTTGGGTGTTGGATCTTTGTTCCAGAAACGACAGAAGAGTAATTGAGACACTGTACATGCCTGAAGCCTGCCATGGTGGACTGATATCTCCCGTAACTTGTGAGCGAAATAAACCTTTCCTTCCTTCATTTTGGGTGTTGGATCTTTGTTCCAGAAACGACAGAAGAGTAATTGAGACACTGTACATGCCTGAAGCCTGCCATGGTGGCATGTGCCTGTGCCCCCAACACACGGGAGGCTGAGGCAGGAGGATGGTTACAAGTTGGAGACCAGCCTGGACTACAGAGTGAGCTCAAGCCCAGCCTGAACTGCACATCAAGACCTAGTCTCAAAAAAGTGACAAAACAAAATAAAATGATAGAAAAACCCTGAATACTTACAGAATCAGAGCTGGAGTCAACTTCAAAGCCATGACCTGGCAACGTGCACAAGAACCAGAGGAAGCAGTGCGGTGGGGCACACCTGGAGTCCCAGCTCCTAGGAGGCTGAGGCAGGAAGGTCGCTGGGAGTTTGAGTCCAGTCTGGCCTCTCTGTCTCTAAGCTTTTCCTGGTTGCTGAGACAAAATATTCAACACCCAAAGTTAAGGAAGAAGAGGTTTATTCAGCTCACAGTTAATGGAAGTTTCAGTCTCTCATCAGCTGGCTCCAAGGCAAGGGGTCATGACAGAGGCCAACGGTTCAAGGCAGCAGAAGACAGCAAAAGCAGCAAGAGCAGAAGGGGGGAGAACAAGCCTCTTCCCTCCTTATATTGTAAGCAGCCCCCCCCCCAGGGCAGGTGCAGCATGACACGGTCTCTGTGCCCTCCTCGTGCTCCTTGCAAGAAAGGGCATGTACACACAGGCCAATGGCCACTGCTTGGGCAGGAGGGTACAGGTGCCTGGAAAGGTGGACTGCTAACACGATGGTGCAGGGTAAGAGCCGCCAAATGCCTGCCTGAGGACACGCAGCGCCTCTCTTCCATTGTAGGCTTGACTTTAGGTATGCAGCTCTGCCCCCCTCTCCCCCAGTCCTGGCCCCTCCACCGCTTCTTGGCCCCCTTGAGCTCCAAGCCCTCCCACCTGGGTGTTCCCGCCACGTTCTCTGCTGCTTGTGCTGTCTTTAGTCCTGAATCTTTCTTTCTTTTGTATTTCAGTACGGGGTCTACAGGGCCTAAGGGCCTACGGGGTCTCACTGCATAGATCGGACTCATAGTGACCCACCTGTGTTCAGCCTCCCACAAGCTGGGATTACAGGTGCCCACCACCACACCCAGTCTCAATCACCATCTCAGCACACCAGGGGGTTGC
>PVKA01000154.1:0-12732 GCA_004027165.1 Ctenomys sociabilis | reverse complement strand
AAGCTGCTGGTCACATTGGCATGTGCATTTTCTCAAAAATTTAACTTCAGCTGCTCTTCCTGACAAGTAGAGGGGGAAAACTGAGAAAACCCTGGGGCTAAAATTCAGCACCAGTCTTTCTTTTAAAAAAACTGGAGGAGGGGGCTGGAGTGTCACTTGCACCGGCCTTTGTTCTGAGGGGAAAAAAGTTTTAACTCCACAGAGGAAAAACTAACACTGTCACTAGGATATGGAGATACCATGGAGAAGAACTAGGTGGCGAGGCCCGCGGCCGGGGGGCGTCTGCTCCCGCGCCTTTCTGGGTGCCTTGTCTGCCCCATTCAGCGCTCGCGGGACGATTGTCAGCCCGATGTAGACAAATTGACGCAAATTAGTTTAGCTGAGCTCTGCAAAGCATAAGCTTGTTGGGCTACGCACGTGTGCTACATAGCAACAGCCCCCAGCTGTGCGACCCCCTGGCCCGCGGCAGAGGCAAAGGCCTGAGCCCAGCAGCTGCCCTACCAGGCCCAAGCAGGGCTGGCGAATCCGGGGCAACACCAGAGGCGGTGGAGGCCCCGTAGGGAGCCTAAAGGCGCCATGGTTGGGAAATGTCCCCTAAAAGTGCCGCTTGCTCAGCCTCCACCGGCTGCCTGCTATTTCCGCAGCCCTAAATCCTCAAAGGACTGGCCTGAAGATTAAGGGGACTCTGCGGACCACTTGGCTGTTTCCTTTGGGTTCAAATGTCTGCAGACAATTCCTTAGGGCTGGTGTCATGCAGACCACCTAGGGGGACCTTCTAATTGTATTTACAGCAAGTAATTACAGCGGGTGAGTTCAGAAGGCGGGATTTGCCAGGGGCTGCCACTGCAGTTCTAATCTGTTAGACCAATAGAGAATGGTGAGCAGTTTGCAAACCACTTTGCAGCCCTTTGGTCTCCTCCTCCTCTTCTTTTCCTCCTCCTTCTCTTTTTTTTAGGAAGGCCTGGGTTGAGATCCCCATTTTTGGTCTTGTTTTTACATTTGTAACACATTTTTTACACAGAAATTTAAGGTAGTTCTTTCAATGTACCCATAAGGCAATTTCTCCTGTGCACGTTTAACCACAAGAGTCAGTCCCCAGGGTTGAAGCGATAGCTTGGAAGTCTAGGCACCTGCCCAGCAAGCACAAGTACCGGGCTTCAATCCCTGGTACTGCATGCCATACCAGGCATGCAAAACCAGGTGCAGTAGCCTAGGCCTGTAGTCCCATCACTGGGGAGGCTGAAACAGGTGGATCACTACAAGTCGGAGCTGTGTAGTGAGACCCTATACCAAATAAATAAATAAATACATAAATAAATAAATTTTTTTTTAGAGAAAAGAGTCAGCCTTCTATGTGTGATTCAGTCAATTTGGGATTGTTTGGCTACGGTTTCCCAGCCTAGATAAGTGCCTTTCTTTTGGGGAGCCTCAGCATTTCTGTCTGTGAAATGGGAGGGACGTCATATGGCTGTTCCTGATGTCTCTATCCTGCAAGTGTGAGCTCTACAGGCAGGGCCCAGAACACATGCTGCCACTGCCACCTAGTAGCCCAGTGGCAAAGGCCTTGCAGCTCAGCACTTCTGGGAATTTTGGAAGAGGCCAGATCAAAGGCACCAGAGCCTTGAAGACAATCCATAGCCCCCATGGGCTTCCTGACAGAGAGAACAAACATATGAACAAACCCTTCCACACTCAGGCTGTGGCCTGCTGTTCAGGAACCTGGGCGTGTTGGCAATGTCCTAGGTCTCTTGGTGCAACAGGTGTTTCTCTGGCACCTCCAGCACACAGCAGATGTCCATGGGGCAGGAAGTCCCAGTCGGGCGGGTGGCACAGGTTTTGTGGCCCCTGAGGGCTAGGTGGTGATAATCTTTCATGAATGAGTCACAACCCTAGCGAGCTTGAGGAGTCGATGATGGCACCGTGCTGTGCCTCAGCCACAGTGCCCAGAAGGAATCTTGAGGCCCCACCAAGGAATCTGAACCAAACACGGAAATCTGGTCCCCCGCCAGAGACAGCGTGGCCAGCCCAAGTGTTATCCAGAAACCGTAGGATGCTGCCACCTGTTGGTGATGCGTGGAATTATTTTAAATGTTGAGCACAACTAGAATTTCCGGCTTTTAACAGTAAAATCTCACTACATTCTGGGGCAAGAGGGGCTTTCTCCAAAGGGCATATCCCAGCAGGCGCTGGAGTTTGCTGGCACCAGACCTGGCCTCCACCCACCTGCCAGTTTCAGAGATTGGCCCAAGTCTTCACAGGACAAAGCCACAGCAACAGCCCCTGCGGCAGTGACCTGCTCTGGATTGTGTGTGGAAGTGGCAGGAACCAAGTTCAAATCCAGGCCCTGTCGTCTGTTGCATGTCCTATGTTGATGTTCTTGTTTTTAATTTGAAAAACACTAAACTTGTTTTTTTTTTTTTTTTTTTGGTACTATCATCAAACTCAGAACCTTGCTGTTGCCCAGCTGTCACTGTGTCACTGAGCTAGCTTTCCACCTAGCACTGGACATCTTTGTAAGTTACCACATCACTAAAATAAAGAAAATTTTAATTTTAATTTATTTTTATTTTAATAATGCTAATATCTTGTGCATCCCCACCCAGCACTTTTAATACTTATGCTGTCTGCAGATTTGTGCATTTAAGTATAGTACAATTAAAATTTTTGGTCAAAACCAAAAAAAAAAATCACTTTTTATATTCATTCATTCATTTATCCAATGCTCACTCGTGTCCAATTAAATTTAGCAAAAGCTTTTTCTATACCACGTTCTGTCCCAGCACCCGGTCCCCAACCCGGCCCTCTGGTCCTCAC
Organism: Ctenomys sociabilis; assembly: GCA_004027165.1. Lineage (NCBI taxonomy): Eukaryota > Metazoa > Chordata > Mammalia > Rodentia > Ctenomyidae > Ctenomys > Ctenomys sociabilis. Next base: position 9,918 of record PVKA01000154.1, on the reverse strand, counting down.
CCCCAGGGATTGTCTTAGCCCTTCTGGGTCTTGGGGTTCTCAGAAAGCTACATGTATGCCAGGCGTGGCCGGGGTGTTGAAGGGGTCGCCTCCCCATCGTGCTCCGTGCGTGCCCTGGCTCTGGTCACTGCGCGCCTCCCTGATGCCCCAGACTCTCTTCTGCAGGACTGCTCTTCTCCCCTCAGGGTCCAGGTGGGCGGTGGCCCGCGTGGCCACTTCTCCATCTGTGTTTCTGGCAGGCTCTGCAGCCTCACGCAGCTGGCTTCAGCTAGCTCTCGTACTCCGCGCCCCTTTCCCCAAACTCAGATCCGTGTTTTACTTTCCAGCTGCACATTGACAGCTTCCCACCTAGTAAGACCTCTGGAGTTGTTGATTTTACTATAAAATGTTGTTGTCATAATTTCTCCGACACTGCTATAGCAAGTGACTATAAACTTGGTGGCTCCCAAAGGCACTACTTTTTATTTTATGGCTTCAGAGGTCGAATGCCTAAAATTGGCCTTACTGAGTTGAACGTAAGGCGTCTCTGGGGCAGCCCGCCTTCCAGAGGCTCTGGGGCAGAATTCCTCTTGGCCTTCTCCAGCGTGGAGAGGCGACTGCGTCCCTTGGCTCCTGGCCCCAACTCAGTGCAGGACGCAGCGAGCAGCCCGTGTCTGAAAGGGGCCTGTGGCCACAGCAGGTTTAGCAGGGACACTGTGAGTCTCCCAGTCCCTCGCCACAGGGCAGAGCGTGCTCACCCCTTACCCGGTTTGGATGTGGGTACGTCCTGACCATCGCTGTCTTCCCTGCTCACCTTCCAGCCTTACTGCTCCAGTCACCATTTGTTTGTCACCACAGCAGCTTGCGGTGGCCGCCTAGCTGCTCTCCTCCCGGAGGTGTCTCCTCCTCTACGCTGTCCTGTAGTAGGCTTTTCCACAGTCATCCAAGGACACCTCACGCAGGGCTAGTAGCTTGGCAGAGCTTTTGGTAACTTTCTAAAAATAAATGTAAATTTCTTTTATGGAAACTGTCCCTTGCTTTCCTAAGTCCATCCTCTTCCTCATCTCCTCAGGAAGAACCACGATCTTGAATTTCAAGCACCCTCTGGAGTGCCCAGTGTTATGTTTCTGAGGATGCAAGCATCTCAGTGCAGGGGTGGGGGTGGTGTGAATGCACCCCTGAAGTTCATATGTTACTAGTGGGGTCCCCGGTGTAAAGAGGGGGTGAGGCCGTGAACACTGGGCCCCTAGGAGGGCGCACACCAGAGTGAGCGACACTAGCAACAGCAGAATGGGCTCTAAGATAATCGAGCTCAGCCTCCTCCTACAAACTCTCCCAGAGGAAGGTCCTGACCAGATGTGGAGGGGCGTCCACCTTGCGCTTCCCAGCATCTAGATTGTAAGAGAGAGACTCATTCCTGATGAGTTACTCAGTGTGTGAGATGTGGTGGTACACACCAATAATCCCAGGCTGAGGCAAGAGGGTCGCAGCCACAGCAATACTAGCCTGAACTACATAGGGAGACCTTGTCTCAAAAAGAACTTTTTGGGAGGTTGGGGAGATAGCCCAATGGAATAAGTGCTTGCCAAGCAAGCACAAGGTCCTGAGTTCAATCCCTGATACCACCAAAAAAAATTAATAAAAAATTATATAGCCTGGTATTCTAACAACGCAAAACACATGAAAATCCATAGCCACATATGTAATATTCTGAGAATATTTAAAACATTAACATCAACAACACCCTACTGCTTATTATTTTCTGAAAGCTACTTTTTTCAACGCACCTCTGATTTTTTAGATCTCTGCTTGCACATATAGAATTGTTTATAATAGACATGATAGGGTGTGCTGCGTGTTTTACTTTTTTTAGACAGGGTCTCGCCTCATAGTTTGGGCCAGCCTTGTGCTCACTTTTGCAACCCTGAGGCTGATCTTGAACTCACAGAAATCCTCTTATCTCGACCTTCTGAGTACTGGGATTACAGGTGTGCACCACAACACCCAGGATCGCAAGGCCAGGAATGGAAATGGCATACACGGAAGCCTTACCCACCTCTGCATGGGCTGCCTTTTGCCCACTGCATCACTTATGAGTGAGTTTCCTGTGGGTTATTCCAGCATTTCATTAAACAAGCACACAACTGTATGTAGTATCCATATTTTCATCTTGTGACATCAGCACATTCTACACAACCTTTGGGCCTCTTGTTCATTTAGCAACGCACCACAGAGTCGAGCTAAAGCTGTGGCTTCTCGGTGTGGGGGTGCGTCTCGTGAAGGAAAAGTGTCTGCCATCTTCCTTCCTCTCTGTGTTCCTTTCTCCCTTTGGCCATGTCCATCTTGCATTGTGCTGTTCTATTTCCCAGCTTCTCACAGCCTTTTACATAGTGAGGGGGCTGGTGGAGTGATTAACCACTGTTGTCGGTAATAAATAAGCAGCTTTAAATATTCTTTCCACTTTATCATTGATCTTTGATTATAGTTTCTTTTACTTGAGAAGTTTTTAGATTGTTAAGTAGTGTAACTCATCACTTCCAAAATGGCAGCAGAAATTGGAGTCATGGTTAGAAATCCCCAACCCTTAGGGCATGAAAATTTGCCGGTGTTTTTGTCTGGCACTTTGTGATGGAAGCATCTGACTTTTCCCCTAAATGACCACCCACACTTGTGCGAAGCTAATAGAATCACCATTCACTCTCCCGAATGGAAGTGCCAGCTTTATCATACAGAGACTCCCATCCATACATGGGTTTCATTTGGGAATTTTCATTGTTTCCCACTAGCCTGCTGTCTATTAATGCAAAGTTTTAAGGACTGATACTTCATAGCACATTTAATATCTGATAGGGATAACTTATCCTCATTCCTTTCCAGATTTTTCTTCGTTACTTCTTCAGAGTTTACTTTTGTTTACTCATTTATTTATTTATACTAATTTCATATCAATATTTTTCAAATGATTGATATTTTATTGATATCAAGTTAAATGGATACATGAAATTATTGGTATATTCAAATTGCCATTCTTTTGTCATGGTTTGTCTCTAGTTTTCCCCCCAAAGCCTCATGCAGTCATGGGGCAGACTTCTAGAGTTTGTGATTAACTCATGATCCACTGGGATTATGGGTTATCCAAGGCTGGGATTATGGGTATGAGCACTGCTGGAATTATGGGTGTGAGTGCTACACCCAGCCTGGGACAGAGAGCCTGGATGTAATATAAGAGACAAGGAGACAGCCTCGCTCTCTGCTGCCATTGCTGCTGCTACTCCTCCCTTTTGTTCTTGCTGCTCTGCTGCCTTCTGCCACCATGAACTGCTGCCCCCTGCCACGTGCCCCTCTGCCTTGGAGCCAGCTGAGTATGGACTGAAACCTCCAGTACCTGTGAGCTAAATAAACCTTTCCTTCCTTCATTTTGAGTGTCGGGAATTTGTGGCAGCAATGAGAAAAGAGTACCTGAGACACCTTTGCACTGGCTGTGGTAGCACACCTCCAGAATCCCAGAATTTGGGAGGCTGAGGCAAGAGGGTTGTCACGAGTTTGAGGCCAGTCTTATCTACATAGAGTTCAAGATCAGCCTGAACTGCATAGCAAGACCTTGTCTCAAAAAAAAAAAAGAAAGAAAAGTCCTGTCTTTGCTAGTAAGAATCACTGTAAAGTGAACCCCTGAGTTCTTCTTCTATTAAATAATTGATTATACAAATACTTCAAACATACACAAAAGTGAAGAATTAAACAAGTCCTCCCATCAGTATATCTCCCACTTTTAAATAGTATCAATGGTCGGCCAATTTTATTGCAGCTGTGCCTCCACCCACACAGCTACCACAGATCAGGCAAATCTCAGCCTTGACATGCTTTGATTCATAATATTATTTCAGGCACTAAATTATGAATGTTCTTTTATTTTTTTAGAAGCCATATCACTGTCTCAACTACAAAAAATATTTTTTTATAACATATTTGGTACAAGGTCTCACTACACAGCTTCGACTCACAGTGATCCTCCTGTCTCAGCCTCCCCAGTGCTGGGGTCACAGGTGTGTGCCACCACATCTGCACTTGGTGGCCAACATGACTTGCCCCAAGGGTGGGGCTAATGTAGCATGTGGTGCAGGGGATTGAACCCCAGTTCCTGCGCTTGCCTGAGCAGGTGCTTAGTCTCCTGAGCTATCTCATTGGCCCTCAACTACAATATTAACAAGAATTCCTCAGTGTTGTCAAATGTCAAGTCTACGTTCCAATTTCCCATGGTTGCTTAAACATTTTTTAACAACAGCATGCTCAACATGGAACATAAACAAAGTCTTGCTGACTTACTGGAAAACTTGCCCAGGACTCAAACTCAGTTGCTCCTGTCTTCTAACACCACATTGCAAGGCTTTCCCTCCTCCAGGAAGCAAGTAATTGATTATATTGGGCCTCTCACTGGATGACCTCAAATTCAATGGCATCCTGACACTGTCTTCCTAGAAATGCTGCCTGGCCCTGCAAGGTGAGGGTTCAGTCCCCAGGTATAGGTGCCACCCACAGTCCAGGCTGTTTACCTGTGCTTCTCACCCACTGGCTGCCAACAGGGGTTCCCATGACATTCTCCCTGGAGCATCATGAAAATCAGGGAAAAACATTTGCAAGTTTCAAATAAGGGGCAACGTAGGATACTAATAACCTGCTGTCAGGGTGGATGGGAGGTCCTGATGGTGCCTGGCACAGGAGCTCAGTCCCCACCAAGATAGGGTGTACCACCCCCCAGAACATGGAAGAGCCCTTATTCTCCTCCCATGAGCCTCCATGCATTCTACTGCCATGAAGTCCCTGAAACTGTCCTTTCGGTTTGTGACAGAGATTTCCTTGCCAAAGACTGACAAGCATGTTAAACACGGAAAAGAGTGAGGAGACGAGCAGGCTGTGCTCTAATGCCAACCGGCAGAGGAGTGAAGCCCGCCAGGCCTGTCTGGCCTCGTGGCCTCCCTGTACAGCCTCCCACCTTCCTGGGATGGCCTGGATCCCTCCTGGAAGAGGTCTTCTGATTTACTCTCAGAAATGAAGCAAAGAATTTCTTTGACACAACCAGGTCCAGGTAGAAAGTCAGGTGACAGTGCAGTTGCTGTGACCCACAGTCCAGTTTCTATGGCTGCTTTGAGGAGGAAATTATAATCTGGGAAGTAGATGAAAACAAAGATTTTAAGGCCTGTAACTTCCTCTAGCTATTATTCCTGGCCCTCTTCAAGAGGTTCTCCCTCCATTTCTTTTTATTTTTTGCAATGCATTTGTTGATTCAAAGGGCCATTTTTCATAGAACTCTACAGTCAGTGTGTGTGTTGACTCCATTTCTTTTACTTGGCTCTTCTGTGGCCAAGCCATCGTACCCAGCCCCACAGCCTTGAGGAGATCGAACGTGGTTTGGTGCAGTCTGTCAGTCTCTGGTCAAGGCTCCAGCACAGAAGCATCATAGTGGAAGGGTGGGGCAGAGCACAGCTGCCCAGACTGCGGCCGCCAGGAAGTGGAGCAGGCACTGGCAGCAGAGCGGAAGGGGCAGGGACCAGATAGGGACCCCATGGCCACCCCATGGCCCGCCCAGGCACACTTAAGCGGGGCTTCACTGATCTAGGCAGCTCCCAAGGCAATCAGTTTGACAATCAAGCTCCACTGCCACAGCCTCCCTGGGCTATTGCTTTGTGTGTCTTTCTTCCTGTGGACTTTGAAATTCTTTAGCAGGACCTGGAGGTTTGGCCAGATTCCAGGGCGAGCTTGTGCCAAGGATCCTCCTACTCTGGTGGAGCTGTGTCCTTCCCCTGGGATGCAGTTAGTGTTCGCTTGCCTTTTTGTGATGCTAATGGTCAGTGATGATCCTTATCCATGGTGGATAAGAATCCATTATTCACCAAGGGCTTGCAGTATAATGCTGTCCTACTGTCCTATCCAGGACACATCTGTAAAGGGGAGGTGCTTCCATTAGTGATTTGTTTCTCCTGACCTGCAGCTCCTGTAAGAAAATCGTCAGGCTGAGGCTGTCTCTCAGCAGTCAGCTACTTATTCAACATGCAGTATCTATTTTCATGTTCTTGCCAGTAAATACTTGGGATGAACTCCTGCAAGTCAGGTTTCCAGAACAAAGAACATTTGCATGTGTAATTTTGTTCTCTACTGCTAAGTTCTTCTCCGTGAGGCTGGTACCATTTTTATTTTCCTATCAGTAATAGATGAGCATGCCTACTAGCCTCAGCCTGGGGAAGGGCCATTTGTCAGGTACTTGAATTTTTGCCAAGCCAGCGAGGGAAAAGGAAATTTTTATTATGAGCCAAAAGAAGGATGTTTTCCATTGTCTGCACATCTCTTTTCCTCTGAACTACCTATTCAGCACTCTTGGCTTTGCTATGTCATTTCTAGTTTTAGAAAATTTTAGTATATTAAGAATATTTGCCTTTTATGACATACATTGAAGGTAAAAAGTGGTCTTATGGGTTGTCCCATCTAGCGGGTCAGTCAACATGGGTCACCTGGGAGAGGAGCAGGGAATGGAGGAGGGGACAAAGGACAGGAGATATGAGAAATGGAGACAAGACAGGATTCTGATCAAGTCTCGTTTATTTAAGGAAGCGACATGGCTTTTATAGCAGGGGGAAAGGAAGTCAGCGTCACCAATGACGTGGGCATACTAAGGCAATCTTATAGGATAGAGGCACTCATGTGATCTGCTGGAGGATTATGCGGCAGGAAGTCATGACGTGGCAGCTTTGTAGGAAGAGAAACCTATTTCCATAAGAAAATGGAGGCTCCGGGGCTATTGTGCCCCCCACAAGTCCCCCTTTACACACACACACTCACACATACACACACACACACATATTATGGTTTCTGTAGACGGCTGATTCCCTTGAGGGGGCAATGCCTGTCTTAGGTTGAGGCATCTTCTATATGGATATGACTTAAACCTTACCCGTCATGGGAAGCAAATGGCCCAGCTCCTGTCTCAGGTGGCGGTCGGTGTCTCGTATATGCCTTTTATTACCCGTCTCTGGTTAGCCTGTCCATCTCACCAAGGGTGGGAGAACTAGGAGGTTTCCAGACCCAGATTGTCATAAACTGGGTGGATTCCAATAGAGCACTCCCTGCCAGCCATCTCAAGCCTGTGGTAATGGATCTGAATAGGTTTCATTAAAGCTGAGTCCAACTGCTGCTGAATGAAAGTCATTAATCTATTGAAAATACATGCACCAATTGAAACCAAAAGTAGGAGAATAATCAGGGGTCCCAAGACTGGAAGAATATATGGTAGGATCCCATCCCAAGCTCCCCAGAATGGACTATCGCTCAACTCCTGTTTTCTTCTAAGTAAATCCTCCTGCAGTTTTTAATCCTGTCACAGACATTGCCGGACTTATTTGTATAAAAGCAAAAACATTTTTCTTGAAGCGCGAGGCAGATTCCCCCTTTGTCAGCTATAAGGAGATCGAGCCCTCGCCTATTTTGGAGGACCACCTCTGCCAATGAGTCAACTTGGTCTTGTAGGTCCTGGATGGAATGAAATAAAGACTGGACATCGTTAATCAGCTGATTGGATAGTTTGGTATAGGAGTGCACTGCTACCCCTAATCCTGTCCCTCCCATACCTATAGCTCCAGTGATGCCCATACCCACCAGAAGTGGGATTAATTGTACCACCTGCTTGGAATGGTCTAGCACATATTCAAAGCTGGGAATTGGCATTGGTTCATCCCCGGGAATGATATCAATATCCGGGAGCAAGGTAGCCATAGCACAGAGACCAGGCCAATTTACAGGGAGGAAGGTGTATGCTAAGTTACCTCCACATACGAATACCTGGCCAGGAGGGGAGCAAAGGAAGGAGGATACATTAAGAAGGCTATTACAAGTGCCAAAAGTGATGAAGCAAGATCAAGGGACTTGTTCTTATGGTCCAGACCCTGGACACACGTGACATCAGCTAGTATTGTAGGGTGGACTCTAAAAGGTTTGGCAAAAGAACAATTATTAAATGTTTCTAAGGAAGCATTTACCTGTACAGAAGGGATTGCCAGGGGCATAGCAGGGCCTAGTGTCAAGCATGGCCAACAGTTTTGGGCTAACTGGGGGTTGGAAACATCAAGTGCTCAATGGGCAGCTGCGAGAATATCTAAAGTTTAAGTATCTATATCAGTTCCATGCGATTTGGGGAGTGCTAAGGAATGATAATGGATTCTAGGGAACACTTGGTCCCAAATTTCCTGTAACCATTTTTCCACCAATTTCCCTGAGATAGTCTTGAGACCCTCCCCCATTGGAAACATGAATGGGCGCACGTCGGCTCCAGCAGACGGGTTTTCCAACCGTACCTTTACAAGAGGCTTGAGCGTACATTGATTGCCTAAAACCTTGGGAGAGGTTTTTAAAATCTCCAAAACTACCACTCTTAGATATGAGTAATATGGCTGTAAAATATGTCTTATTTTTCATTCCCACACACATTCCTGTGCAGAGTTGTAGCAAGAGGAGTGCATCTCTTGGTAATAAACATTGCATTCCTCTGGGCATGTACTTAATCTGCCATCAATAGAAGGTGTGATTCTTGGGGGTTTTTTTGACATTTTTAACTTAATCTGTGACCACCTGTGGCCATGCTACCTGTGGTGCTGCATTGGGTGATCAAATACACCGTCTTTTCTACACAATTGATCTGCTGAGTAACATGGCCATTTTTAGACCCATAGCCTCCTTTGCAGTCACAAGGATTACCATATAGTGAGAAGAGCAGCTCCTCTTTGGATATTGGAGCCTCGAAGCTGCTCTCAATAGTCCAGAGTAAAGTTGTCAGGAATCCTATTATCAGTATCCAGCGCATGACCTGAAAACAAACACAGAAGGGTATTCTCAGGGCAAGCTGACGTCCCTGGAATCACGTATAGAATCATCACCTATTTTGGGGACCTGGTCAATTTGTTTAACTAGTCTTTCTGGCAGCCATCTGGCAGATTTCATTTCCTTAGAATATATGCATACCAATCCACAACCCCAAATAAGGACCGGATCTGGGCCATGCCATGAATTAGTCAAAGGATCCCTCCATAAGACTGTGGCAAATTGTTTTTGAGTCTTGGAGTGCCAAAAACAGGTGGCTGCTGATTGTCCTTTGGCATCCAGCGTTAAGAAATTTAAAATGAATAAGGAATGTTGTCCGGCGCCACTCCCATCCCGCGGAAGAAGACACTCAGACACTCAGCAACGGGTTCAGCAAGCCTTTATCGAGTGGGATGCAAGCCTCTACATGCGTCTGCTACCCGTGGCTCCTATCGTGCAAGCATGGTGAATCTCGTGATACAGAAAGCTATATAGATTTCACAAACCAATCACAATTGCACACGTGTTTAAATAGCATTGGTGGGATCATAAAAAACGGCGGGCCTTTCTCTGAACAGGAGGGGCCCAAGCACAGCAACAAAAACCCGGAAGCCGGAGGTGGGCGCTATCTTAGCAGACACGATGGGCGGGGGAGCCAAAAGCGGCCGCCATCTCAGAGCGGCTCCCGACATCTCCCTCCTTTTGTTTTAATAAAAAGGGCAGCAATATCTACCGAGTGATCACAGTGGCTGGCGCCCTTTCAATAAGCCCACTAGGACCTCTCCCAGCACTGGGTTGGCCACCCCCAGTCCCGGTTTTGATCCTTTGAGGCCTCATCTTTTTGTTGGGCCAGGATGAAATAGATGGATGGAACCTGGATGCACACCAGCATGTGGTCAAGAGTCCTTCTAAGCCCCTCTTAGGACACTCCACCGAGCCCCTTCTTAAGGCTGGTGACTCGAGACATTGTAGGCCTTGGGAAAACAGGGCCTGTCTTAGGTCGATTCGAGATGGGGAGCCTCGATCTTACCCATCATTGGCTCACCTGCTACCTATAGGGGTTGGTCTGCAACCCTGAGGAGGAAGGCTGCCGCCTGG
>PVKA01000153.1:19628-252082 GCA_004027165.1 Ctenomys sociabilis | reverse complement strand
TTTCCAGGCCTTGACCTGACCTCCAAGGAGGTTTTCTCTTATCTGTTCCTATGAGTGCGTGGCAGGTAGATCCATGGAAGAGACTGACTAGAGGTGAACTCACCATGTGCTATGATTTCCCAAGGGATCAGTACTCTTATGCAAACTCTTACTTGTTGAAAATGAAGCTGACTTCCATGTATGCAGGAAGGTCTTGAACTCATTATCATCCATTGTCTCAGCCTCCTGAATGTTGAGATTGTAGGTGTGTGCTTGGAGGTCTTTTCTTACCTATTAGTATAGATCTGTGTTCCTCCTTTTTCTTTCCTGGAAGAATTTAGTTTTCCTTAGACTTCAGGCAAATTAGCCCCCTTCACTCTTGTTCAAACAGATTCAGTAAAAGTTATAATTTTGTAGATCACATAGATTTTTCTTTGCTAGGATGAAAATTAAGTATAGAAATAATGCATCTGGGGCCAGGGAGATGGCTCAGTGAAATAAGTGCTTCCCTGGCAAGCGCAAGGGCCTGAGTTCAATCCCCAGTTCTGCCAAAAAAAAAAAAGGAATCTCAGAAATAATGCATCTTACAATCATTACATCTTAGGTTGACTGAAAGGAGTTATAATGGGAATCTTATTGGAAAGGATAAATTGTGTGAATATAAACTTATTTGAGATTACAAAGTTAGAAGATTGACTAAAAGGAAAAATTTTGAAAGATTATGACCATTTTGAATTTGAAGTCATAACTTTTCCTTGCACGCAAGTATGGTTAGTTAAGTATATCACTAGCAGCAAACTTACTTATTTAGTCCTTAACCATTCATGTACTATTGAATTGTTCCATTTTAAGAAAGCGTTCTTTTTCAGCACCTCGCGCTCCAACCAACTGGAGATTGGGCAAACTCCTTGGCCAAGGAGCCTTTGGCAGGGTATACCTCTGTTATGATGTTGATACAGGAAGAGAATTGGCTGTTAAACAAGTCCAATTTGATCCCGATAGCCCTGAGACCAGCAAGGTAAAAATAACTACACTGTCTGCTTTGTCACATTTTAAGAACCAGCTGTGCTACAAACAAAATCAATGAACAGTAATAAAACACAGAGTAACACAAATGATTTGCAAAACAACTTGATAATTACATATACTTATCTACTTTGTATTGTCAGTATTTCTTTTTTAGTACTGAAGTTGTATCATTAGTATGATTTAGTATTGCTTCAGTATACCTTTGGGCCCTATTAAAGAAGTTATTGGTTATAGCTCAATGTGATGGTACATGCCTCTGGGAATCTGAGACATGAAGATTATAAGTTGAAGCCCCCCAGCCAGGGAAACTTATCAACACCCTCTCTATAAATAAAAAAATTTTAATAAGACTGGGATGTAATGTAACTCAATGTGAAGGATCTAGGTCTAATCCTCAGTTATGAGAAAAAAGAAAAGTTACTAGCTTGAGACTTTCAAATAGTTTGATCTTCAGGAAGTAAATTGTTTTAGAATGAAGTCAGCTTGATCTAGTTTCTTAAGTTAATACTTTTTGCTTCTGCAGTGTTATAAGGACTTCACAGTGAATTTTGTCTTCCAGGAGGTGAATGCACTGGAGTGTGAAATTCAGTTGTTGAAAAACTTACTGCATGAGCGAATTGTTCAGTATTATGGCTGTTTGAGGGATCCCCAAGAAAAAACACTTTCTATATTTATGGAATATATGCCAGGGGTAAGTTCATATACCCATTTTAAAAAAGTTATTGTATTTAAAAGTCTTTCTAAAAAAGATGTCTTGGAATTAAATTACAGCTAGGTAATAATCTTCATTTGTCTTTGTGTTTTGAAACTCATTAATGCTGAAATATCCTAAAATAGATTATAGACATAGTCTTCATCAGATTTCTCTAGGTTGCTATTTATTTATTTTATTTTTTTGACAGAACCAGGGATTGAACTCAGGCTCTAGCACTTGCCAGGGAAGCACTTATTCCACTGAGCCATCTCCCTGGTCCAGATTTCTCTAAGTGCCTTAAAATTTGTTTTATTTATCTAAAGAAGATTTAGGACCATACATTATATTAATTGTTATGTTCCCAACTCCTTTTTGGGGGGGCAGAACTGGGGATTGAACTCAGGCCCTTGCCAAGCAAGTGCTTATTCTACTGAGCTATCTTCCCCACTCCTCTAATTCCATTTTTATGTGTAACAGTTCATTTTTACAAAATGTGACTTTAACAGTCTTGCTTTTTGTTCCATAATCTCCAAGTTAGTTGTAAACTCTAATGTAGATTCTAATTCAGTCTTTTTTACTGGATACATCAGATGACTACATGGCATCCTAACAGAAAACACAATTTCTAATTATTTCGTGGTAGCAACACTAACATTGATTCCTAACTAGGGTGATTGACATCTTGATTCTTTCATTTAGAGTTTTGTTTTCCTGTAGATGAGAAAGTAATCTGAAGTATAGCAGACTGTGAATAGTCAATTCTTTTCCAGAATTCTGTTTTCTTGTTTGTTTGTTTTGCTTTTTGGTGCCAACAATTAAATCCTTGTACATGGTTAAGCAGCATTTGGTGCTGTTGCTAGTGTTTTTTAACACCTAGTATTTTTAACCTTGTGTGGTAGTCATCACTAAAGTTTATAATTTTATTAGGAGTTGAAAAATGAAATTTGGGGCCTTTTATCATTCTTTCTATACATTAAATTTTAATACTATTTTCAAGATGGTGGTTGATGTATTTACCCATTTAAAAATATGCATAAGCCAAGTACAATGGCACACACCTATAATCCTACTCTGTGCTCAGGAGTGAGCTCAGCCTGGATAATACAATAAGAGCCCCACATCAAAAAGAAAGGGATAAATGAAAAGCACATAGTCTGATCACAATTTAATAGGTAGTGCATGTTACAAAAAAGAGTTCTATTTAAGCAGGTGGTTGATTAGAATTGTGTGTAAAATGTACACAGTTGCACTTTGAGCTTATGGGTCAGTAAAATTTCCCTGTCACTAGAGCAGCAGTAAACTTTTTGTATCTTCATGACTAATTAACTGTTAATGTTGACACTATTACTGGTGATTATTTTACTACTGTTATATTTTCAAAGAGTGGATTCTCAATGTAAGTTTATTTTTAAAAATCCTACTTGGAAAACAAATTGGGAATATAGTCCCTCTCTCAGAATAGATGCTAAAAATTAAAATTATGTGGGGCCAGTGAGATAGCTCAGTGGTCCAAAGTGCCTGCTTAGGCAAGCTTAGGCAAAGCGCAGGGGCTACAGTTCAATCCCTGGCACGACATGCTGTGCCAGCCCCACCTGGGCTGAGTCAGCCACTAAAAAATAAAATAAAAATTATGAAGTTGTATAGTGAATTAGAGGAAATAACTGTAATAAAAGGAGAGTAATATAAAATGCTTTTTAGTAATGATTTGAATCTGGCAGTGTATTTGTATTTGAACAAGGACAAAAGAAACTTAGATGATGAAAATATTGTGTTGGGATTATAGTAGTTTTAAAAATCCAGATTTTTGGGGCTGGGGAAATAGTTCAGTGGTCTAAGCACCTACTTGGCAAGCACAAGGACCCAGGTTCGATCCCCAGTACTGTGCTAGCTCTGGATGCCGTGCCAGCCACCTAAACCAGGCATGGTGGCTCACACCTGTAATCCCAGCACTGGGAAGGCTGAGGCAAGAATATCACTATGAATCCGAGCTGTGTAGCAAGACCCTGTACCAAATAAATAAACAAGTTATTACATTTTTAAAACTTCAGATTTCTGAGTGGCAGCCCATTTGGACCCCTTCAATCTCTCAGGAGTTAGTCCTATTCTCCAATAAGCCATTCCTACTTTAAAAAATAAATAAAATAAAATTCAGGTTTCTATTACTGTTCTTTGATAAATGTTTAAAGTATAATAGAAAATAACTGTGAATGAGTATGACTCCTACATTATTGAAGATAAGATAAATTGAAGTGTTTAAAGCTGATAGACATCACAAATAGAGGTGAAGAACCCTTGCACACTGAGCATATAATCTTCAGATGAAACTAGCACTGTCCAGCAAATGCAGTTTGGTCATGTTTCTCATTCACTACCCTTAGTTTTATAAGGGTACTTCTCCCTTTCACAGCATTGTTGTGAAAACCACATTAGTAAATTAATAGTTCACTGGTAATCTAACTGAAGTATACAGCATATGGCAAGCCCGTTGAAGTTGCCAGATATGTATTTGCTGAATCTCTGAGTTTGTGAATGGTGCTATATAATTTCTCTCATTACATATGATATGATGCTTTGTGACCTAGAATCAAGCTCTGTTAAAATTTTCATCCTATTTTTCAGTTTCCCTGAATTTATCAGAACATTCTTTAGTTTATCTAGAACTACTTTCAGATTTGGGATCATAACTTTTTACTTTTTCAGTACCTGAAACAGCAGTTGGCTTTTCTGTCTATGTCTTTCTCTGTCTTTGCTACACAGTTCTTAAACCATTCCAGTTGTACATACTGCAGATGTTTTATATATATTTGTTGTTGCTTGTTTGTTTTCTCAGTACTAAGGATTGAACCCAGTTCCTTCACACTGAGCTATCCCTAGCCCTTTAAAAGAAACTTAAAAAAAAAATTGTGAGACAGGATCTTGCTAAATTACTAAGTTGCCCACCCCTGGCTCAGACTTGCAGTCCTCTTAGCTTTCCAGTATGTGCTACCATGTCCAGCGGAAGTTAACATTTCTATAGATATGGGAGTAGGTAGACAGCACTGATGGGGTTGTTAGCAGCCACTAACCAGCCAGCCAGAAGACCTGTCATTCTACAGTTATTGCTGCGCCTACTGCTTGGAGAGTTCAATTTAGCAGAGTCATTCTTTGTAGTACAACAAGTGAACACAATAAGAGGATTGTGAATAAACATGCCACAGTGAATTATAAGGGTGATGGACATTCCTTGTATATGTTTGTAAGGTTGGGTATGCTTCTGTCTCTGCAAGGATCACTCATAATCTGCAGAATCTGGGGATCTACACCTTATGGCAGAGTACAAATTTCAAGGAAAGGCTGAAACATTTTGCTGTATTTCCTTTTTAAAACACAGATTTGTCTCTTTGGAAGTACTTTATTTCCATTAAAGTGGGAATAATTAAACTTGTGCATTGGAATCACTGGGGAAACTTTTTCAAATTTAGTGTCTGAGCCTGGTACGGTGGTACAGGCCTGTAATCCAACACTTGGGAGACTGAGGCAGGAAGATCATTGTGAATTTGAGGCCAGCCTGGGCTACAAAGTGAGCTCAAGTCCAGCCTGAACTGCATAGCCAGACCCTGTCTCAAAAAGGCAAACTAAATAAATAAATAAATATCAGTGTCTGTCCTAAGCTGGATACCGTGAAACACACTTGTGACTCCAGGACTCTGGAAACTGAAACATGCAGGAGGATGGCTGTGAGTTCAGTCTTTCTGCTTTGGAAACCAAAACAAAACAAATTCTTATGTTATGTCTTAGATTGACTCAGCATTCTCAGAAAAAGGCAACTTCTCTTGGCTTAAAATATACTTTAAAAATATGAAATTCCTCCTTATTATATTTTCTTTTATGTTTTTAACTACAGTGTTAGCAAAAACAGAAAACTCTTAACCCATTCTGATTTTTTCATCATACCCTTTCTTTCTCCTGAGGAAGAAATCAACAAATGTCAATACCACACAAATTTGCTATAAAATATAGAATAAGAACAATATAAATTCAGGGCTGGCATACTCAGAGGTATTAATAGAAAAAATAAAGACATGGTCAGGGCAAAATAAAGATAAAGTACGAGCGAATTTTGTAAAACAGTTGGCAGGAGTAGGAGATAGAACCAGCATAGTTACAGAAATGGGCACCAGTCAAAAGTTTTAATTGCTTCTTTCAGCTGTGACATTTTCCCCCACAGTTCTATTTAGAGAATGCAAATAACTTATTTTAAATGGCATGAGCATGTTGTATCACTACTGACAGTATTTACCTTCTCCAAATGCAGCCTCCTACTCATGAACTTGGACTTGTTTAAAAATCAAGGTTTGATACCAGTTTTCATTTCAAACCATATCATAATTTTTTGTGGTTCTTTTTTACTCTAGGGCTCAATTAAAGACCAATTAAAAGCATATGGCGCTCTTACTGAGAATGTGACCAGGAAATACACACGTCAGATTCTGGAGGGTGTCCATTATTTGCACAGTAATATGATTGTCCATAGAGATATCAAAGGTAAGTAATGAGATACGTTTTACTTTACACAGTTCTTTATAAATGAAACAAGTGATATGGCTAAGGCATTTAACTTTTTTTTTTTTTGGTGGAACCAGGGAGCATTTAACATTTAAATGCATACATCTACTCTGAAAATGTTCTGCTTTCTCATGGACTCAGTAGATCAGTTTTGGTGTTCAGATTTGCACAAATGATCAATTAAAGTCCACAAGCTCATGTAAATGAGACCACATTTTCATACATAGTGTATAGGCGCTAGAAGGGATTGTAAGCGTTAGGGCTCTGCTTCTAGGCAACCTGATTCAAATTCAGGCTTTCTCTGTTAGGACTCTGCGATCTTGGTCAAGTCATCTAGTCTCTATGCTTCATTCTGCATTCTTATAATAGGCTCCTTACAGTGATTGACTTACTGCGTGTACTTAGAACAGTACCCAATACCTAGAAAAGTCAAAAGTGAGCTACAATGATGACACACTTGATGTTGATAGTATATTGAAAATCCTATGAGTCATTCCTTAAGAGAAGAATAAGACTGAGTGGTGGTGCCCTTTTTTTAAATCTGAGAAACAGCAGTTTTCAGGGATCATGTATGTGAATGAATGCATGTAAGCTACAAAAGCAGGTGATGGTGTGTAAAATGTGAGAGTACTTAAAACTTCACTGTACAGAGTGGAGGTCTAATTGTATAAAAACTTGTGATCCCAAATTTAGAAATTTTATCAGTTTAGCAAATTTTATTCACTTTATCAGCCAATAAAAATAAATTAACAAATGTAAAAGTGTATCTGAATATGTAAGTCTTGCTGGGAACTTGTGGGCTCCTAGGCTTCTGCTGCTTCCCCATAGTGTGGCGCATCCTGAGGTGGCCATGTTCAAGCCCAGGAGAACATTCCTAACCAGTTTCTGGTGCTAGAATAGAATCTGTACTAGAATGGGACTTAATAGTGAGTATGAAAGGGAGGGAATGCAGCACAGTGGTGCAGTGTTTGCATAGCATGTACAGGCCCTGGATTCACTCTCACCCCACCCACCACACCAATAGTTACAGAGGCTGAGGATATGGCCTATGGTCTCTCTCAGGCAGAACTCAGTTGTTGTAAGTATGAAACCTGATAGTGGCTTTATGAATTGCAATGAAAAAATTTTCACTTAGGAATAATTGCTATTCAAGCCAGTTTCTCATTGATGTTCAGAAAAGGGCAAGGGAGAGGACTAAGGAAGCAACTGTCTTAGTTTCCTTCTTGTTACTGGAATAAAATACCCAACACTCACAGATTAAAGCAGAAAAGGTTTATCTCAGCTCTCAGCTTATAGAAGTTTCAGTCCACAGTTGTCTGGCTCCAAGGCAGGGTGGCTTGGCATGGCAAGGTAGTCAGGAAGCAGCAAAGCAGCAAGCAGTCACCTGCCTTCTTTCCCTTTATATTACTATTTATTTTTCTCCCTTTGTATTCTATCCAGCCTATTGCTGGTGCCAGGAGTGTAGCATCCCTCTTTGTAAATCCATCAGCCACACCTAGAACTATACTAATTCAATTAGGGGACTAATACAGAGAGCACTTACCTTTAATCCCAGGATCATATACCTTATATGCAGCCGCCTCCCAAAAGTCCCACCTGCAAGCACATCAGGCTCGAGGGTGGGAGGCCTGATACCTACGCAAAAGCCAGAGCAGCTTTCTACATGAATCTTCTTCCGTCTTGTTGGAGTGATGAGCCACCTTGGCCAACTGAGCATAAAAGCAAGCTGACTATTAATGATCGTAAAATACATTGATGAGGGAGAAAAGATATAAAAGTAGTTGTGCAATGTGATCTCGTGCTTGTGAAAGTTAAATTGGACACATGTGGCCAGCATAGTAAGTCTTATGATTAGCAGTGCTTATCACCAAATAGCAAGATAGTCACTGTTTTTTTATTATATATCTTCTTCAGTATTTCCCAATATTTATGAACAGCTATTTTTTTCTTTCAAAAAGCAGTTTATTGAGATATAATTCATGTATCACAATATATGAACAACTTTTAATTGGTAAGGGAAAAGCTCAGCAGCTGCTGACATGACCAGTACAGAGACAGCAGTGCAGCGTTACCTAACTTTGCCTCTCCCAAGCCTATCAAGCTCCAGGTTCAGCTGTCAAATTATAATATGTTTACATAAGGCAAATAGAACATGTTAAAATGACCCCTTAAGATATAGCCAGCAAGGTAAAGGGGGAAAAAAGAGATTAGAACTTTTAGGTTAGGAAAGGCTCATTGTGTAGACCTAACTTGGGTTTTTTCTTCTCTTTTGGTGAATGTGTGTGTAAAAAAAAAAATTTAAATAGCTATTATATTTGATATTAAAAATTTAAAAATTCGAATTCATATTTTTAAGTGTGATAACAGTCCTTGTCTTTTAAAGATAGGTACTGAACTTTTAGTTGAGTATGATGTTATGGGTTTCTTCCCACCTTGAGATGGGAGAGAGTGGTGGCAGTGTATTAGTTGGGCAGGCCTGTCCAGGTAGATATTGAAGATTGGTACATATATGATTTCTTCTACTTTTGTTTATGTTTGTAAAGTACCTTAGTAACTTGTAACATGTGCATAACAATTTAAAATACAACACACACACACACACACACACACAAAACCCCACCACCCGTTACCAACTTTCTCTCCAGCCCCTCCTGTGCCATTGATGATCTCTCCCTACAGATAGCTGTTCCAGGATGCTTCCTTCCTTGCTTATAGCCAGTAAAAATCAGCTTGTTAAGCTAGCTACACCTGTGGTCCCAGCTGTGAGGAGACTGGGGCAGGAGGATCACTTGAGCCAAGGAAATTGAGGCCAGTGTGGACAACACAGTATGACGCTGTCTCAAAACAAAAACAAACTGGTTTGTCATCCTTCCACTGGTTAAGTACAGATGTTAGCTTTTTCGACAGAGTCCTTCTTTTAAGTATTGAATGGCTGGGGAGATACCTCTTTGTCAAATAAGTGCTTGTCTGGCAAGTGCAATGGCTTGAGTTCAATTCCCAGTTCCACAAAAAAAAAAGAAAAAAGAAAAAAGAAAACGCTCCTTTTCACAGGTTACTGGTAATGTTGCACATTTAGATTTAAGGTGTGCACAGAATGGTTACTAACCCCTCCTGAAGAGGGACTTTGGAGGACCATCATTGTCAGTTGAGAGATTTGGCGAGATTAAAAGCTCATGGGAGAGCTGGAGAATTTATGTTTTTTCCAGCCTATAACACAGATTTCCCTTACTATTCACCCTCCTTCATATAGAGAATTTAAAAATAGGATGACTAAAACATTTGAAATATGTTTAAAGTTGTATAAGACCTAAAAATAAGTACTGAAATAAAATGTGAAAATATATAGCTGGGTGCGATGGTGCACATCTGTAAGGAAGAGGCTGAGTCAGGAGAACTGATACAAATTTGGGATACATAGTGAGTTTAAGGCCTGCATGGACTACATAGAAAGACCATATCTCCAAAGTAAATGAACAAACCAAAAATTAAGTAATAAAAATATGCAGCTTTTTTTAAAAAAAAAAAAAAAAAAGGATTTGCTAGAAAAAACTAAAGATGAGAAGAGAAATAACTTGTTAAAGGAAAAACTAGGTATGTAGTCCTAGAAAAACTATTGGTCAAACCAGATGTGGTGGCACATGCCTATAATCCTAGCACTTTTGAAGCCCAAAATAAGATTGTACGTTTGAGCCTAGATTGGGCAGTTTAGTGAGAACCTGTCTTAAAATACAAAAGAGGAAAGAAAATACAAAAGAGGGATGGAGATGTCGCTTAGTATAGCTGCCCTGGGTTCAATCCTCAGTATTGCCAACAAACAAACAGTAATATAAGATATAATGGGGAAAGGAGACAGTAAAAAGCAAATGAGGTCGGAGTATAAAATCTTGTTTTTAACACCACTTTTAACTAAAAGGAACTTGGGTTCAATGGAGAAATGACTCATTCTGGGTCTTGAGCAGGAAATACCAAGATGAGCTGTGCATTCTTCTGCTAGAAAGTGTAAAACAACACAGGAAACAAAAACACAATGGTTGGTGTGTAGCAAAAAGGAAAGTATGGAAGAAGCACCTGGTACAAGTAGAGCAGCAAAATAAAGTAGTGCTAGAGTATAACCCAAAGTGTAGCATATATATCCACACAAGTGTAATGTAAATGAATGGTTTAATAATAAATTGGAGGAGAAGGGAACTTTTTCCCTTGCAGAATAATTCCAAATAATTTATGTAAGTCCTCATCCCAGAGCCTAATCATCCACTCCTTAATTGTAGGCTGTGTATGATGATTTTTTTCAAAAAAGTGCAGTATGGAAAGGGGAAGGCAGGGAATTTACAGCGAGAACATGACCAACACTGCTCCAGCTGACCTCCGCGCTGACCTGTGGTGATGGCAATGGTGTGTGCCCATGATGGCATGCGAGGACAGCAGTACTCTGCATCTTCTCTTTTTCCCCCAAACCTTGTAACCCCAGCCTAACCATAAAAAAAAAAAAAGACAAAGCCCAAATGAAAGACATTTATAGAAATCCAATCAGTACTTCCCAGAAGTGCCATGGACATCATAAAAGAAGGAAAGCCTGAAAAACTGTCATACCTAGAAGACTGAGAGATGTACATGATGTGTAGACTTAGTAATGCAATATGAAATTCTGAGACAGATACAAGGTGTTAGGGGAAAATTGAAATTGTTACAAAATACAGACTTTTAATAGTCTATCACTGTTTAACTGTGACAAATGTATTATACTAACACATTTATCCTATTTATAAAAGGAGAAATAGTTTAGGGCACATGGGAACTGTGTCTTTGCAACAATTCTGTAACAAAAGCTGTCTTAAAAAAAGTTCATTACAAAAGTAAATGAAATGTTAAAACTTAGGCTTAAAGCTTACTTAAAATATAGATAGAAATGAAAAAATAAACTATAAATCAAAACAATGTAAAAAAACTTTAAAATGCAGGGTAGGTAATGAAGGGGAAAAATAGTTTTGATTAGGTAAGTCTCTCAGGCACTTCTTGATGAAAATGTGACTTCCTCAGGGAAATCATCTTTTTTGAAAAAAATTAATTTATTTATTTGATACAGGGTCTTGCTATGCAGTTCAGAATTGTAGTGATCTTCCTGTCTCAGCCTCCTCAATGCTGGGATTATAGGTGTGCACCACCACACCTAGTTCTGGGGCCAGCATGGCATGCAGTACCAGGGATGGAATTTGGGACCTTGCGCTTACCAGGCAGGCACTTAGACTGCCGAGCTATTTCTGAGCCCAGGGAAATCATCTTTAGCCAGTTGTTTTTTGCTTTATGATAAACAGGGCATATGAGCCACTTGTTCTTCCTTAGTACTTCATCAGGCTTCATTCACGCTTTGCCTTTCCCCCTTCTCTTCTTGATTACCTCCACCTCCACCCTGTCCTTTTCAACAATAGAGCCTTCCTAGGTCCTTCATTAGCATAACTGATTCAGAATGCAGAGTTCAGCCAGTGTGGTGGTGCGTGCCTATAATCCCAGCACTGAGAGGGCTGAAGCAGGAGGACCATTTCAAGTTCAAGAACAGCCTGGACTACAAAGTGAGCTCAAGGCCTACCTGAACTGCGTAGGGAGAGCCTGTCTCAAAAAGACCAAAAAGAGTGAAGTTCATGCACCATATTCCTAATGAACATCTACTATGTGACCAGGGGATGCCAGGTCCTGCTTAAGAGAGATGAAAGGCAACCTGGTTTGGCAAATTTTCTCTGTCGTTGTTTTGTACTGTATTCCAGAATGCATTAAAAAAAAAAAAAAGTGAAGTGAAGCTCTTTTCTTACTTATAGGTGCAAATATACTGCGAGACTCAACAGGTAATGTTAAACTAGGAGATTTTGGTGCCAGCAAACGGCTTCAGACCATCTGCCTCTCGGGAACAGGAATGAAGTCCGTCACAGGGACACCGTACTGGATGAGCCCAGAAGTCATCAGTGGAGAAGGGTATGGCAGAAAAGCAGATATCTGGTAGGTTTTGATGTGAGACTTGCCTGGGGACTGACCTACCACCTTTATGTATGTCTATCCAGGATTGAAATTACTGGTTTAAATTTTCCTTTGAACTTTTGAAACAGATCCAGTTTACCTTATTTTGGCTTACAATTGACTATTTAATGTCTTCAAACTTAATCTTCACTTCTTTAGGTAGGATTTTCTCTTCAGTGAATCTCAGCTTTAGGTAGCTATCTCATTTCCCTGGAAAAATTTTTAAAAATTAATCTTTGTTGCCAGTGTTCTTAGAATTCATTTAACTTTTAATTACTTAATAATTTTAAATTAGAACATAAAATGGCCATTTCTTCCTACATAAGAAGTTTTAAGAGACATTCATTTTAAGTACCTCAGTGTGAGCACCAGGGAGGCTGAGGGAGGAGGATCACCATGAATTTGAGGGAAGCCTGGGCTATATAAGCTAGTTGAAAGCTAGCCTGCACTACATAGCAAGACCCTGTCTCAACAAAAAAGAAATAAAACAATTACTCAAGGGCAAACTGTTTTTGAAGGCAGTTTCTAATACTTGCTTCTTTGTGAAATGAAGACAAAATTTATTTTTGAGGACAGGTTAGAAAATTACATAGAACAAAATAATAAGCTGAATATTTTCTTAACATATAGGTTAAGTGGTAATATTAAGGGAATAAGCTTTTTTTTTTGGCAGAACCGGGGGTTGAACTCAGGCCCTTGCGCTTACCAGGGAAGCGCTTATTCCCCTGAGCCATCTCCTCAGACCCTAAGTGGTAATATTAAATTGTGACATATTTCCAGTGATTTTTATATCTAGATCACAATTTTATGTCAGGACCATGTCTACCCTATCCCTTCAGCATTGTGGATAGAACCCCAGGCTTTGCGTACATAAAGCAGATGCTGTACTGCTGAGCTATGGTTCCAACCCTAATTATAGCATTTTAAGGAAATGTGAAACTTTATATCAAGTTGCTTTGGAATATTTATGGGCTTTATTCCTGTATCTTATTTTCTGGCTAAGCAATTTTCTTCCTTAATGTTACTGTTTTTGTAATGGATTTCTCTTTGTTTCTTTTTAGGAGCGTAGCATGTACTGTAGTAGAAATGCTAACTGAAAAACCTCCATGGGCTGAATTTGAAGCAATGGCTGCCATCTTTAAGATCGCCACTCAGCCAACAAACCCAAAGCTGCCACCTCATGTCTCAGATTATACTCGAGACTTTCTCAAGCGGATTTTTGTAGAGGCCAAACTGAGACCTTCAGCAGATGAACTCTTAAGGCACATGTTTGTGCATTATCACTAGGAGCTGGTGACCTCTCCCGTGCCTCCACCCAGCTCCCATCAGTTCACCTCTCTCTCACTGCACTTTTCTTTTTTATGAAAAAAGAGAGATGGGGGAGGAAGACAAGAGGGAAAGTGTTTCTCTTGATTCTTGGTTAAATTTGTTTAATAATAGTAACCTAAATTTTATATTTAATCTTTTTTTCCCCTCACAAGAACTTGAAACTTCTTTTTTAAAAAATTTTTATAATGTACTGATGTGGTTAAGAGAGATAAAGCACTTTAGTACATAGTAACTCTTTCTAGTACAAACAAATCATTTGGAAAACCTAAAGATTGTCAAGTCTTTCCTAGCATCACAGGTGGGTGGTGATGGGGAGATGTGGACAAGGAGGAGAAAAAATAATGTACAATTTGTAGTTTTTAGTGATAGTATTTAAAATAGTTCCTCATTTGTGAGCTGAGCCCTAAACTTAAGTTTAGGGTAGGTACTCAACCTAAAGAATATCGGTTCCTTCTTATCTGTATTCTTTAGATCTTAACCTCTGTCTACCAAGCTTTTTGCTGAGTAGGAATCTGGGCAGAAGATATAAATCTCTAAGAGGTATATTTATTTGTTAATCTTAACCATTATAGTAAGCAGATACACATTAGTAGATATGTGTTATTAGAATCTATTAACTTGAGAGATGGCTTTCTGTTTTTAAAAAAAGGTAAAATTTATTTTAAAGCAGATACAGGAACTCAATGAGAAATCCAGCTAAAAGAACACAATTAATCATTAAATATGTGAGCAGAAAAAAACCACCTTTGCCAGTAAACACAAATAATTTTTAAAAAGTGATTAGCATATTTTAAACTTTACTTGAGAGGGAATGAGAAAATTAAGGAAATTGAGAAATAATAATCATATATACTATTTTCCTATTTCTAGCTCCTGATTTTCCATAGCCTTTACAAGTTGAGCTCAGCCTGCTGGAATGTTAAAGCTAGCAGCATGAGCTAAGCTCTTGTTCCTGGGATCACAGAATACTAAAGCACTTCAAGAAATATAGATATCCCGTACAGTGAGATAGGGATGGTTTTACTTCACTTGGCTTCTAGCAATGGCTGGAGATATTTTCATTTGTCACAGCTGTGAAGGTGCTCCTGGCAGCTAGTGGCCAGAGGCCAGGGATGCTGCTAAGCAGCCACAGTGAGGACAGCATCCCTATCCCAAAGGGTTGTCCTGCTTCCTATGGGAAAATGGCTGACATTGAGAAACCTGATGTAAAAGCTAGTCCCATCTATAAGCTGAAAATGGCCATTTACAAACCAGTAAATGTAGAAAACCAAATTTTAAGAAGGAAGGATGTATCACAAAATGAAGGTTTTGAAAGAGCAGATACCATTACTTTCAAGTCAAAGGAGAAAGGTTGCAAGCTGGGGAGATAGCTCAGTAAAATAAGTGCTTCCCTGGCAAGTGCAGTGTCCTGAGTTCAATCCCTGGTACTGCCGAAAAAAAAAAAGAAAGATTGCAACAAGTAGTACATAGCAGCAATCACTTCTTCACTAGATCTATATTGTACCCCAAATAGTAATTCTTCCATTTTAGAAACAAAATGAATTTAAGTACTGAGCCTTTTGAACTCAGTATTGGTATATATTGTTTCCTTAAAAGTAAACTCATAATTGTGGACAAAGAAAAGCATATCAAAACCAAATGTTCAAACTGACAGATATTTCTAGTATAGGATGTCAGTTGAGGGCATACATCCCACCATCTCTAATGGAATCCTGCTACTGAAAAGTATGCAGGCTATCAGTCATCGGACCACTTGTAGATTTTTAGAATATTTGAGTAAGTGCTAAGTACTTTATTTTAAAAAGTGCACAGAATAATCACCCGGAGGGTCCTAAATGTGATGTGTTTCAGGGTCATAAGGGACTAAGATATTCTTATCTTGTGTACAAGGTATGCTCTCTTAGAGACATTTAACGTACTTTGTTTTGAAGTTAGGTAATCTTGCTTATCCTTTAAGTTCCAGTCTGGCATTCCCTGAGGGAATATTTGAAATTCCACTAGCTAATTTGAGAAATCAGAGTACAAAATTAGTCATCAGTGCTTCTCCCATTTTCTTAGTATCAAAGGAAGCAGCTTGTAAAGAAGAACAAGAATTAGATGCTTCCTCCCTTGGTAAATCAACAGCCTAATCTTATGCTGGAAACATAATCCCCACATGTGTGGATATATTATAATTCCTTTGTCTTTTATGGGTGAGGACATCTTTCTACTTGAACAAAATCACAGTATCGGCCAGTGGGCTTTTCCTGTTTCTTTGTCTCGTGTGATTGTGATTTCCCTTTGGCTCATCTTTGGTCTGTCAGGGTAACCAGCAGTGAAGAACACAAGTCAGATGCTCTTTAGAGAGAAGTCTGAGGAGACTTGTGGAACTCAAAGCAAAATGGTTTGCATTTTCAGTCTCCTTTTCTAAATGCTACAGCAAATTAGAAGTACCAGAAAAGAAATGGCTACCTTATCACTGCTGAAGACCTTTGCTTTATAAGAAAAATATTATCTATGGGAAAGTAATGTTTTCTATGTAAAGACTTAAGAATAGACTAATAGTTTACAGAGTTATTATATAGATTATGATGTGAATTTATTTCATACAAGTTGTGAAGCTACCAAAAACCACAATAAAAGTTAATATATTAAAAAAATGAGAACAAAAAAGCTTGAAGTATGGGGTGGGGACATAGAAGACCAAAAGAACATTTTAAAAACAAAAAATGGTTGAAACACCTTTATCAGGGGAAATTAAATATTACACTTGCATTTTTCCTCTTTCTAATAATGGTATGGGTCAACAAACAATTTGAACTTTTTAAGATAACTAAATATATTTTGTTTTTTAAATGCACAACTGATCTTTCTACTGTACTGTTTCTTTGCTGAGCCTGGAAAAGGGCCAGACTGCTGACTTGTGCCTTTCACATGCATTCTGCTTGGACAGTGGCAGACTTTTGGTGCTGGAGAAGATTCGCTAGCAGTCTTTATGTGCTTTTCAGGAAGTATCTTTTTACTTAGGCCTTGAGAGATTCAAAGTGACATGACTTAGGCTTGGACCAAATATAAGATCTTTTACATTGCAAAATATATAGAATAAAAGGATGGAAAAATATAGTGGAAATTTTGATGGGTTAGTAGTTATTTAAAATGTATTTAAAGGTAGACTTAAGATTTTTTTGAAATTTTTTGGTACTTTTCCTTGTTTACAGAACATTTTTTTTAACTTAAAACTCCACTAGGGCTATTGCCTTAGAAAGTTTTATAAGGTACAGTCACCCTTACATAATGTGTATAAGAGATTGAATATTGAGGCATAAATGAAAACTTGGACTCTAGAATAAGTTGAATTGACTTTCATTTGAAAGTCTACCTGATTGCCTATAGAAACAACATAAAAAGGGTGAAAATATTTCTTTAGAATAGCTTTCTGCTCTTCTGGCTCTCAACATAGGTCAGATTGGATCTGTAGTATTTCTGAGGTGAGTGTTTTTAAGATGTGCAATCACAAAGAAAAGGAAAGAAAAGAAAATGAAATCTGAATAATTTAACAGTATGACTAAGCCAAATAGAGAGTCCCTGGTCAACTGCAGATTTTGTGTAATTTGGGGTATAGGAACCAGTAGCTTAATGTAAAATCACCTGTTATCTATCATGTCTGCACATCTCTCCATTTCTTTAAAATAGGGTGTCTTCATTTGCTTTCCAGTATTTGTGGCCTGCTATGTCAGGTATAAAGTTAACATCCTTGAGGAGGTCATAGTCCAGGAGAAATACAGGGGAGCAGTTACTTTGCTAAACCTGAAAGTTCAGCAATGATTTTTTTAATGTTACGATTTTTTTTATGAAGGGGAAAGCAAGTTGAGAAATCTTTGGCTGTTATAATGCAAAATATCAATAATAGGAATTATAGTAAAACTATTCCCAAATTTAGCGGAACCACCAGAGTCAGATAGCCTTTTTCTCTCAAGACCCCCCTGTTACTATGAAACTCAGCCTTTATTTATACAGTCCGGGGGATAACAAACATTTATTCTGTAATATTACCCCATTCACCCCAACAATCATTTAAAGAATTTTTTTTTTCTGTCTAAATTGTGCAAAAATTCAGAAACATTTAGTAGAAGTTAAACTCTCAACAGTGTTATTTATGCTAACAATAGGACAGTTTCTTAAGACCATATTTTATCTTTAAGTTTGGCGATTGCTTTAAATATTTAAATTTAAGATTAAATGGTAATGTAAGGCAATTTAATTGTTGATTTTAGTAGTGCCTTTTTCTATGTATGCCTTACTTTTATTCTATATTACCAATTCAAGTTCCCCGCCAAAATGAAGATTTTTTTCCCTCCAAAATCAGTAGGTTTCAAGAAATTAGACAATGTGTTGGCCCTTAAATGTTTCTTAATGCCTGCTTTCTCCTCCTGCCCTCTTCTACCTCTTTTGTTTTTTAATGTTAGGAAAGAAACATTAACGTTTGTATACGATACAGTCTCTGCTAGTCTTAAGTAAGAGTTATTCAAAATAGATACAATAAATTGCTTTCTGGATTGATTACTTGACTTTCAAGCACATTGACATCTTCCAGGTTCTTTGTATATCATGGCTCAGTTGTGAATTTCATACCAGAGCTAGAGTAGTTGTTTTTGTCTAAAGAGGTTATTTCAGTTTTACAAATGATAATGCAGTGAATGAGGTGTGGGGCAATGAGCAAGAATACAGAAACAGTAAATTCTAATGCTTAGAATTAACTTTTTTGACTTTGGCTTACTTTTCTGTGAAGTGTGTGTTTGTGTGTGTGTGTGCATGTGTGTGTGAGAGAGAGAAAGAGAGAGAGAATAATGTTTAATTAGATCAGTAGGAACAACACAAAACTATATGACCTACTGATGGTGAATGAAAGTAACCATCCTCTAGTAGGAATGCCAGTACATTTTTTCTAAGTAGCTAGTGTAAATGATTTTTAATAAAGGTATTTATTGTAAATTGCCAAGGTCTTGGTTGCTAAAAGTAGACTAAAATTCAATTTGTGTATGTGTGTCATAATGAGCTTCTATGTAATTCTTAAATAGAAAGTAATTGATCTTACATAGTTCTACATGAATTCTTTAGAATAGAAGTGCTGCCAGACATTATCTAAACAAGCTTCCTTAGCTTACCAAGTATTCGAAAGGAAATTCTTTGATACCTCTTTTTGGTTGGCTAGGGATTGTGTGCTGTGAAAACATTGTTCCTACTTCATAATTCTCTTTAGCTTTGCCTGGACTTCTGCCATGGCCTGGATAGGGTGCCATAATAGGTGTGGGAAGTACCAGGGCCACCCATCTCTTAGTTCTCACTTTTTGGAGGTGTAGATTCTAATAAGCTCTCAGGGGAGCCTAGGGATTCTTTGCTCGGTCAAAGTGATAGTGGTCAGGGTTGACTATGGAGTGAGGGAGGAGCTCTAGTGTACCTTTTGCCTATGTACAGTGTCATATAATTCATGTTTTTTCTTAATTGTGCATTGTGTCATATGGTATTTTTGTTAATAACAAAGGCTGTCAGTGAAACTGTTATCCCCTCTGCTTAATGACTTGTTTCACAGTCTGTGTTGTCAGAATCACTTTAAACCAAAGCTTTTCTATTTCTTGCACACATAGCCGAAATGATTAGTCCTGTAACATCTACCCACTTGTAAACTAGTAGCATTAAAATGGTAAAGCAGGTACAAGTGGAATGTGATCCCAGTCTAGCCTTTGAGTAAAAAACAGACAAGTGCTCAGTGTTTGCACTTAGACATGCAACATGTACTTCACCTATAAAGGAACTACATAGATACTACATACTTAATTAACTTTTACTTGTGCCAATCTTATTGTCACATGACCACAGTTGCATGTAGATATGTGTTCATGTCTGATGCTCAGGTTAGTGGCACATTTTCTTCCTAGTGTCTTAACATGTATGAGCTTGTGTTTGGCTTGAGGGGCATTTCAGCAAAGCTTTGACAAGAAGGAGGCTATGGACTGACATCTACTTTGTGCCATAGACATTTTGGAAAACAAGAAAGCAACTGTCTTCAGCATATGTACAGAATTTGTCCCCAAGTAAGGATTTCTGAATCTCTTAATGCCAGTTGAGAAGAGTAAAGCTCATGACTATCCTGAAAAGCACTTTTGTGTTTACTTATTTATATTTTTTAGAAGTTCTTTTTTAAAACCATATGTAACCAGTGATGATTTTAGCATTAATATTACTCGGATGGGAGAAATGAGTAACTAAGTTAGATCTTAAGCTCTATCAGATACTTAGACTCCAGAGTGGATTTGACATATTTTTCCAAAGAATTTTTTCACCTGGAAATAAGAGAACTAGTGGAAGCATTTGATTTGGGCAAAAGAAAGTGGGTCAGACCCTTGCAATACATACTTTTTGATTAATAGGACAGTCTCTAGGTACAAGAAGACTTCTTTAAAAAATAAAGACTTCTTGAAACAAACTATTGTTTTAATACAACCTTAATTAGTAAGTGAAAGGTTTACATATTTTCTATTGCTGTTGGTTTTTAAATTTGCTACCCTGCATTCTGAAATATTACAAAATATGAAAAATACTTTTAATGTGCCATCTCTTACATTTCACATAGTTCTTTTTATTTATTGTAAATAAAAGTAAACTTGGATAAATTTGAAAATAAACTTTTAATTATTGTAAACTATGATTATCAATTTGTAAATTTACCCTTTGACTTTAAAAATGTACATTTTTAAATGTAGCCGCTAAATTCTCTATTTAGCCTATTGATTTCTCTCAGTAAATGTTTTTAATCTCATTTGAGTGCTGGGCAGTTTATAATTATCTACAAAGTTTTGTTTGTTTGTTTCCTAACAAGGTTGACTTTTTTGCACATTTTGAAAATGTTTTAATTTGTACACTGATTTATTACTCTGACCAATAATTGTTGAGTGTATGAGCATTGTGAATGCGTGCATCAAACTACTGTCTGTCTCTTGTTTAAACTTCTTTCAAGATATAGCCAAACATTACCAGACTGCTATGACTGACCTTCTTGCTTTTACAAAGTATGCTTATCTATGGTTCTGTCTTTGTGGAAGAACTCAGGAGTTCAACATTACTTTCTAATTTCATAATGTATCCTAAAAATCCATTACTAAGTTGAAAGTATGCTTTGTACCTCTATGTATCAGGGGATGCATGTTTGTGTGAAGATGTCTTTTTCTGTTTGTATATATCCCAGTAAATTCTTACTTTCATTTCATTTCTACATTTTTATGAACTTGTTTTATAAGGGTACTATTTAGTTAGGATAAATATATATAAAAGCTTTCTGAGAGATTATTTACTATATGAATATATTTTCAGCTGGCTGATCAAAATATTTTTTTAATTTTGTTTTTAACCATTTAAGATGTATTTGTATTTCCAGAATTGGACACAAGTTGTATTTAGATTGGTTAAAATACTCTTGAATGGAAAATCATGGAATTCTCTCTTGACAATTCTGTGAAATGCAAATTAGAAAAGAAAAAGGCTTTAAGAAGTAGCAAAAACACTGTCCATTAACATAGGCCTTTGAATTCTCAGAGCTGTGGGAAAAAAATCAGAAGCTAACTTGTTTTTATGTCAAGATTTTTATATTTCCAGTTGCTATAGGATTGTCCTACTGTTGTTATTTTTTTTTTAATTCTCCTAAAAGATTTCAACTTCTAGTTTTTCCTTTACTGAGCAAGGTCAGACTGGGCTTATAAAACAATAAATACATTGGCATATGTGATTCTTTGTAATTGGCTATAAATTGGTTTAGAAATGTCCAAACCTTAACATTGTGTCTGTTATACTATACTGTATGTTTTAAGGAACTGGCAGATACAGACTTGGAAATTAGGTTTCCAATCTGACAGTGTTATTGTATTAAAAAAAAACAACTTGTTTTTAATATGCGGTACCACATAAAATTACTTGTGTTAGGAATAAAGTCCACTGTTGAAGTTGAATGTCACTTGTTAAAAGGAACCAGCGTGATTAGAGCCTACCAGAAGCCAGATATGGTGTGGGTTGTGCCACATTTCATGCGCATTTTGAGTTTGCATTCATGCAAAATTATGCTTGTAAAAAATGTATAAAATTCCTGAGTTTTATAATTTCTATGTACTTTTTTTTTGGTGTTAAATAGCTTTTTTAAAAAAATTAATATAAAAAGAAACCATGTTTATATTTTGTTAGTGATCAGTGACTTTGTTTATATGGAAATTTGTATATTGTTGGCACTCATCTTTTGTTTAGATTTACCATGCATGAAAGCTTGCAATGATTAGCACAATGAAAATTGCTTTTTCTTACATGTTCATTTTTTTTGAAAGATTGTGGTGCAAAGGCTTACTCTAAGTAACCTTCTGGACTATGGAATGAATATAAATGAATGGCACTTTGAGTGTTAATAAAGCTGATATTTATTTCCACTGTGATTGGTTTGGCCAGATTTTTTGTTTTGGTTTGCCTTTGGTTTTTTGAGAGAGGATCTCACTATGTAGTTAAGGCTAATCTTGAACTTATTATGTAGTCCAGGCCGACTTTTGAATTCATAGTGATTCTATTGCCTTAGTCTCCCAAGTGCTGAGATTACAGGCATGCATCACCATGCCTGGCCATGTTCACAGATGTCCCCTTTTGTTTGAGTTGATCACTCTGTAGGAGACCAGGCACAAAAGCACCTAGAAACACAGAAATGAAACTGGATCTCTCCTACTCAATCTTAACATCTTATGATGTCCTACTCAACTTGTACTACTAAATCTTTTATATGGATCTATAGGTTACTCAGCACTCAGTGGTAATTAAAAAGAAATACAAAGCCTGTTGTACCTGAGTATGAAGAATGGTCTCAGCCTGGCATGGTGGTGCATGCCTGTAATCCCAGCACTTGGGAGGCTGACACAGGAGGATTGTTGTGAGTTCAAGACCAGCTTGAGCTACAAAGTTAGCTTAAGGCCATCCTGAACTGCATAGTGAGACCCTGTCTCAAAAAGACAAAAAAAAAAAAAAAAGCGGTCTCTTACATGGTATTGGGGTTAGCTTACATTAATAATTTAACATAGAGGACTACTTAATGGAAATCAAAGCCTCAGAATCTTGTGTCCTTTGACCTAGCTTTTTTTTTTTCTTCCTGGTAGGGAGTGTCTTTTCCATACAGGGTTTTACTCTGCAGTTTGGGCTGGCCCTGAATTTACAGCAGCAGTCTTGCCTCAGCCTTCTGAGTGTTGGGATTATAGGAATATGCCCTCATGCCCAATTTGACCTAGCTGTGTTAACACTTAAAAATGAATCTTGCTGGGAGTGATGGTAATCCCAGCACTGGGGAGGCTGAGGGAGGAGGATTGCCATGAATTTGAGGCCACCCTGCTAGGTGGTTGAAGACTACCCTGAACTAGTGAGACCCTGTAAAACTAAATGTCCCATAATGGAATAACAGTGCCACAGACTAGGTGTGTTACAACAAATCTTTGGAGCCTAGAAGTAAAAAGGCATTGTTAGGGTTATGCTCTTTGAAATTTGTGGGGTACTTCCTTGCATTTTCCAACTTCTAGTAGGTCCAGGCATTTTTGGTTTGTGGCAGCATCACTATAACCTGTTTCCATCATTGTATGGTAGGCTGGGGGTATAGCTCAGTGGCACAAGTACCTGCTTGGCAAGTGTGAGAGGTCTTGAGCTCGATTCCCAGTACCACACACACACAAATAACATTGTATGGTGTTCTCCTTCTGTCTTTGTCTATCCCTTGATACATGTTCCACCTTTTTATAAGGTTGCTGTCATTGAATTAACACCCCCCGACCATGTCATCACCTCTGAGCTAAGTATGATTCATCTTGGAATAATACCCCTCCATGAACCTGTGAAACCAGATAGTGTCTGCTTCTAAATTATAGTAGCAAGACAGAGAATAGATACTCTCATTTGAAAGGGAGAGATGGGAAAGAAAAGGACTTGGAGGTCCCACAAAGCCTGAAACTTAGCAGGGCAAATTATATTGCTTTTTTTTTTTTTTTTTTTTTTTTTTTTTTTTTTTTTTTTTTTTTTTTTTTTTTTTTTTTTTTTTTTTTTTTTTTTTTTTTTTTTTTTTGTCTTTTTGAGGCAGGGTCTCACTATGCAGCTCAGGCTGGCCTTAAGCTAACTTTGTAGCTCAGGCTGGTCTCGAACTCACAACAATTCTCCTGCCTCAGCCTCCCGAGTGCTGGGATTACAGGCCTGCGCCACCACGCCTGGCCTATATTGGGTTTTAAGGCTTGAAGCTAACCCTTACTGGCTCCATGCTCTGTTGCCAGGACCTACTAAGGCTGTGGCTCTTCTTGCAGAATTGAGAAGGTGGCTCAAAGAGTCTGAGCAGGTTCATAGCCTGGACATACTTCCTCATGCCATGGTGGCAGTAGCAGCACTGCTGTCCCCTGAGCTGCCTTTGGAGTCTTTGTTCTCTTTTTCTTGAAGGATAACTCAAATCCACAGGCAGTCTATATACTTTCCTGCCTCAGTGAATCCTTGTTCCCAACTGAAATATCCTGAGCCTGGTCTTTACTATCTAGGTTACCTTCTTACTGGATTCTTCTTGTCTTCCAACCTCCAACCAGAATCTCGTATCAAGCTTAGTTTACACAGGTCTAGGACTTCTCCATGCAGTGTTTCCAAACTCCTCGCCTGAAAAAGTTGCAAAAGCATTTAAACTATTTGGTCACAACAGCCTCACTTCTCTAGTACTAAACTGTATCAATTATTTTCCTAGTCACTAGGACACATTACCTAACACCCACAATTTAAAAGGTCAGAGAGACTTATTTTGACTCACACTTCAAAAGTTTTAATGAATGATTGGCTGGCTCCAGGCAGTATTATAAAAGGGTGTAGGCAGAGGATGGTAGCTCACCTCATGGTAGACTGAAAGCAGTCAAGGAAGGGGATAGAGAAATCCTTCTGAGTTTCACCCAGCCAGACCCCATCTCCTGATAGCTACATGCCCCCATAATCCAATCACCATCCCAGATTCCTAACTATGAGTATGTGGGATTCTTGGGGGTCACCTAAAGTCATAATGGAGCTGTGGTTTATAGTGCAATTATGGCCAAGTCCAAGAACCACACCACACACAACCAGTCCCGAAAATGGCACAGAAATGGCATCAAGAAACATGTCATAAAATATGAATCTCTGAGGAGGGTAGATCCCAAGTTCTTAGGAACACGTGTTTTGCCAAGAAGCACAAGAACGACTTCAAGAAGATGGAAGCAGACAACACCAAGGCCATGAGTGCATGCGCTGAGGCTATCAAGGACCTTGTCAGGCCCAAGGAGGTCAAGCCCAAGATCATTCCAAAGGAGTAAACCGCAGGCTCGCTCGACTTGCCTATACTGTCCACCCCAAGCTTGGGAAGCGTATCTACACGCATTGCCAAGGATCACAGGCCTTGCTGGCCAAAGGCCCAGGCTCCAGCCCAGGCCAGGCTCCCAAAGATGTTCAGGGCCCCCATGAAGGTTCCACAGTAAAAGCCTCTTATCTGTTGATGTAAAAATAGGACTGGTGTGACTCCTGGGGTGCCATCTGTGGGGTGCTGGTGTGCTCCTGTGCTCTTTGTACAAAGAAACCTGAAGCAGGAAAGAATAATCCATAATGATGTCCATATTTCAACTAATAATCTTTGAGGCAGTGAGAATCTTACACTTCTTCCTGCCTCTACCCATTTCCCAGTTCCACTTCCTTAGGTATCTTTGTAACAGCAGCACCCTAGTTCCTGTATGAAAGTCTGTGTTAATAAGGTTTCTCTGGAGAAATAGACTCTGAGGAGATAAGTTATTTCTCTATGAGAATGAGAAAGCAAGTATTGAGGTCTGAAGCCAGAGTCATAGTACTACTGAGCCTTCACCCCATCCCTGTTTATTTTTCATTTTGAGACAAGGTTTTGCTAAATTGCACAGGATGGCCTCAAACTTCGGATCCCCTTGCTTCAGCCTCCTAAGTAGCTTGGATTACAGGTGTGCATCACTACATACAGTGACATAGATGTACTTTAAGGACTTGGTTCCCACAATTGTGTGAGATAAGTCAGCAATTCAGGAATAGGTTGCACTTGAAAAACTGGAAACAAGGGTAGAAATTTTCTGCTTCAATCTGGAAACACAATTCCTTTTCCCTTGGGAAACATGTTTTTGCTTTAAGACCTTCAATTGATTGGATGAGGCCCACTGATGTTATTGAGGATAATTTGCTATACTTAAGTCTATTAATTGTAAATGTCAATCACGTTTTAAATCACGTTGTTAAAATACCTTCATGCCAATACCTAGTGTTTGAACCAATAACTGAACTCTGCATGGCAGAGTTGATACATAAAATTAACCATGAGGATTGACGAATTATAGTTTATGCATACAATGTTACACTCAAGTATATGTTTACATGTTACTGACTGAAACAAAAGACATAAGATCATCCAATTTTTGTTTAAAATACTTAAAAAAGAATATTGGAGCTAAGTATGGTGGCACACACCTGGAATCCCAGCACTCAGGGGCTGAGACAGGAGGATCATTGTGAGTTCAAGACCAGCTTGGGCTACAAAGTGAGCTCAAGGCCAGCCTTAACTACATAGTGAGACCCTGTTTCAAAAGACAAAACAAAAACCCACAATAATGGCAGGAAGTATGTCACTCAAGTGGTGGTATAGTTTTGAGACTATTTTATTTTTGCTTATCTGTAATTTTAATTTTTTATGATAAATGAGGGTGGTTTTGTTTAGTGCAAAATATTTTCTTAGTTATGAAAAAGATAGATTAGCCATTCTTCTTCATTAGTAGCTCCAGGCAAATGAATCAGGTATGGCAGCAAGAAATGAATCAGGTTTGGCAGCAAGAACTTAGGACAGATTTGTATGTTTAGCTTAGTATTTCTATTTCTTAGAATTTTCCTTAAGAAAACAACCCAAGATACAAGTTAAAGATTTGTATCCAATAATATTCATCACAGAGCTGCTTGTAACTGAATATACTAGAACTATGTCAGTGTACTCAAATTAGGGTTTGCCTAAGTAAATTATAACAGTC
Organism: Ctenomys sociabilis; assembly: GCA_004027165.1. NCBI lineage: Eukaryota > Metazoa > Chordata > Mammalia > Rodentia > Ctenomyidae > Ctenomys > Ctenomys sociabilis. The sequence continues at coordinate 225,430 of PVKA01000153.1, read as the reverse complement.
CCATACAATGGAATAATAATATTGGAACTGAAGGTGTGCACCACTGTGCTCAGCTGCAATCAAAGGAAAAATATAAAAATGTGGCTTAAAAGTTTGGTTCTCCTACCTCTCAAGTAAGTGAGTTTCACTTGGACCAGGAACCAACAAACCTTCAATTTACTAAAGTCATTCAAGTGAAAACTGGAAATGCTGTCTGAGTCTGTCTTCAATCTGTTCATCTTATATGTAGCAACTCAGCTGGTCACTCCTTCCACTTCCCAGTGAAACCAGGACTGTGCCAGGGCTCCACTATCTCACTGTGATTTTGCCCACATGTTCATTTTCCAGCCTCTTCCTTGTGCAGTGTCCCCAGTTCTTGGCCCATTTCTGTACCTACAATCATTTCCTAGGTAACCTCAACGAAGTCCAATACCACAAACATGATAACCATTCCCAAACTTACATTTGAGATCTCTGAACTTCAGACTCACTCATATCCAACTTTTTTTTTTCTTTTTGTTTTTGAGACAGGGTTTCACTACACAGTTCAGGCTGTCCTCAAACTCACTTTGTAGTCCAGGCTGCCCTGGAACTCACAGTGATTGTCTTGCCTCAACCTCCCAAATGCTGGAACTACAGGCATGCACCACCACGCCTGGCCCAACATCTTTCTTGACACTTCATTTAATTGTCTGCTATGGAATGAACTGCATCCTCCCTAAATTAACATAAGCATAGTGCTCAGTGTGACTGTATTTGAAAACGTAACAGTGGAAATCCATCATAAATGTGGGGGTCCTAAACCAACAGGTGTTCTTATGAGAAGAGGAAAAGACACATCTGAGGACACAGTAGGAAGGTGGCTGCCTGCAAGCCAGGAAGCTGGTCCTGTCCAGGAACCTTATTATTGGGCTTCCCAAAATTGATTTTGCTGTAGTCTGTGATAATTTGTTATGAAAAACTAAGCAGACTAATACAGTTATTCACCCTTCAGATGTCCAAAACCATCCTCCAAAACTTTACCTTCCCTAAGCCATATTATCTTTATAGTTAGGGAGCGCTAAAATCTTGGTTACCCTTTACTCTTTATCACTTAGCAAATTCCTTCATCCATTCCACCTCCAGAATGCATGTAGAATGAAACCATTTTTACCGCTTTGAGTTCTGCTTCCCTGGCAAAGCCTCTGGCTTCTCAACAGGACTGCTATAAAAGGTGCCCTTGAACCTGTCAGTCTGTGTTCAACATAGTCAGCGTAGAGTAATCCATTTACACTAAATCAGACAGTCTTTTAATTTTTTTCCTGCTTAAAACTCTCCAAGAGTTTTCCCATTCCATATTAAAACAAAAAGGCATGGCCTACAAGGCTCCAATCATTGGTCCTCAAACTTGGACACCAGAACCTTCAGGAAGGCCAGACTGATGGGCCCACCTTTGGTGCGGGACGGCATGGCTTCTTTTGCACTTGTCCTTCTAACCTGTCTTGCTTTGATATGTGCGGCCTGGCCTGAGATGTTGCTCCAAGGACGACTACACCACTCCCGTGCTCCACATGTCTCCTGTCTGTACTCTACACTTTTTTCAGGTGTTTGCTCACATAACTCCACTTCAGACAAGTATTCCAGGACCTCGTCTATGGGTTATATGGTTTTATCTTCCTTTGGAGCATTAAATACCAGATTTACTGCCTCTCTGACTTTTTCATTTTAACGTATTTGGTTGTTACAGGGTCTCACTACGCAGCTCAGGCTCAGTGATCCTCCCGTTTTCAGCCTTTCCAGCGCTGGGATTACTGGCGTGGGCCACCACGCCTGGACTCTGGCCAGCTCAGCCCAGCCTGGGGGCGGGACTGGCGCGGCATGTGGTGCTGGGGATCGAACCTTGGTCCTGAGCTTGCCTACGTTTGCCTAAGCAGGCGCCTTAGTCCGCTAAGCTATCTCGCCGGCCTCTCTCTTTCTCTTTTAGAATTAAACTCCAGGAAGACAAAGATCTTAATTTCACAGTCCTATGATAGCCATGGAAGTAGCTCGCCTGCCCAAACAACAACTCAAGGAATTGCGGAAGTAAGCACGTCTGCCGCGCTTCCGCTGGAAGCTCCTGGTGCTCGCGTAGCCCCGCCCCCTTCACCCGGCCCGGGGCGGGACTTCCTGTGTGTAGATGCTGTGCTTCCGGTGAAATCCGGAGGTTCCTCGAAAGTCGGGCTTCGCGGTGGGCGAGTCGTGCTGTCTGCTCTTCTTGGAGCTTGTCGTTGTTGACATGGGCAAACGGGACCGGGTGGACCGCGGTGAGAGGTGTCGCGGGCGCGCTTCGTCTTCCCGGTGCTCCGTGCCCCCTCTCTGCGCTCCGCGTCGGAGCTGCCCGGGCCGCTCCCCCGCGTGCCCAGTGCTCCCTGGCTGGGCAGAGGGAGATGTTGGGCCTGGGAGCAGCCCTGCGACCAGGCCGGGGGGTAGCGCTGAAGGGCCCGGGCCTGCGGAGTGCAGCAGCCTGCCCTAGGGTTAGTGGCGCAGGTGGAGCGTGCTTGCTGCCGGGTTCCCACGAGACACCGCCGCGCTCGTACGGGGGCTCAGCCTTGTGTCTGTGTCTGCAGACAAGAAGAAGTCAAAGAAACGGCACTATGAGTATGAGGAGGAAGAGGAGGACGACACCCCTGGGAATGACCCTCACGAGGCCGTGCCGTCGGCGGCCGGCAAGCAGGTGGATGAGTCCGGCACCAAAGTGGATGAGTACGGAGCCAAGGACTACAGGTCGCAGATGCCCCTGAAAGACGACCACGCCTCCCGACCCCTCTGGGTGGTAAGCGCCCCCGGAATTCTGGATCATCAGTTAAATGTTGGCACGGCCAAAATTGGGGATACTGCCCTGCAAGACCAGGAGAGACAGCTATCAAATGCATAGTTTTGAACAGCCACGCGTACCTGTGCTGTCTGGGTCTGAGCTGCTTCATCTCTGACCTTTCCTTTTACTCCTTCCGTTACTGTACCCATTAGGAAGGCTTTTAAATCTGCATTTATTATGTAACAATTTACTTCATCATTTTCCGAATTAATGGCAGACATTGGTATTCTGTTTTTTGCTCAGGGTAAAATAATTAATGTTCTGTCAGTTGTAGATAAAAGTTAATTTTACGTGCTCCCAATAAGGTGGGGAAGATTTTCCTATGAAGATCAGTGGGGAACAGTTTCTACTTTGGAAACCTTTTATTTTTTCTGTTTCTTCTTACTCTCCTGTATCTGATAAACTAACAAGATCCATGGTTGTCTGCAGAATTGGTTGCAAAAATTTCTGATGTTGGGCAGCGTATCTTTTCTTGATAATGGTACAGGGAAGAGTCTAACAGTGTCAATTTTGTCCATCTGATGTTTGTCAGGCTCCTGATGGCCACATCTTCTTGGAAGCCTTCTCTCCAGTTTACAAATACGCTCAGGACTTCCTAGTGGCTATTGCAGAACCCGTGTGCCGGCCAACTCATGTGCATGAATACAAACTAACTGCCTACTCGCTGTATGCAGCTGTCAGTGTTGGGTTACAAACCAGTGATATTACTGAGTACCTCAGGAAACTCAGCAAGACTGGAGTCCCTGATGGAATTCTTCAGTTTATTAAGGCAAGAGGGGACCAAGACTGGCAATTGTGCCTGTCTTGGTAATGTGGGAATAGTGGGTATTATAGGAGGTGCATGTTGTTATCCATTGACAACCATGACAGTATGCCATCATACTTCCCGTGGGAAGCATAATCACCCCTCACCCTAACTGCTATGCCTCTGAATTCAGCATTGTGTTCTGGCAGAGGCCATGTGTCCTGAGCTGCTCCCAGATGTGGGCACTAAAGTAGTGGGAGTGCCAGTTCAGACCCATATTGACTGGGTTTTTTGGGAATACATGGGTGCTGTTGTAGCCTGGATTGTATTCTCCTAAAATGTGCGTGTTGAAGCCCTAACTTTCAATTTGATTGGTAAGACTGAGTTCTTAAACATGGGATTCATCCAGTAAGATAGGTGTCATGAGACACTAGAGAGCTATGTCTCTCTGCCTGTCCTGTTAGTACACAATAAGACAGTGGTCATCTACAGGCCAGGAAGAGAGCTGTCACTGGAAACTGAATCCATAGGTACCTTGAACATGAACTTCCTTTCAATCTACAGAACTTGAAGAAAATAAATGTTCTTCAAACCACCAGTCTATGTGGTGCCTTGTTATGGCAGCCTGGGCTGACCAACAAAGATGGTGAACTGAAGGCTAAATAGCTGTATGGGACCCATAGCCAGTGAGTTCATTAGGGAAAGAGAAAAAAAAAAAAATCAAATGTTGAAGTAGAAAGAGTTCCATGAAAACCAAGGTTGAACATGAGTGAATGCTGCTCAAAAGAGATGGACAGTGGCTTTTGTTGTCCTTGGCTGATATCACAGGAAGTCTGATACAGATTCCATTTTTGGAATGACACGGGTGCCCAATCTCAGAAAAGCTGATATGAGTCCCAGAGAGAGTTTGTTGTTGTTGTGATATGGAAGGGTGGCCTGCCCAGGGAGGGCATGGCTCCTGAACTGAGTTTGTACCAGCCTGTAGGCAAAGCGTGGTCTTGGCTGAGAGCTGCCTACAGAGACATGGTGTTGAACTAGGGTTGTGCTACTAGCATTATGGGGTGTCAGCGCAGATGGCAGCTTAGGGTTTGAGTGGGAAGTTTTCATAGCCTCTCCTGGATTCTTTCCTTCTGGTAGGAATGGGAACCTGAGAGCATTTAAGCCCTATTTCCTACCATTTGGGAAGCTTATATTTGAGTTGGGAAATAGGAACATAGGTAGGAAGGCCAGCAAGCTTTGCATTTTATATATGCTGCAACTAAGTATGCTGAGCATGCTGTGTGCTGGTAGCTGCAGTAGCACTGATGTGGCTGTGGGCATGGAGAGGAAAGGGAAACGGGAAACACACTGAAGCTTTGTGCAGTGTTTATAAATTAAGAAATGTGCATGAGAATTAGCCAGGCAGGGGGAAAGTTTTGTTGTCAATAAAACAGAAGCCAGCCAGGTGCCACACCTGTGATCCTAGCACTCAGGAGACTGATGTAGGAGAATTGACACAAGATTGAGGCCAGTCTGGACTATATAGTGAGTTCAAGGACAGCCTGAACTACATAGTGAGACCCTGTCTCAAAAGAATAGTTAAGAAGCCAGTTGAAAAAGCTCCATATAGGCAGACCTAAGAGCTTTAGGTTTGCACGTCGGGTTTTTCTAAAGTAAATTCAACTCATTGCTTGCTTGTTGGGTGGTTACTACATGAGCTACTTGTTGCTGATTTTGCCTCTTTGGTGTTATGTCTACTTGCAGTTGTGTACTGTCAGCTATGGAAAAGTCAAGCTGGTCCTGAAGCACAACAGGTAAGAGAGTACATGGTGGACTTAGGGCTTATCCTAAGTACTTTCCCCCACTGTATACCTGGAGAGAAGAAAGACTGTGGGCAGGAGCTGATGTTAGTGGCTATCTACTCTGGCCAACATCTTGCTTCCCGCTTATAAGGGAGATAATAAAGCACAGATAAAAGGAACAAAGATGTGGCCCAAGCAGGAAACCCATTTACCAGCTGTTGTGTTCTATTTTGTCATAGAACTGGGGCTCTGACACCTGCTGACTTGATTTCAGAGTAGGGATTTGTCTACAACTTTTGCATTATTTTATGACCAGCTCATAGTTTCAATTTAACACAGAGCATGGGAGAAGAAGAGTCATGAGGCCACTATTTCCAGATCATTGAATTGGATCGGTGGTAGAATCTTCTGGAAGTGGTGTGCTGGTCAGTAGGAACCACCTTCCTCCCCTGCTTATAGGTACTTTGTTGAAAGCTCTCACCCTGACGTCATCCAGCATCTTCTTCAAGATGCCGTGATCCGGGAATGCCGCCTGAGGAATGCTGAGGGAGAGGCCACTGAACTCATCACAGAGACTTTCACAAGCAAATCTGCTGTGCGTGGGCATGGGGACTACCTGGGGGCTGAGTGTGGGCTCCTTAATCCAGCACTGACTGTCCAGTAGCCCCTGTTTTCTTCCTGCCTTGGCAACTTGAGCTCTTGCTTAGTAACAAGAGGGTTTAGTGTGAGCAGATCCAGAATCCTACCTTTCTCCTACAGATATCTAAGATAGCAGAAGGCAGTAGTGGGCCTTCTACGTCACGTGTGACAGATCCACAGGGCAAGTCTGACATCCCCATGGACCTATTTGACTTCTATGAGCAAATGGACAAGGATGAGGAGGAAGAAGAAGAGACACAGACGGTGTCCTTTGAAGTCAAGCAGGTTAGTGAATGCATCCTCTAAGTTCTTTTCCCAGGCAGGTGTCAGAATCTAGTCCTTTCCTGCCTCAACCCTCTCGAATCGGTCAGAGGAGGGTCCCTGTGTGTTCCGCAGTTGTGGTTGCTCTTTCGGCTTATGAGCCATCACATTGTTCCTCTTGATGGAGTAGGAGGCCTGGTCCTCAGCCTGGGAGCACCATCTGCACGGCTTCCTTGAGGAGATGAGAGAAACAGCATCTAGGATCCCTTTTGCTTATGATTAGTGCTCAGTGTGAGTGTTGCTCACTCAGGTTGCTTTTTTGTGCTTCTACGTAGTTGTCAGCAAGCACGTCGAAATTATATTTGCCTAGATAAATGCAGTTTCTTGACTGTTGGTAGAATATACACTGGTTTTGAGTACATTTTGCCATAACAAGATTATATTTTCTTTACACTGTCTCTCTCCTTAGGAAATGATTGAAGAACTCCAGAAACGTTGCATCCACCTGGAGTACCCCCTGTTGGCAGAATATGACTTCCGGAATGATTCTGTCAACCCTGATATCAATATTGACCTGAAACCTACAGCTGTCCTCAGGCCCTATCAGGAGAAGAGTCTGCGGAAGATGTTTGGGAATGGGCGTGCACGCTCAGGGGTCATTGTGCTTCCTTGTGGTAAGTGGACTGTGACTGAAGAAGGTGGCCCAATCACCATGTTTGACTGTTTGATTTGCCAGGTGTTTTCTCCTGTCTCTCTGCCTCTTTCACTAAATTGCATCTTGCCAGTGAATGTCATAGGCCAGATAGTTACTTGATGAGAGAGAGAGAATGTGTGTGTGTGTTTGAGAGGTCTTTTTTTTTTTTTTTTTTTGTCTTTTTGAAACAGGGTCTCACTATGCAGTTCAGGTTGACCTTAAGCTCACTATGTAGCTCAGGCTGGTCTCGAACTCACAATCCTCCTGCCTCAGCCTTCTGAGTCCTGGGATTATAGGCCTGTGCCACCACACCTAGCTTGTTTGAGAGGTCTTACAGTGAAGCCTAGGCTAACCTTAAAGTTGCAATCCTTATGCCTCATCATTCGTGCATGACTGTCTTGACAAAGTATTGAATGCTACTGTGTGAGGCACAGCTGAGTCTGTGGTGAGGACTGTGTTGCACTGTGACATCTGTTTGCACTTCTGGGGCACAGGCACTCATTCAGCCAGGGAGGCTAGTAGTGAACAGGTTGGCTAAGAAACCTGCTGCACAGTGGTAGAAAGAAGAAAACTAGAGGGGTGCCAGGTCAGACAGTAATGCTTCAGGGGCTGTGAGAGAGTTAGTTTTTTTATTCTATGAAACAAGCACCATGAGGCATTGATTTAGAGGCTCCCTAGCTTATATGGTCCCTAGCTTGTTCCTGGATGGTTTATGTTGAGGTGTAAGACTAAAAAGCAATCCCATGACACCTTTTTGACCTCAGTCCTAAGTAATGTCAGCTGCTCGCCTAGCTTCTCAGCCTGAGGCCATAGCATCTTCACCAGGCGCCCCACCTTGACAGAAGCTCCAGGGTTGGGTCTCTGACTTCAGCTTTCTAGTGTTTTTTTTTTTTTTTTTTTTTTGAATGGGGGGTACTTTTAAGACAGGTCTTACTATGTATTTTGGGCTGACCTTGAACTTGCTGTGATTTTCCTGCCTCAGCCTCCCTGATGCTGGTATTACATGCATTGTGCCACCACACTGAGCTCATTTGCATTTTAAAGTTTCATGTGTTATCTTGATGGTAAAGGAGGAAATGATGAAGGTATTAGTTTGATTTTTATCATCATCTTCAGGGAGAGTGCTAAACTGGGAAGCTCTTGGAACTTTTTTTCCAAGTCGTGTGCATGCCTAGTGCTCTGAGCAGTTTTCTGTGTAATAATGAATAGTTGTCACTTGCTACGCCCTGTGTAGGCTGTAACTTTGTGTGTGGTTCCATACCAGTGTCCTATAGCCTCTGGTGAAATGGTTCTGTTCTCTGAGTTTTATTTTTGGGTACTAGGGACTGAACCCAGGGCCTTCACACTGAGCCACATTCCCAACCCTTTTATTTTTTTATTTTAAAACAATGTCACTAAATTCCTAGCATGCTGGAATTACAAGTGTACCCCCAAGGCTAGTGAGGTCCTTTCTCTTGTTTTTCTGTCTATAACATGTTGGTAACGGTGTCTCCTTTCGCTGGTTGGTTTTGAGATTTCACCATTTCAAGAGTACACATTTAAGAGCTGCGGCAGGGCCCACACCCAGCGGTGCTTACGTGTGTGGGAGGCGGGCATTTTATGTTGGAAAGACAGAAGCAGGCTATGGCAGGAAATGCCTCGCAGACAATGGTGAGGGCTGCTGTGAGAAGTGGCTGAGATGAAGATACGCCTGTGCTGAGGCGTCTGCCTATCTTGTCCTTTGTTTCTCCCTGGCCAAAGATAGGCTCTCCCCTTGGTTTCTCCTAGGTGCTGGAAAGTCCTTGGTTGGTGTGACTGCCGCATGCACTGTCAGAAAACGCTGTCTGGTGCTGGGCAACTCGGCTGTGTCTGTGGAGCAGTGGAAAGCCCAGTTCAAGATGTGGTCCACCATCGATGACAGCCAGATCTGCCGCTTCACCTCGGATGCCAAGGACAAGCCCATCGGCTGCTCTATTGCTATCAGCACTTACTCCATGCTGGGCCACACCACCAAAAGGTCCTGGGAGGCAGAGCGAGTCATGGAGTGGCTCAAAACCCAGGAGTGGGGCCTCATGATCCTTGACGAGGTGCATACCATTCCAGGTGAGCAGGGCAGAGCGTGCTGTCCGTCCTTGTGCAGTGAAAGTGGACCTCAGTTGCTGGCTTGTGGGAGGAACTACTGTGCAGTCCACTCAGCGAGCTAGAAATGCTTTCTAGGGAAAGCTTTTAGAGTGGGTGGCATTGGTAGCAAGTGGTTGTTCATATTCTCATCTCCCTTAATCCCTGGTCCTGAGTAGTCATTAAAAAAAGAGGATTTTTTTTCTTCTTCTGTTTTTCTTATTGCTGCAGTTCAGCTTACCCTTACCCCACTTTCATGGTTCTCTGAAGCCAGGCTAGGACCACTGTATTTCTCTTAGGATAGTACTGTGTTTCCTTTGAAGGCTGACATGTTGGTCTTTAAAAGGACTGCACCATGAGGTGTGGTCAAAATATATAGTGAATGTTTTCTAAAAAAAATTGTTATAGCCAGGGATGTAGCTCAGTGGCACTGTGCCTGCCTGGCAAGAGCAGGCCCTGGGTTTGATTCATAGTACTGAAAAAAATTATTATAGTAAAAGACACATTGTCATTAATTTTCCTTCAAATAGTCCCCTTCACTTTAAACATACTTATTCTGTTGTTCTTGCTACTTTCTGGAGCAGCTCTGAAAGTACTCTTTTATGAGTGTCTTTTTAGGGGGTTCTTAAAAACATGGTGAATACTGTTGCTGAGTGCCATCCAGGGGAAAGGCAGACTTGCAGAAACATTATAGTGTATCTTCATCTGCCTGTTCACCACACTGGCACTGTGTGACTCCTAGCTCTTTCCTAAAATCAAAATAACCATGAAGGTAAATGTTTTAGATCTATTTGGGACATCAAGGCAGCCATGTCAGTGCAACTAGAAACCCAAAAGAGGATTCTGGCCCTGCTTCAGGAGGTGACAAGAGTGGACAGAGTGACTCTGGCTCCTTTACTGTAATTTAAAATGAAAATTGGGTATTCACCATATTTTTCAATGATAGACAAACCTCTTTGTTTTTCAAACAGCTTTATTAACTAGTTCATGTGCTATACAGTCACTCTGTGTGTATACAGTCCATTGGGTTTCAGTCATTTATGGTGTGGTACATCATTCACTATGACCCAGTTTTAGAACATCTCCCTAGACCCATATAATCCTGTTTTTTCTTTCTTTTCCTTTTTTTTTTTATGTGTCTTGCTATACAGTTCAGACTCATAATGATCCTCCTGTTTTTAGCCTCCCCAGTGCTGGGATTACAGGCATGCACCACCATGCTTGGTCTCTGTGGCCAGCTCAGTGTGCCTGGTGGTGGGGCCAGCACAGCAGTGTGGTGCCAGGGATTGAACCCTGGTCCATGTGCTTGCTTAAGCAGGGACTTAGTCTGCTAAGCTATCTCGCTGGCCCTCCCTGTTTTCTTTTTTTTAGCTGCAGGCACCAACTGAACTTCTGTCTCTATAGATTTACTTTTTCTGGAAGTTTTCATGTAAACAGAATCATTTTCTTATGTCTTTCCCCTTCTATAAGTGGTTTACCCATGTGAGAAGGAGCAGACAATAGTTTGTTCCTTCTGTTTATTCCTTCTCTCACTGCGTAGTATTCTAAGCAGACTTTTGAGACAAGGTTCCCTCTGTTGCCCAGACTGGTCTTAAATTCCTAGGCTTGCGTGCTCCTCCCTGCCTTAGTCTCCTGACTAAGACTATAGGCAAGTTGTCACTATGCCTAGGTAGGCAAACATTGTTTTGAAGAAAAGTTAAGTGGGTGCTCTGATACAGTTTTTTATTTGTTTAAAATTTATTTAAATAAATTTAAATAAATTTTTTTGTGAGTCCATGTTTGCAGTCCATAATGATTACGTTCCTTGTGTGGAGTTGGTGTATCTATATAAAAGCACACAGTGGCCATGTGGGCAGAGGCAAGCAGAGGGAGAGCAGGCAAGGCTGGGGCAGAAGGACCTGTTAGGGCAGATCTTGTGGTACCTTGTAGGCCACAGCAGAAACTTCAGCTTCTAGTCTGAATGGATTGGAAGTCATGCAGAGGCAGAGCAGACACTTATCTGAGCCTGTGCATGAAAAGATCCCTCTGGCAGATGAGCTGTGAACAGACAGAAGGAAGCACTGTGAGGACAGTGAGATGAGGTTGAAGGATCCCAGCAGGGTTGGCACCTGAGAGTGAAGGAGGATGAAAGCAGGCCGACTTGGGACATGCAGTGGAGGCCACCTGTGGGATCAGAGGAAGGAAGATGCCAAGGATGACATGCAGGCTTAGGCACTCACGAAGGAAGGGTGGCATGGGTATTCAGTGAGGTGGGGAGAGTTAGGGAAAGGACAGTCATGTGTGATTTTAGACATAGTGATTTGAGCTGCTACACATTTAGGCAGGGGCCAGAATGTTAGATAATGGGAAGAAGAGGTAGAAAGTTGCCGAGCTCCTATCTGGTGCACTACATGTTAGGTAATGGGTGGAAGAGATGGAAAGTTGCTGGGCTCTGTGTAGTGTGCTACTGTTTGTGACTGAGTCCTCCCACTGCTCTGCAGCCAAGATGTTCCGCCGGGTGCTCACCATCGTGCAGGCCCACTGCAAGCTGGGTTTGACTGCAACCCTTGTCCGGGAAGATGACAAAATTGTTGACTTAAATTTTTTGATTGGACCCAAACTCTATGAAGCCAACTGGATGGAGCTGCAGAACAATGGCTACATCGCAAAAGTCCAGTGTGCTGAGGTAGGGGGTTGCACTGGGGGTGTATCTGGGAAAGGCTTCCAGGGCTGGAGGATCAGGCCCACCACTTCCTCCTGCAAGGTGCTTCCTAACCTGAAGGGGAGCAGTGTTATGTCCACTTCATAGTTGAGTGAAAGAGGAACCCTTGTCTGGGTCACAGTGGTGAAATCAGGATGCTGCTGCAGTCAGTGAGCTCCTGGGATGATCTGTCCACATGTCCCTGGGGTTGCTTCCTGGGTGACCCCTGAGGCCACTTCCATTGTCTAAGCCCCAGACAGATTGTGACCTTCATCATTTTCTCCCTTTTGTACAGGGTGTCACTACGCAGATCAGACTCTATAGTGATCCTCTTGTTTTCAGCCTCCCAGTGCTGGGATTACAGGCATGCGCCACTGCACTGGGATGCTGGCTCAGCATGCCAGGGGCGTGGGTCTGGCTCTGTGTGCAGTACCAGGGATGGAACCCTGGTCCCTGCGGTTGCCTAAGCAAGTGTTTAGTCCACTGAGCTATGTTGCCAGCCCCGTTTTCTCTCTTTAGAGTACCTTTTACTAATACTATTTTGTAGTATATACCTACACAGGTAGATGTTAAAAATCCTTGTTCAGGGCTGGGGAGATAGCTCTGCAGTCTAAGCGCTTGCCTAACAAGTGTAAGGACCCAGATTCCACCCCCAGTCTGCATGCCACCCCAGAGCTCCCAGGTGCTCTGTGCTGGCCACCAAGCCTGGGCATGGTAGCACACCCATGTAATTCCAGCGCTGGGGAGGCTTACTACGAGATTGGAGGATCACTAAAGTTTGATCTGTGTACTGACAAATAAGTAAATAAATAAAAGATTAAAAAAAAAAAATCTTTGTTCAAAGTTAGGTCTTGGGGGGCTGGCCAGATAGCTCTGCAAACTAAAGTGCCTGCTTAGACAGAGCACAGTGGCCAGGGTTTGATCCCTGGTGTGCCATGCTGGCCCTACCCCTGAGGTGTTCTGAGATAGCAATTGAGGCTGGGTGTAGTGGCCCACACCTTTAATCCCAACACTTGGGAGGCTGAAAACAGAATCACTAGGAGTCAGATCTTTGTGCTGAGACCCTGTACACCTGTAGACCCTGTTCCAAATACATTAAAAACAAAGCAAAACAGGGCTGGGGAGATGGCTCAGTGGAGTAAGTGCTTCCCTGGCAAACACAAGGGCCTGAGTTCAATCCCCGGTTTTGCAAAAAAGTGTTAGGTCTTAGGAAGGAACATCAAAAACTCCTTTGTAACAAGCACTTCACTCAGTGTGAGAGTAGGGCATCCTTTGTCCTGAAAGTGTGGGGAGAGGCCTCTCTGAGATGGTGACTGGTGAGCCCTGGACAGCTTTTGCAGCCATGAGAGAGCCCTCCCTGTCTAGCTGTGTCGTAGAGACGCCACCCGCCGAGGAGCAGCATTGCTGGCACCTCGGAGGCCATCTCTTCCTCTCCATTTGGGTCTTCTTTCTGCTTGCTAGTGTAAATACCGTCATGGAACTTGGGTTTTTTTTTTTTTTTCTTGAAACTGGGGATTGAACTCAGGTCCTTGTGCTTGCCAGGGAAGTGCTTATTCTACTGAGCTATCTCCTTGGCCCTAAACTTGGGTTTGCTGGTCTCTTTTTTATTATTTTAGCACTTATCTATGTTTGCCTGTTTTTATTTTAAAGAACTTATGTAGGCAGAATCAGGTTATAAATGTCCTTTTACAACTTCTGTCTTTTCTCAGTGTATTTATGCCTTGTGGAATGAGTACGTTTTTTAGATGCTACTGGTGGCTGGAGTGCATTACTTTGAATCACTATGCAGTATTCCAAGGTAGAGATGTGCAGTTTGGTGAGGATGGAGTACTGCACGGCAGTAAAAATGGCAGTCTTCTCTGATGTTGAAGACAGTTAAGTTGCCAAGTTGTTTTCTTAACAGCTTTATTAGGGATTAAATTACACACCGATGATAATTCATCCACTGTATGCTTACCATCCCATCCCTTAATTCCTACAATCCACTTTTAGGGTATTTCTAATACTACAGGGTCACCATGTGTCTGAGCTTTCTTCCACTTGTTGGCAGCACAAAAGAAGCCCTTGGGAGTGGTTTGTCATTCAACTCTGGAGGCTCCAGATGTGACCAGTGGGACCCCTTCCCGTTGGTTTCTGTGTCCTTTTGCTTGGCCCCATAGTTCTTTGAGCATGTTTTTGCTTTCTGGCACAGGAAGGTATTCCAGCTTCATCTCATACCATTTCTTCTTTGGCCCTGAATTCAGCCATTCAAAGAGAACGGGGTCCTATCTGTAGTAAAAACCAGCATCTGGCTTCTGGGTACACTCATGACCATTAGGTTGTTACTGCTGTGCTTAATCATTGGGCAGAGCTAGGGGGTGTGTGTACCTTGTATGTGTATATGTGCCCACGTGCACACATCTGTATCTTACTGGCTTACACACACTAAAACCATGGCAAAAAAAAAAAAAAAAAAAAAAAAAAAAAAACCATGGCTTTTTGGTGATATGTTCAATAAAACCAACACCACAGTTTTTTCTAATTTTCTCTCTTGCCATATTTATAATTCCTTTCTTAGACAATAAGGACTTTATTTACAATATGGTTAGGCTTTGTCCTAGAATATGAATATATGTATTTCAGTGTTTTTTTATGTTTTTACTTTTTGGAATAGGGTCTCACTATTGTAGTTGAAGCTGGCCTAGGACTCATTGTGTATCCCAGGCTGGCCTCAAACTTGAGGTAGTCATCTTGCCTTAGCCTTCCAAATTCTGAGATTGCAGGCAAGTGTTACCATGCTCAGCTTGAAGCTTCAGAGTTACTGAGTGGTACCACTGTGATAAATAAAACTATAGTTTGATATCTGACTTCAGTTGTTTTAGCTGTTCGAAAGCACCATGGTTTGTGTGGGTTTTCTTTACCCTCTTATGTGGCTGGAATATTTTGATACATATTAAGGTTGATCTTTATTTTTTTAATGTATTAGTACAGGTTCTCCAGGGTCTCACTACACAGATGGGACTCATAGTGATCCTCCTGTTTATATTCTCCTGAGTGTTGGGACTACAGGCATGTACCACCACCCCCAGTCTCAAACTCTGGCTCAGCGCACCCTGGGGGTGGGGCCAGCACAACAGGCAGGGAATTGAACTCCTGGCCCCTGTGTCTGCCTAAGCAGGCACTTTAATCCACTGGCTGGCCCTTAAGGTTGATCTTTATTTCTACTTTCCTCACAAAAGAACCACACTGTAGACACTTTTTTTTTTTTTGTCTTTTTGAGACAGGGTTTCACTATGCAGTTCAGGCTGGCCTTAAACTCACTTTGTAGCTCAGGCTGGTCTCGAACTCACAACAATCCTCCTGCCTCAGCCTCCCAAGTGCTGGGATTACAGGCATGCGCCACCACGCCCGGCTGTAGACACTTTTTGTACTGTTTTTTTTTTCTCTCTTATGAAGAAATCCTGAAAACCACTTTGTTCTTAAATATCACTTCACTCTTTTTTGTTGCTGTTGTTTTGTTTTACAGTACTTGGGACTAAAACTAGGGCCTCACAAGTACTAGGCAAGAATGTAATGCTGAGTTACATTAAAAATCTTTTTTGTGGCAGAACCAGGGATTGAAAAATCTTTCCTTTTTTTAATTAATTAATTGATTTGAATTTTTTTGCTGAGATTTCCAGTCTGGCCTTAAACTTGCAATCCTTCTGCCTCACCTGCCTGAGCAGCTGGGATAACAAGTCAGCGCCATCACACCCAGCTTCCTCAGTAACCTTTAGAGCAGCAAGGTGTGTCCCTGCATAGCCATTCCATATTTTTTAACTTCTCTTTGCATGTGCATTTTAGGTGGCCAGAATTTTGCAGTTAATCTGGTGCTACGTGCACTCCCACTCTGGGAGTAGGTTGGAGCAAGAGGATTGCCTCAAGTTTGAGGCCATCCTGGGCAACTTAGTGACACCCTGTTTTGGAATAAACAGTGAAAAGGGCTGGGAATATAGCTCAGTGGTAGACTGCCTTTGGATACAGTCCCTGGTACTAAGAACAACATAAAAAGACCATTAAAATCCAACATTTTGCACTTGTAAGCAAGCTTGTGCAGTGAATAATGGAGGTAGGGGAGTGGGGGACATTTATTTATTTATTTGTTTGTTTGTTTGGTACAGGGTCTTGCTACACAGCTCTGACTCTTAATGATCCTTCTATCTCAGCCTCCCTAGTGCTGAGCACAGTGAGGTGGATGATCACTGATGGCTTTTGAACAGTCTTCCTGGTTGCTTACACTGTCCAGAATGCTCACTTTGTCCCCCTGGGTGTTAACTCTGTCCTTGTTAGCTCTGTGGAAGAGGAGGCTCTGACAAGGAGCAGTTGGTCATTTGCTGGAAGTCACATGGTCACTGTCTGACGGGACTCACCTGGGCAGGTGCATTTATCCCAGAGCCATCCTGTGCTGCCCTGCTCCTTTAGGACTGGAGAGATTTTAGGATGTACAGAAGTCTTATTTCCTATTATTGATAGTAAACTTAGGAAAATACTCAAATAGGGCTGAAAGATTGAGATAGATGGTTTGGTTGGTCTTTTATGTTATGACCATAAATGTACCATGCAGTGTGTTGGCCTGTGTTGTTGCCACAGTGGTGGCAATCACTGGTGGGAGAGACCCTTCCTGACTGCCTGTGGGAATCAGGGGCAGTAGTGTGGCCATTGTGGTCATAAGCTGTATCATCAGGGAGCATGCCTCTTTTTAATTCCTTCCATCCAGTGGTACTTTGTCATTATGAGACCCTACTGACAAATAAAGATGAGCAAAATAAATACTGTCACAGGAAGTAGGGAGATCTTTCCCTCTTTTTTTTTTTTGTGGAATGGGGGTTGAACTCAGGCCCTTGTACTTGCCAGGCAAGCGCTTATTCTACTGAGCTATCTCCCCAGCCCCAGGGAAGTCTTTCTCAAGTGGGAAGGAGAGAGGGGCAAGGGCAAGGGGGTGGAAGGAAATTAAGATGTGTTAACTCTGTACAGGGAAGGTAAACACAATTATTGACTGCCTACCAATAAAAAAGTACAGATGTACATGTGTATATTTATAGTTTATTCTTTTGTTTTATTACACAAAAATCCAACTTTATTGAACATAGGAATAGATGGACTTTCAAATGAATTATTTTTACTTTATGGTGGTTATTTTTAAAGCTATCTGATCTATGGTAGGACTTACTAACTGGCATTACATGAAGATGCTTGTCTATTACTTCAGTTCTATATTCATAAACAAATATATTTAAATCTAGATAGAAACATTTGTGATTGGATTAGTGCATGGTAGCCCCTGCTATTTGTACTGCTCAAGCTGGCAATAGGTGACCATCCACTCTATAGCAAATTTGAAGCACAAGCACAAATTTGAATTTTATACAAAAATTCACTTTACTCTTACATTAGTGGGAGCTGACATCTAACTTACACACAAGCATATACTTCTGTTTTTTATCTCCTAGATGAACAAAAATATACACAATGTATTGTTTTCCTTAGGTAAGACTTGCTTTTTATATTTCAATGAGAATACCATGTAACCCTTATGTAAACAAAATGACCAGGATACTAATGAAACCATCTTTGGAGGAAGTACTTAATATGCATCTTATTTAAATAAATCCTCCGATAAGAAATGGAAAATTCACTGCCTTTAGTTTGAAGGCTTTGTAGCTCTCTCAAATTTCTATGTGTAGCTCACCAACATTCCCTTATTGAAAATACCAGTATTTCTGAATCATAGTTTTCAAAGGACTTTAAAGTCTTAAAATTCTGAATCTCCTTTGGCTTGCTTCTCTCTTGATTCCACCCAAACTTTATTAATGGTTCACTTCATATCTTCATCTCCATCTTCATAAATCTTCTTTAAGACATTCATTAATCCCTCACTAGGATCTGTCTCGGCATCATACGATGGCTTTTCTTTTTCTTTGCACTCTTTCTCAACCTGAGTTAAGTATTCCCACCGAGTATTCTCTGCTTTCTTTCTACACAAGATAAGAACTGTATCAGTCTTGACTTTTTTTGAATTGCCTTCCACTGAGATGGTTGTTCACAATCATAGAGTAACTCTTCCCATTCAGATTCTTTACCAAAAGATCAAATGACCTCTCTGTGAAATGCACCTGCACGTTCTCAGCAGGAACTTAATGACTCCAGTTAAGGTCATGTAGATTTTCACAAACTTATCTGACTGATCCCATCCATAATTACTGATCTTCACTGCATATCCTGTTGTGATGGGAGCAACTACAGCAGCTGGTTTTTCATTGTCAAGAAGTTCAGGTTTCTTCTGTGATTTTTGTTGCATCTTATTCTTTATTTCTGTTTCAATCTTAGGTTTTTCAACTGTAAGGGTATCACATACTCTCTTCCTAGTATCCTTTTCCAGCAATGACTTTACCTCTTCTAGATCATTCTGTAACTCTTCCAAAGCTGAAGCCATGGTCAGGCGGGTTTGGACTTAAGGCCAAGCTGCAGGTGTGCATGCAATGACAGGAACCGCTGGACTCCTATGGGCATGGAGCTCAGCAGCGCTAGCCGCGGGCTAGCCGCCGGGCCAGCCACTGTGCAAGCACCGGACCTAAGCTTGATTGCCTATAGTTTATTCTTAACTGTAGATTTGTCTGAAGACTCCCAGTGGGTGCCAGTAATCTCATATGGAACCAAATCCTATAATCAATGCCTTTTCCATTTTAGCTAAGCACTTCTGCATTATGGCTGTGCTTCTAATGATGTGAAGTAGGTCAGAAAAACCTGTGTGAACTATTTTCCTTCATGTTTGCAAATTGGAGGTTTGTATTTATCATAGGTTTTTAGCAACCTTAGCATGCAGTTCTATTCTGTTAGGTTGAGAACTTGTACCTTTTCCTAAAGGGAGTCCTTTAGAACTTCTCTTTGGTGTATCCAAATTTGGTATATCGCTGCTCTTGTGCCTGGGGACCACGATAAAATAAAACAAGGGTGACTTGGACAGGCTTACTGTGGCACTTGGCAGCTGATCTTAGAGCTGTGACGGCTCCCAGATGCTTAGCAGGCAGGTTGTGGTACAGGGTGGACAAAGCGGTGGTTTTCATCCCGTGCAGAATCACATGGCTTCTCCTGTGATTTTGTTATGCTGCTGAGAACAAGCATACGTTAAAATGTGTGAGTTTTATTTCTGGAATTTTTAATATTTTCAGGCCACTGTTGACTGTAGGTAATTGAAACTACAGATAAAGGGATGGCTGTGTATTATGATACAATTCTTATACCATTAGTATTGGTTTTTTTTTTTTTGCAAAACCAGGGATTGAACTCAGGCTTGCACTTGCCAGGGAAGCACTTATTCCACTGAGCCATTTCCCTGGCCCTAGTGTTGTTATTTTAAAGCTGATTCTGCTAAATGAATGGGCTTCCAAAATTTGTATGTGATGTTTAAACTTGCAAATGACGCAATTCTTACTGCCTCCCAGGTTTGGTGCCCAATGTCGCCTGAGTTCTACCGGGAGTATGTGGCAATCAAAACCAAGAAACGCATCTTGCTGTACACCATGAACCCCAACAAGTTTCGAGCTTGCCAGTTTCTGATCAAGTTTCATGAAAGGAGAAATGATAAGATTATTGTGTTTGCTGACAACGTGTTTGCCTTGAAGGAATATGCTATTCGGCTGAATAAGTAAGAATTGAGCATTTAGAGTTGCTATAGGCCAGTTACAATCTCCACTGAGAATGAAGAAGGTGCCTATTTCTTTCTTGGTGTGCTTAGGAGCTTCTTGGGATCTAAGCGTCTGGGTCTCGAGCGTCCATTCCCAGGAACCAGGCGAGACTGAGAAGCAGGTGGTTGGAGTTAGAGCTTGGAATGCATAGAGAAGGGGAGGCTGGTATGTGAACTCAGAGAGTGGAGAGCTGAGCTGGTGGGACACGGTGTCAGATCTGGGCTCCAGAGGCACTGGAATGGGGCACCTGAGCTTTCAGGCTGAATCAGCACTGAAGGCAGGGTGGCCTGTGGGCTAAGAAGGCATGGTAAGCCAGGTTGGTGTCGAGGTATGACTCAGCATCTGAACAGGAGGCTTAGGAGCCTCTCACCCAGCATTCTTACCAGTCCAGTGCCCCATCCCGCGCATAAAGCCCACAGTGTAAGCTGCCCGCATAGGACGCGAGAGGAGGCTGTACCTTTCCTGTGGGGGCTTCAGGCATGAGAGAGTTGCAGAATGCAAGGCCCTGGCAGACGCAGGTCTTAATTCTTTTGTAGGTATGGTCAGGGAGCAAACAGAAATTGGTGTGTTCCCCCCCCCATTTCCTTTCCTTTCCTTTTATTTTTAGCACTATTACTGTTCAGCCCACCTTTGTACTGAACTGGGGATTACCAAAACTCAAAAGGACTTTAAAGGCAGGAGTTAAAAGCAATGAAACCAAAAACATTTGAGGAAAAGAGTGTAGGGATCTGAAGAAAGCTTCACATGCTGAGCACTGAGCTGCATCTCCAGCCCTTTTTATGTTTTATTTTGAGAGTCTTGGTAAGTCACCAAGTTGCCTAGGATGGGCTGGAACTTGCAGTCCTCCTGCCTTGCCTCCCCTGGGCTTAGAGGTGGGTGCCACTGTGCCCAGCTTTGAAACTACATTTTTGAAATTTGGTCACTAAAAAGCTGATACGCTCTTCTGTGCTGTGGGTTTGCCAGCTTGTATGCTTCACTGTAGAGTGACTGGCACTTGGTAGTTTGTGGAGAATCTGCCAGGTGCTGCATCC
Organism: Ctenomys sociabilis; assembly: GCA_004027165.1. NCBI lineage: Eukaryota > Metazoa > Chordata > Mammalia > Rodentia > Ctenomyidae > Ctenomys > Ctenomys sociabilis. The sequence continues at coordinate 204,987 of PVKA01000153.1, read as the reverse complement.
CTAGTACTTTTCTGTTCTCCTGGGTACCAGTATGTGGGAGGGAGGGAGAAGGGTTGTGAAGCATACCCCTAAGGGTGTCACCCCCTGCTCTGCTGGCACCTTGTTCGGATCCTGAAGGGTGCCCTCCTTTAGCTTCCTCTAGGTACAGAGGGCCAGGCCTGCTGTGGTGAGTCTCTGCTCCTCATACCCCCCCCCCACACACACACCTGTTGTCTGCCACCTGCCCAGCACCCTGCCCCTTCCAATGCACCTGGGCTCTTGCTGTTAAGCCTTCTGTGTCTTACATAGAACTATGGCAAATCAACTTGGAAAGCAGTTCTGTACTGTCTCTCCCCCTGCCAACTCAGGCTGCCACTTTCTGTATGTTAGCTTAGTTACTGGGCCTACATTGTTCTGGTTTTCATCATCCAACATGTTATCTATTAAATTCATCTCCTCTGTTTCTTCTGTTCTCTTTATGAGGTTGTGCTCTGTTTGTTAGTCCTTTGCTGTCACACTAATGTGGATTTAAGTGAGGCAACAAGATGGTGTCTGTATTTACTGTCATGTTTGCAGCCATCTTCCCTTCCCCTCCCTGCAGTGCTCCATCCAGATCCCCCCAGTGAAAATCCCACAGCTTGCTCCTGGCTGTAGCCTCCTGCACATCTGTTGTGGGGGATGTTAATCTACCTGGCACTGTCGGTGCCAAGCCAGCCTGACACAGGGAAGGGCAGCCAATTGTGTGTAATGGGATGATAGCTACAACTTTTGTTTGTAGCCTTGTCTTTTTTGTACCTGCCCATTAAATGTAGAAAGTGTTTTATTTTTATTTCCTTCCGAAATGATTGTGTGGATACTAGGCCTTGCTTCTTAACGCCTAGTGAAATGATTTAGACCTAAGAATTTTTTTTTTGTACCAGGGATCAAACTCAGGACCTTGCACTTACCAGGCAGGTGCTTATGCCACTGGGCTATCTCCCAGGCCCAAGAATGTTTTCTTTTGTATAAACTCTTTGCCTAGAGGACAAATGTTGAAGCTGGAGAAAGTTCAATAGAAAAAGAAAGCAGGGAGTCCCTAAGAATGGCAGGACCTAGAATGAGGGATGTTGGGGTGCAACGTGTAGAGTGGAGCTGCAGTCAGTTCTGGTATGCAGCCTGATGGAGAGCTGAGTGAAGGAAAACTTGGGTTCTTTTTTCCTCACATATACTTTGAGGGTAACTGAGGTATAATCTGTGGTCTTTCTGTGCTTCTTCTCTAGACCCTATATATATGGGCCTACATCCCAAGGAGAAAGGATGCAAATTCTCCAAAACTTCAAGCACAACCCCAAAATCAACACCATCTTCATATCCAAGGTTTGTGTGGTGCATGGGTGTGGGTAAGGTGTGTGGCACTGTGGAGGGTCTAGGATTCCTGGACAGTGAGTTGGTGGTGTTGGTTAGGGCTGGGGATGGGGCTGATACCTCTGGGCAGTGAGAAACAGGAATTTAGGTGAAGCTCTCAGTTGGTGCTGGGCTGCCTCTGTCCTAGCTCTAGGCTCCCTAAGCAGAGGCAGGCCAACTGGGGAGTGGCTTTCCCCTGCCCTGGAGCTCTCGTCTGATGTTTAGAAGTCAGTCAGGTGAAGGCACCCCTGAGGCCCAGAAGTAAGATTTCCTCATCAGGTGATGTGGCTGCATCCCCTACACTGGAGAGACCCCAGCCATCCGGACTTGGTGTAGGGTGGTATACCCAGGTCACATGGCCCTGCATGTACTGCCGCTGGCCTAACTGGTCATTGGATAAAAGTATGGGCTTTCAGAGACCAAATGAACAGAAAGTGATGATAGGTGAGTGTGTTGTCCTCACACCCAGCCTCAGAGCCTTGCAGAGTCAGGGTGTGATTCAGGCTCTTGGACTCACTCTGGGATCGAAGAAGCCTGTCTGAGATCACTGCTTCACCCTGCCTGCTGCAGAAGAACCTTGGCATGAAGAAAAGTGTCTTTCTAGCTTATGCAGCACTGATTTAAATTTAGGCCAGGGCTAGGAAGGTAACTCAGTGCTAGACTGTGTGCTTAGCTGCCCAAGGGCGTGACTTCTACCCCCATGCACTACAAAAATAAAAATCTTTTTGAATTCTGGGCCAGTTAATTTTTTTTTTGTAGGTAGGTGACACATCATTTGATCTGCCTGAAGCAAATGTCCTCATTCAGATCTCCTCTCATGGTGGTTCCAGGCGGCAAGAGGCGCAGAGGCTTGGCCGGGTGCTCAGAGCCAAAAAAGGTAGAGTCTTCCTTTTGCTGCTGGTAGGCAGACCCCAGGGCTGAGGCACAGTGATAGCCAGAGAGCAGCTCTGTCCTGGAACTGGGGAGAGCCTGAGGAGTCCCAAAGCAAGGACCGAGAGCTCCTGCCCTCAGTATTTTATTTATTTATTTATTTTTTGTATTTGTTTTTTTTTTTTTTAGGGAAGGGTCTAAGGGTCCAACTGCTAGATCAGACTCATAGTGATCCTCCTGTTTATAGCCTCCCAAGAGCTGGGAATACAGCTGTGTGCCACCACACCCAGTCTCAGTTGCTGTCTCAGCTTGCCCCAGGGGTGGGGCCTACAGAGCTACCGCCGTAACTGGGTATGGTGGCACACACCTGCAATCCCAGTGCTGGGAGGCTGAAATAGAATCACTACAAGTCTGAGCTACATAATCAGACCTTGCACCAAATACATAAGTTTGAAAAAGACTACACTTTCTTAGTGAAAATACTGTTTGAATATATCTGGCCACTTAATGCATCTTTGAGCTCCTATAAGACAAACTTCAGACTAGGTCAGTTTTAGGTGCTAACCTGCTGACATTTAATCTCAAAAACAAAAATGTATGAATTTTCCTGAAGGATCAGGCTTTTTTTTTTTTTTTTTTTTTTTTTTGGCAGAACCGGGGATTGAACTCAGACTCTTGCATTTGCCAGGGAAGCACTTATCTTACTGAGCTGTCTCCCCATGCTCCAGATTAGGGTTTTTAGCCTGAAATATTTTCTGTAATAATTTTTCCCTGTTATGGAGGTTTTTTCTCATTTGTTTTTAAAAGCAAGAGTTTGAGTACCTGTAATCTATGTGAAGTATACACTTAGTGGTTTCTTCCTTTTTTTTTTTTTTTTGGTCTTTTGAGATAGGATTTCACTGTGCTATATAGGCTGATCTTAAACTCACCTAGTAGACCAGCCTGACATTGAATTCAGAGTCATCCTGCCTCAGCCTCCCACACTTAATAGTTTTTAATGTAGTCACAAAGTAATTTCTTGACACTTAAGAAAAATCACACTTTCCTTTGTTAGCAGTCACCCTACATTGCCCCTGCCCTCCACCCCCTGCAGTTTTTGATATTTTTGATAGCGTATCGATATGCAGCTCAGGCTGGCCTTGAACTCACAGTGGTCCTCCTGCCTCAGCCACCCAGGTGCTGGGATCACAGGTGTCTGCCACCATTGTTACTAAGTAAAAGGCCAGGAACCACATATGCCCCTTGCTCCTAATCACCAAACTACTTTTGTCCCTTTGTGCTTACTATGGACATTTCATGTAAATTAAATTAAACATAAGTATGTTTTGAAAAAGATTAGCCATATATATAATACCTCAATACTTCATTCTAGTTTTTATTGCCAGATGACCCCTTTTATGAACATGTTGCAGTTTATTTATCCATTCCTCTATTGATGAGCCCTTGAGCTTCTGCCTTTGGTAGCTCTTGGGGTAATGGTCTGCAATATTCATGCAGACCTTTGTGTGGATGTCTTCAGTTCTCTTGGATATGTACCTAGGAGTGGAACTACTGGATCATGTAGTAGTGACTCTTACTCGCCAGCGGGGTGTGAGAGCTGCAGTTTCTCTCATAGCTCGATAGTAGTTGTGGCTATCTCTTCAATTCTGCCACCCGGTGGAGGCCAGCTGATAGCTCTTTGTGGCTTTGGTTTGCGTGTCCCTGGTGGCCTTAATGCTGCTGATGACCAGGGGTTCGTGTGGTTCCTGGCCATTTACTCAGTGTCATCATAGCAGTACCTGCCAGATCCTTTGCCCAATTTGTAATTGGTTGTCTCGTTGGTTGCAGTAGTTAGTTGTATGTTCTGGATATCAGTCTCTCACCAGCTGTACTTTGCAGATTGCATTTTCTGGTTCTGTGCTTGGCCTTTTCGACTCCTGTTCTTAGAAGCACAAAAGGCTCTATTGAAAGTCAGGGTGATTGTGCCTACCCGCAGAGCTTTCCTGCTCCAGTGCTGCTTCTGAGGCTGAGACCCGAGACTCCTGGCTTCTTGTGGCTAACGTCATCTTTTTCCTTGGCTTCTCCCACAGGGATGGTTGCAGAGGAATACAATGCCTTCTTCTACTCACTTGTGTCCCAGGACACACAGGAAATGGCTTACTCCACCAAGCGACAGAGATTCTTGGTTGATCAGGGTTACAGCTTTAAGGTAGGTCTCAATTGACCTTTTCAGTCCTGTTCTGCAAGAAAGTGGGTATCAGCGTGGGGTGCGCCTTGCCTCTGACTCCTTTGACTTTGTGTGAATTGCTGGGGACATCACTAGGTATTGATGAATAGAGTGCGATACTGAGGTGCAGAGGACCTGTGGCTGGCGCTGCAGCGCTGAGCCCTCGGGGTCCCGTTCCTGGGGCATAGCATGTGGCCCAGACAGCAGAGTTGTCCCATGTTGCACACACACCAGGGCTCTCGGTGTGGCTTAGGGGTTCTGAAGCTTATCCAATGTTCACTGTCTAAGGCATTTACTTTTTAAAATTTATATTAGTGCATGTTTACAGTATGTAGCGATGACATTCATTAGGGAGTTGGCTCAGGTATGACATACCTTCACACGTGGCGCGCCTTCATTCTGTTCACATCCCTTCCCCTCTCACCATTCTTGAAGGCCACTTTCCTGTTAACATAAGTGTGATGTTTATGACAAGACTTAGTGTCTCACAGGACTTCATTTGTGGGTAAGAAAATTCCCCTGTGCTCCACTGAAAGGATGTTTCTAGAACATCTGGTTCTTGGGCCTTTGACTGTCAAAAGGCAACCTATAAAGGCGCTTCATGTGTGTGTGGTAGGCTGGAGCCCAGGCCTCCTCTGTACCACCCAAGCTGTGCCTGCAGTCCTTAGTGATGTCTCTTTAGGAGCTGGTGAACATTTCTATTAGTAGCCTAAGACAGAGGCCTAGGTTGTCTGGCCTCTGTCCTTTTAGACAGAGGCAGTGACACTTTTCAGTCCCCCCAGGCTGGACTAGAGGACAGCATGCTTGGATTTTAGAGGCTTTGTGTTGTGACTTGTTATCCCTCTGCATGAGTCTTCCGATAGCATCACCATGGGGAACAGAAAGTGACACAGTGCTCTGAACTCTTAAGAAGGCCAGCCAGGGAGAGGCACATCTGTGTTGGCTGAGCTGCCCTTGTTCTTAAGAAGCCAGGAATTCTGAGGGTGGTGACCTGGAGTGGTGGAGCCCAGCAGGCAGGTCCTGTTTTCTGCACTCTGTGTATTGGGCCACCTAAAGGATTTAGTCAGACCCTTATCCCTGACACTTTGTTTCAGTTAACATCATGAGAATTGGAGTGGAATGGCTTTCTGCAGGGAGAGGTAGGCCTTATAGTAAGTAATTTCTACAGATATGAAAACCAGCCATCTGCTCTTTTAGAGAACTGCTGACTGGTAATTCTGGACAGCTTTCCATTATTCTGTGTTGACTGCCACTGGAAATGTGGGATCCAGGTGCAGTGAGGCGAGGTGTCCTTGTCAAAGGGCACCACCTTTGGTTTCTCTGCCCTTATGTAGGGCAACAGGAAACCCACATAAAAAGTATTTGCCAGTCACTGAGGTTCCTGCTGATCTTTTGAACATGATCATTCGATGCTGTGCAGGGAGCAGATCCCTCCAGAATCCTTCGTCTTTCACTAGGCTGGTCCCTGTTATAGGTGGCTTTCTTAGCTGGTCCCTGGAGTGCCAGGGAGGAGTGCTGCCTTGTTGGCCACCTAGCTGGCTGGGAAGGAAGTGAGCAGAATGAATAGCACTGGAAGGAGCCAAGCTGAGGGGAGAGGACAGAGACAAAGCTGCTGCTGGGTTTGCAGGTGATCACCAAGCTTGCTGGCATGGAGGAGGAAGACTTGGCGTTTTCCACAAAAGAGGAGCAACAGCAGCTCCTACAGAAAGTGTTGGCAGCCACTGACCTGGATGCAGAGGAGGAGGTGGTGGCGGGAGAGTTTGGTTCCAGATCCAGCCAGGTGAGTGAGTGGGTGAGGCTGCAGGTGTCAGTGTTCCCAAAAGATGGCGTGAGATGTGTACACATGCACATGCAGCCCTGTGTACGTGTGAGCGGGGGGGGGGGGGAGGAGCACTGAGAAAACATCAATGTGAAGAGAATAATAGAGAAAACAAGCCGATTACCTTTTTCATTTATTCAGATATGCTCAGCATATTATGAGCGGGGGGGGCGGGCACTGAGAAAACATCAATGTGAAGAGAATAATAGAGAAAACAAGCCGATTACCTTTTTCATTTATTCAGATATGCTCAGCATATTATATGGTATCTCAGGGTAGTGCATCTCTGTCCCCCCCTTGTGGTGCTGGGGTTTGAACTCGGCCTTGTACGTGCTGGGCAAGCACACTACCACTGAGCTACATCTCCAGCTTTGTGTACTCCTGTACTTGTTTTTGTCTACACTACACTCTGGAATGAGGGTTTGTGAGTCTTGATGTTGAAGTGCAGATGGGCAAACACGTGATTGCAAGTTCTCTCCAGCAGGCTGCTGGGCCCATGTGTGGGTGACAGGTCAGTAGCTGCTGCTGGGCTTGGGCAGGTAGCACCTCTGGTTCTTCCCTCAGTGATAAAGCTGAGCCTTCCTGAGCTACAAAGTGAGCTTAAGGCCAGCCTGAACTGCTTAGTGAGACCCTGTCTCAAAAAGACCAAAAAGAAAGGATTAACTCATATAGTAGCTTAAATATTTATTTTGAAAGCTGTAGTTCTTTAAAAATACTTCACCTTTCATTTATACTTCCTGAGTGCCTCCTGTGTTCCAGGCAAATGGAGTGTGTACAATTAAAGAGCATTTTTTTTTTTTTAATGTATTTGGTGCAGGATCTCACAATGCAGCTCAGACTCATAGTAATCCTCCTGTTTTCATCCTCCCCAGTGCTGGGATTACAGGCATGTGCCACCACACCTGGTCTTGGTGGCTGGCTCAGTGTGTAAGGGGCAGTGTTAGCAGGGGGTATGGTGCTGGGGATCAAAGCCTGGTGTCTGTGCCTGCCTAAGTACACTGTGCTTAGTACACTGAGCTATGTCACTGGCCCTAGAAAGAGCATCATTGCAGAGTGCTCACCAGGTCCTTCAAAGAGAAAAGGGCAATTTAGTTGTGTACTTTTGAATGTAGTTGGTAGCCAAGCCAGAAAGAAGGTCAGCAGTGGCTCCCACAGGACAAGAAGGAAATGGCTGTCCCCTGGTCAGGTGCTGCCCTTTTTCCAGCCTCAGGCCTTCCTCTCACCATCAGGAAGTGGCCTGTACTTAAGCCTGGGGAAGCGTGCTGTAGCTGCTGGCCCTAAGGTGCTGTCCAGTCAGTCCTATCCCACAAGATGAGAGGTAGCAGGTATGGCACCAGTGCTCTGTATGTTCCCCTGTAATCTGGTGTTAGTCATGTTCTGAGTTTGGGGCAAACAGGACCCCTCTTACTTCTTTTCACACTACATCGGCACTGATGTAGTTATCCCCATGTTACAGATTTATTCATTGAGGCAGACATTTAATGTTTGCTCAGGGTCTCCTAGTAAGAAGCAGAGCCAGGACTCAAGCCCAGGACTTAATTTTTTGAGTTTAGTCTCATTATGTTGCCCCAGCTAGCCTTGAACTCCGGGACTAAAGGGATCCTCACATCCCTATCTTTCGAGTACCTGGGACTGTCGGTGCCCTCTGCTTAGCCCCATGTCCAGCTTGGCCCTGGGCTTTCTGGCTTGCTTCTTGGTTCAGAGCATATTATGTGGTATCTCAGGAATTTTAAGGGACTTCTGCCCTGTTAAAGAACTGTTCAGAAATTGTCACTAAAACTGTATACCATTCGGATTAAGAACTCTGAGTCTTAATCCGAGGCATAATGGTCCATGACTATAATCCCAGCACTGGGAGGCTGTGGCAGGAAGATTGGTATGCATTTGATAGCAGCCTGGCCTGCATAGTGAGTTCAAGCCAGGCTGAGCTGGTAGTGAGACCTTGTTTCAAAAATATGGATGGATGGACAGACGGACAGACAGACTCTGGGTCTCAAGCCAGACTGCCTGTGGTCATTAGTAAATGTTGCTTAAAAATAACAAATGCATTAAGTTTTATTTTGTATTTTATAAATGTGTTTCCCCCTTGAGACTGACTGAGAGCCGGGTTGTCCCCTCTGTAGGCGTCCCGGCGCTTTGGCACCATGAGCTCCATGTCCGGGGCAGATGACACCGTGTACATGGAGTACCACTCTTCCAGGAGCAAGCCTTCCACCAAGCACGTGCACCCACTCTTCAAGCGCTTCAGGAAGTGATCTCTGGGGTTGCCAGGGCTGGTGCTAGCGCCAGGAAATGCCTCTTCCCCTACCTCCATGCTTCCTGCAGCCTCACCCATGGCGGGTCTAAATGCATAACTTGTCTCTATTGAACAAAACTCATGAAAGGTTTGGCTGAACCTTTGTGGATCACCCAGGGTTTCAAAAAATAAAAGAAGACTATTTTTTGAATTTTCAGACTTTTTAGAAAGTGGGTCATTCTTGTATATAAAAATAAGTACCATTTAAAGTATTTGTCTTCATGTTCTACTGAATAAACAAAAAAATGAAACACTTCACCACCCTGCAGTACATAGTGGTTTTCTGCCTGGTGTGGGTATGGGCTGTGTCTGACTGCATCTCTAGGCTCTGCTTTGTAGAGGGCCCTGGAGCAAGGGAGGAGAGCTTGGGGGAAGAGCCTTCGGAGCTTGGAGAAGCCAGTCCAGGGGGAGAGGCCCCGTAGCAAGCCAGGCCCAGCCCCTGCTCACAGCTCCTTCTAGTGGACTCAGGCTGGCGCTTCAGCTCCCCTCGCCTTTTTTCTGTACTCTATAGGTTGGTCCCCAACATGTAGTGCCTCCAAGCCACTTGAAGCCATCACCACCTCAGAAAGCCTCTGTACTCAGTGCCAGGTGACTCATCTCTGAGAGGACCATCTTCTATTTCTCCTGCCAAACAAGGTTTAGATATTGCTGGGAGGCTGGGTCCCTCTTCTGATAGTTCCTTTTTAAAGATGTCTTGGGCCTTACTTCTTATTCCTTTGTAAAAGAAGAGGTGTTTCACATGAGACAGCCAGGGTTGCTCAGTAGGAGGGAGGTGGCAGGCATGTGTGTGGTACACATGGCTGCTCTGAGGAGGCTGCTCCTGCCCACACTGCAGAGGCCTGTGCTCAGAGGGCTCCAGTGCCCACAGGGTTTCTGGATCGTTGGGCAGCAGCATCCATTTCTGCGCGGTGGGGATCAGGAGACCGAAGCTGTCGCTCTTGGAGGCAGTCACAGGCCCCACCCTGGTTGTTGGGGTTTTAAGCAAGACCCACATTCCTGTTCCCTGAGCTGACCTCTGAGGGTGGGTGTCTTGGTTACTTTTTACTCATTGCTGGGACATATACCCAACACTCAAAATGAAGGGAGGAAAGGTTTATTATTTAGCTCACTTACTGGAGAGTTCAGTCCATATTCCGCTGGCTCCAAGGCAAATAACAGCAGTTCATGGAGATCAGAGCTCCTCCAGAGAGGTGTGGCTGCAAAGGTCAAGCTCCTCTAAAGACTGCACTTCTCCACGGAAACTGGGCAGGGTCACAGGAAGCCTTTCTCAAGGACACGGCCCCCCTCCAGGGCTGGGCCCCCACACTGAGGACTGTGCCAGCTGATTCAGCCAAGTTGACACAATGTATCAACTAACAGTGGGTTTGCAGCCTAGTCAGTTGGTGCCAACCCCAGGAGAAGGCATTGGGGGCCCAGATAGATGGCTCTGAACAGCTGGACCCAAGGCCTGTCATGTTCCTGCTGGGCTAGCTTGCAGGTGTTTAGACTTTACTGTGCCATTATTTTCAGTCTCACCTGTCACACCTTGAGTGTGAGGTACCCAAATACCAAATGTATCCTGTGTTTTCTCACTTTCTGCCCTTGTGCTCTGTGCTTTCTCACCTGCCAACGTTTTATTTTAGCTGAGCCTTGTGATCTTAGCAGGAATATGTGTGAGTTGGTGTGTAGCTCAGCAGGAGGACATTCGCCTGGCATGTGCAGGGCTCTGAGTTCCCAAGAACGGGAGCATCCTTTGTCCTAGAAATAGATCACAGCACACTTGTCAAGATTCTCTCTCAGTCTGCTGAACTTTGGTGCAGCTTTGCAGTAATCCTTCCAGAGAAAGTCCAGGTCTGAATTGTAACCTTATCATTATTTTTTGACCATGTAACAAGTTCCTTTTTCCCCTAAATTTCCAAGGGTTTGTTTCCAAATGTACAGTTCGTTTATATGTATCAATACTGTATTCTGCAAGCATATTAAATTTGCTCATTAGTTACAGGAAATTTTTTGAATAGATTTCTAGAATAAGTTGGCCCAAATCAGTAAAGATACTAAATAATTTTGTACAGTATCGTTAACCAATGTGACCTGGTTGGCATTTAGGGAGTGTTTCACCCAATAGCAGCTGAATGATAAATTTGTTTTCAAATACACACAGATTGTTTACCAAGAGTAGGATCAATCTCTGGTCATGTAACAAGTCCAGTAAGTTCAAAATACTCAGGCTATCCAACCTATGTTTTGACCACAGTGGAATTAAAAATTAGCAACAGAGGGATTTCTGGGGCACTCCCAAGTTTTTCCTGGACTGTTCTGCCCTTTCCAAGGAAATCCCAGTACAAAGTACCCTGGGCTGTCCCCTCCTTAGCATGACTGTGACATGCCATGTGATTCTAAGCACTATAACAACCTTCTGCGTCTTCTTTTGTGGCAGCATCTGACTGGTAACATATGAGAAGACAGAACAGAACCCACTCTGTCAAAGCTTAGGTGATGCTGGTGCTGTTGCAGCCAGATAGTATTTAACAGGGAAATGTACAGAACCACACTGTTTTACAAAAGAAGAAAGCTTTCAGGTCAGTGACCTCAGCTTCCACCTTTTTAGTTTTTATATTTTATTATCTAAAGAGAATACAAAATAGTAAGAAAGAAACACATTAGAAACAATATAGAACTTTTTTAAACAATATAGAACTTTACCAAATAGGAATTTGACAGTGGCTGCTGTATTGCATAATGTCTTCAAATTAGTTGTTCAGATTACCAGATAGAAACATGCAAAACTGGTTTAAAAAGTTATAAGAAATTAAAAAGGACAAGAAAAAAGTTTAAGCACTAACTGCTCCCTTCTGTTACAATAGCAAGGGTGTTGTTTTTTTTTTGTTTGTTTGTTTGTTTTGTTTTGTTTTTTGGTACTGTGAATCAAACTGATGACCTCCTGCTTGCCAGGCAATCGCTGTGCCACTGAGCTATTCCCTGATCCTTTAGCTTCTAGTTTAAGAAACTAAAGAACTAATCAAGCGAACTGTAGAAAGATTGTAATAAAACCAAAGCAGTGAAAAAAAACCAATACAGAAATGAAACTGAAAAAAAAAAAGTAATAAAACTGGCTTTTGTAAACTGATAAACATTTAGAAGGGCCGGCCAAATAGCTCAGTGGATTAAAGTGCCAGCAAGCAGGTGCAGGGGCTGGGGTTTGATGTTGCTGTGCCAGTTCCACCCCTGGGGTGCACTGAGACCACCATTGAGACTGGGCATGGTGGCGCGCACCTGTAATCACAGCTCTTGGGAGGTAAACAGGAGAATCACTGAGAGTGATGTACTGAGACCCTGAACACCCTGTAGACCTGTACCTAAAATAAAAATAAATAACGTTTAGAGAGACTGATCAGGAAAAAAAGACACTAATTTCAAATTCAGTAATGAGAAAAGTGACATATGAATTCTACAGATAAGAAAAAGAAAAGTGAATTTTGTGGTTAACTACACAACATCCCCCAATAAGTCTAGGAAGAAAACAATAACAAAGTCTTTAAAGAAAACTAGACCAATATCTCTTATATCCATCTATATAAAAATTAACAAGGGCCAGCCAGATAGCTCAGTGGATTAAGGTGCCTGCTTAGGGACCAGGGCTGATCCTCGGCGCGCTGTGCCCCGACCCCGCAGCTCGCTGAGATGATGAACAGCATGGTGGTGTGAACCTGTAATCCCAGTGCTTGGGAGGTGAAAACAGGAGGATCAAGCACTTACCTGGCAAGCTCAGGGTCCTGAATTCAAACCCCAATTCCACAACAAAAGAAAAAACAGGAGGATCGTGGGTCTGATCTGTAGACCCTGTACTAAATACATTAAAAAAATTTCAGGAATTCAAAAAATTTATAAAAAGGATAGTAAATCATAACTAGATTTCATTACAAGATTGAAAGAACAAAAGAAGGAAAGGAAAAAGATATATTTATGAATTTATATATAGGATATCTTAGATTATTGCACTGCTGATTTCTCTTGATCTATTGAAAGGAGCAGTTAATGCTTAAATTTTTTATTTTTAATTTCTTATTTTTTAAACCAAGTTTACAGGCTTATATCGGGCAATCTAAAGAACTAATTTGAAGAAAACATTATGCAATATAATAACCATGGTTGAATTCCTATTATTTTGTCCAAGGAAATTCTATATCATTTTTTTCTTTTCTCCCCCCCCAGTTTTTGTTCTCTCTTTTTTTTTAAAAAAATAGTCAATATATTAACCATATTAAAAAGCCATGCATTGAAGAGATCCAGACAAAATATTTTACAAAATCCAATATCCTTTCATGACAAACATTTCAGGAGACTGGGAAGATGAAACCTCAAACAGTGTAGGCTCTCTGTAAAACAAAACAAGAAACTCCTAACATTATACTTAATATTTGCAGACCGAATGCTTTCTCTGAGGGCTGGAATCAAAGCAGGTGTGTACATTATTGCCACCTTTGCTTGGTGTTATACTGGAGGTCTAGCCAGGGCAGTAGTAGAAGAAAAGTCTTACAGAATTAAAGTATAAAATATCCTTCCTTGCAGGTGATGTGATTATCTAAAAATATCTCAGAATCTATAGAAAGAAATTTGACTAATGAATGAGTTTATCATAAATGTGTGACACAGTATTGAAATACAAAAATCAAATACATACATATTATGCACACACATACATGCTATTTGTGATCAGTGTTTGAAACTGTAAATCCTTCAGAAATTTAATTTTAACAATATGATAAAGGCCGAGTATGGTGACACACACCTGTAATCCCAGCACTCTGGAAGCTGAGGCAGGAGGATTGCTGTGAGTGTGAGGCCAGCCTGTGCTACAAAGTGAGCTCAAAGCCAGCCTGAAGTGTGTAGCAAGACCTTGTCTCAGAAAGACCAGGGGGAAAAAAGACAGCTTCTTAGAACTTGAACTTTCAACTGCTAGATTTTTAAGAATTTGTTTCAAATAAAAATTATTTTGCAAGAGCTGGGGAGATAGCTCAATGGTCTAAGCACCTCCCTGGCAAGCTCAAGGACCCAGGTTTGATTCCTGGTACCATATGTCTTGCCAGCCTGCTGAGCTGGCCACTGAAGCTGGGCACGGTGGCACGTGTCTGTAATCCCAGTGTTGGGGAGGCTGAAACAGGAGGATGACTACAAGTCTGAGCTATGTAGTGAGACCCTGTGTCAGATACATAAATTAAAAAATAAAAACTGAAATAAAAATTTTAAAACATTATTATCCTGATATGAGATATTATTTTAGCAAAGTGGGGTTTTTTGGTTCTGTTTCAATTTTTAGAGAACCAAATTTGCATTTGTTGAAGTCAAAAAGTAGGATTGATGTTCTTTACAAATAATTTTGATCCAGTGTGTTCAAAGAAAACTTCTTTTAACATTCTGCATTGTACGTGGTTTAGTAAGATGAGCTTCTAGGATCCACTTGGAATTAATTAACCAGCTTTTCTGGGGAACCCATACACAGGGTCAGCTGTGCTGTAACCAAACGGTGTTCTATCTCTGGAACTATATGGCTAGGAGCAGCTGTGGCCCAAGGAGAGCTCCTCTGTCAGCGTCCCCTTCTACTTCACTGTGTGGGCTACTGTAGTCAGGACTGTATGCACAATACCTTTTGCTTGAGGAATCTTTTTCTTACTATTTGCTTCACTGGCTTCAGAAAACAGTTTCTTCCAGTCAGCTAGAGCTGACTCTCTTACTTGCTGCTCTCTTACTTGGACCTGTGCCTCTGAATTTCTGTCTACTTCTATCTCATCTTGTCATGCCTGCCACCAGTGTCTGTGATGGGTTCCTACCTAAGGCCTCTTCTTAGCTGGGCGTGGTGGCGCAGGCCTGTAATCCCAGCACTCGGGAGGCTGAGGCAGGAGGATTGTTGTGAGTTCATCAGCCTGAGCTACAAAGTGAGTTTAAGGCCAGCCTGAACTGCATAGTGAGACTCTGTCTCAAAAAAGGCAAAAAAACAAAAAATAACCTAAGGCCTCTTCTTTCTTCATTGAGCTCCACTATAGGAGTTTTACAGTTACAAAATTTCCAGTGTATTGCTTGAGTTTGAAGACACTTTCAAATTTGCTTTCACTGTCTGATTTTTCATCAGAACTCATGCAGTCAACATCCACATCAAAGCTATTGGGTACCCCACTGCCATAGTTTCACTTCTGTGTGAAGTTTTGCAGTTTTCTTGGCTGGTCCTGCTGCTTCGTGCCATCGACATCTGCAGACATTGTAAAGCCTGGGGCATGGACAGGACCAGACTGAGAAGAGGATACACTGAGGCTCAGGCCTGACTGAGTAGGCCTGATTATGAATTCATACAGTCTATTGCTTTTACTAGCCAGGATTTTGCTTGAGGTTTGTTTCATCTTATTGGAATCTCTATCATCCATCTGCAAATGGCCTAGTTAGGGCTGAAGATGCATCACTTTCTTTATCAGTAGTGGATCAGAATATTTCTGAAAGGGTTATAAGATGGAATGGTTTCCATCTCCAGAACTTTCTAAGTCTGACCAAAGGCACTGTGGGTTTCATCTTCTTTTTGCTGGATGGTCACATAATTCAGAGCATCTGTTGAGTATCATGCACTGGATTATGAAGACTGGGATTCCCCACACACACACCTGAAGTAGTATTGCAGCTGTCAACACTGCATTGCCTGTCTCAGGGTCTTCCCGGGCTGAGAGGTCTAACGCAGGTACCTACAGCCTTTTCACATAGATTATAGTGGCCATCCTGTAATGGTGCCCATATGGGCACTGTTGCACAGATGCAGAAGAAACATTAGAGGTACAGAGGGGAGAGAGACCGCCAGGGAGGCTCTTGTTGGCAGCCGTAGCTGCTTATTCCCTTTTGTGGGAGCTGGCTGAGTTCAGGGGGTGGAAGCAACAGGAAGAAAGGGTAGAACAAAACGTTTAATGGAAGCAGAGGAGTTGCTGCCTTGAGGAATTTGGAGGCCCAGATAGCCTAGTTGTGCTTCTCTAGAGGGGTGAGGCAGGTGTGAGTGCAGCTATGTTTCTGGACATGGGTGATGCATATGGCTTCATTCTGTGGTCTCTCACTGGCTGTTGGAGATAGCTTTGTGTGTTGGGCATGCCAGTAAGTAGGACAGTTATATATGATTTCAATTCACTTGCCCTTGCCTAAAACCATTTAGCACATCAAAGAGGCAGGCATTCAGGCATTTCTGCCTGCTCAGTGAGTCTGGAGAGCTTTTATAACATATTCTGCAGTCTTGCCCAATTTGCCTGCACTTAGAGGGGAAGTACGGTTACCTCGCAAGTTAGTGTGGTTTTTTTTGTTTTCTGAGTTACAATAGAAATCTCATTCATACATCATTCCACTTGATATTTCTCTTCTGAATCTGAACGGAAGATTATCACTGTATTTAATGGAGTCAGTCAGTGGGTTTTGCTTTTGTTTTTGTTTTTGCAGAACCAGGGATTGAATTTCAGCCCTTGTGCTTGCCAGGTAAGCGCTTATTCTATTGAGCCATCTCCCTGGCTCCAATTGGGGTTATTTTTTAATTTTAATTTTATTTTTTTGGTGGAACTGGGGATTGAACTCAGGCCTTATAGTTCTTCCCTTCTCTTATTGTTTCTGTGCCTTTTCTTGTTCTTTCTTTCTTTCTTTCTTTCTTTCTTTCTTTCTTTCTTTCTTTCTTTCTTTCTTTCACGAAGCCAATTTGAGATGAACAGTTGCAACTTTTTCTGGAGATTGATAGATCTTTGCACGTTTTGTTATAACATGGCAGTTGCAATGGGCAAAAGATTGAATACAGCCTACAGTTTTCTATCTTATTCGAGCTTCTTTTTGGATTCTTTTCTTATTTTTCTTGTTGTCTTTACTAGACACTGTTTTGTGTGACTGTAGTTCCTCATAGGCCTGATTCCCCAGATAGTTACTCAGTGCCCAATACAGCAGAGGTGCCTGAGGGTTTTTCTTAGAAATACAGTAGTACCTCTGTTCAAGGACTCAGTGTCACAAACCAATGTCCCTGATGCCAGATACAGAGTTATAGGATTTCATGATTGTCCTGTTGGGTTTTAGTCTTGTTTTTAGGTCCTATATTTTTCCTCTCCCCCTATTCATCCTTTTTGTTTTTTTTTCCACTGATGACAATTTATTATGTTTGCAGCATACAGACCAAATAGTAATTAGACCAGGATTATGTCTACATAGAAGTGGGCACTGATAGATGCCATTCTATGGGGAACATGTACATTTAATCATATTTTAGTTGTTTGATCTTCTGCTTATGTGGTTCAGTTTCTTTCTCCATATGCTCAGTTTCCTTTTTATGATGATAGATCTCCTCTTCATGATGTTTCTTCAGGGCTGCCAGTTGTTCTTTAGTCTTCTTTCAGAAGAACCGTTCCTCTTTTGCCTGCTTTCTCTTCGAGAAGGCCCCACCGGCGTCTCAGATCAAGCCAGAAGAACTCTCATGATCCTTGTCAGAGCCGAAGACTTGGGTTTGCATGACCCTCATTCCCCAAACGCTGAGGTACGCCTGAGACGCCAACACCGTACCTGCCGTTGTTCCTAACGCTGTAGTCCCTCTTCACTCAGCGTTATTCATCCTTTTTGGAATGAGAATATTTACCCCATGTCATCATACGTTGAGACTATTTGACCTAATTTTTTTTATTTTTATGGAGATCACAACTAAGAGTTTGCCTTGAGACTCAGAAGAGACTTTGAGTTGACTTTTGAAAAATGCTAGGAATGGGAAAGGATTGTTATGTTTCCAGTTGTATTCAAATAGTCATAGCATGGTGAGCAGAATTTATTTTTTTAGATAATGTACAAAATTATGCTGTGCTTGCCCCGCCCCTGGGTTGTACTGAGATGGCACTTGAGACTGGGCATGGTGACACGTATGCCTGTAACCCCAGCACTTGGGAGGTTGTAAACAGGATCACTATGAGACCATCTCACTATGGGACCATCTATATAGTGAGACTCTGTATACCCTGTACTAAATACAAAAAAGAGATAACATACAAAATGTAATTGGTATTTCTTACTAATACCTGTTACTTAATAATATCTTGAATTGGGGATTGGAAGTACAAAGCCTCAAGTGGACTACTGAATATTTAAAAGTTACCACACAGGTAGCCAATCTTCTCTCCACGGCCAGAGCTATAGACAGGAAGAGAGACTTAGTCAAACATAAATTCAGTAAACCCTTTTGCTCAGTTACAATGAAGTAAAGGTTTACTTTGGCTCATTTTATAGAGGTTTCAGTTCAAGGCTGGCTTCACGGCCTTGGGAGGCATGGATATGGGGAAGTGGAGATCAAGAAAGGAGGTGGATAATTGCCCTTTTCACACACCCCAGTGACCTCTCTCTGATCACATGTCACTTCCTAGTATCCCACCTGCCTGTAAATGCATCAGTGGGCCAATTCACTGAGGATTACCACCCATAACCACCTCCCAGAAGCAACCGATGTGCACTTGCGGTATGGGGGATATCAGCTCACAAGCCATAACACCATTCTGTAACATGCTGAAGGCTATAGAAGCCAAGGGCATTTATTCAGCCTACTCTTGTCCAGGCATTTAGGTACAGAAGTTGTCTCTGGGGCCTTCACAGCCTACATAACCATTCACCCAGCAGATGCTAAGATAATGCTGGCCACTGGGCCTCTGCTTGGGAGCACTCCAGTTTGGACAACTGTAGAAAATACTTCTCCTGCCTCTAGAACGTCCATTTCCATAAATGGGCTTAGGCACAGTGTGGCCTGCTGTGTGGCAAATAGTTCACTCCATTATTTCCATGGCCTCACCACCACTGTCTAAAGCTCCTCACCAGACTCCTCCACCATGAACAGCTTCTGGTGACAGATTTTTGGATAGCTTCCTGTTCTCTTTCATCAGTGCAGTTCTGCAACAAGATCAACAGCTGTCTCCTGTTGCACTGAGTCAGGAACTTCTGACAGGTTCTAACTGTACCTCCCACGTGTAATGTATTGAAGAAACAAGGATAGCGCTGTCCTTTGTTCTCCAAGTAGGTGATGAAAGCAAGAGCTGACCACACAAGCTGACAGAACTCCTTCTGGCATCCAAGTGGCACTATTCTAGTGTAGACATTGCGGTACCGCAAAGCCAATCAAGCAGGCGGTGGTGCTGAAAGTCCTGTGCACTTGAGCGATTGTGTCCTGTACAAGATTCCTAGAGTTGTCCAGAGCTAGGTGGCAGCGGGAGTCATTTGACCCCAATTGACACAGTAGGTACCTGTGCTTGAACTACACCATTGCTTCCTCAGGGCAAGCTGGTGGATGTCATAGTAAGCAGAGTTATGACCTCGTGATTTTTCAGGTATAGCGATATGAGACAGAAACGTGATGTCCCCAGGGAGCAAAGAGCAAGCATCAGAGCCCAAGGAGACCTGTTGTCTCTTGAAAATCTGGCAAGTTGGGATACAAGGCCACATATATCGTTTCCTGGAGGAGCCCTGTCTTGTCTTTGATCCTTCACCTGAGATATTACCTGCTAGTGCTGTGTGAATAAAGAGTTTGATGAACACTGGAAGGCAATAGAGATAGCAGTTTGTTTACACCAAATTAGTTGTGCGTTGTGCATATTCCTTAGCCTGTTTATCACCCTCAATAATTGAGAAGTTTCAGTGGCTCAGGTCTCACTTAGAGCAGGACTGAACTCAGTGAGACCCCTGAGGATATATGTTAATCCAATGTTCTGTGGTTTCTTTCCACTCTAATAATATACAACATTCAGAATTAACTGTTGCTAAAAGAAACATACAACACTCAGGATTAACTGTTGCTAAAAGAAATGTATTTGGTTGTCAAGTTGATACAGGGTGGAATCTGACTGTTAAACCTGACTGCTTCAGCTTGATTGGTTTGAGTCACCTAGGGGATTAATGGAGTCCACTCCTGGGTGTGTCTGAGAGGGTCACAGAGGTGTGACTCTGAGCACCATATCTGACATCCTCCTTTCCATGCTGCCCTGTGGTACTTTCTGGCTGTCATGCTCTGCCCTTCCTTCCGTGGTGATGTCCCTTCCGTGGAACTGCGGCCCATGGACTGAACCCCATGAAACCATGTGCTAAGTGAGACTTCTTCATGTTGTGTTTGTGTGCTAGCAACAAGAAAGTTAACAGACATGCTTGATTTTACAGTTTTTTATTTGATCAATCCTAAAATGTACATAAGATATTACAGAGGTATTCATTTATGCCTGAGAAGAAGAAAGCTACTAATTTGTTTAGTATTTTATGCAGACATTATTTGGATTCTTTCTTTAATCCTTGTTCAGTGTGGTTATGTGCTTTACTGGTTTTCTTTTTCTTTTGGTATAGAAGCCTAGGGCCTTCACCCTGAACTATGGTCCCAGCCCCCTTTTATTTACTTTTTAAAATTTTGAGTCAGGGTCTCAAATTTTAAGCTGCTAAGTTACTTAAATTGGGTAAAAACTTGCAATTCTTTTGCCTCAGCATAATAGAGTACTGAGATTACATGCATGCATGAATATGCCTGGCTTTTTATATATTAAATTTTATTTCTCCCCCCTCAAAGGAGAGCTTTTTTATTTTATTTATTTATGTATTTAGTACAGGATCTACAGAATCTCACTGCACAGATGGGACTCTAAAGAGATCCTTCTGTTTTCAGCCTCCCAAGTGAGGGGTTATAGACAAGTGCCACCACGCCCAGTCTCACTCACCATCTCAGCAGGCCCTGGGGGCAGGGTTGGCATGGGCACTCTGAAGATCAAACCCTGGTCCCTGTGTCTGCCTAAGCAGGTGTTTTAATCCACTGAGCTATCTGACCAACCCAAAACTTTTAACTTTTTTTTTGACTTTACCTATCCAATTCTTTGTTTCAGTCAGGCATTGAAGTAGTACTATTTTTTTTTTAATTCTTTCACTTTGCATTCTTAAAAAAACTTTGCAGTGAATTCTGGAATATTTTGGTTGCAAGCCATTTCTAAAGGAACTATCTAATAACACAAGCAAAATTAAATCAATTTATGTTACTCATCTAGTCTTAGGGACTTATTTGTACTTTGTTGATCTTAGACTAAATAGCCTGTTTCCACAAAATCATTTGCTTTTGGAGGAGAGAGTTCTTGGGATCCTTATTTGGCCTTCAGTCTTGGTCTCATAGTCTGTGTAGATGGCTATGTGTATGAAAACAAAACTTTTAACATCATTTATAAGAGAAATGTCTATTAAAATTACACTAAAATGATTTCTCATCTATCTTTTTTTTTTTTTTTTTGGCATTTTAGGAAAGGGTCTACAGAGTGTTTAGGGTCTCACTACTACATCAGACTTGTAGTGATCTGCCTGCTTACAGCCTCCCAAGAGCTAGGATTACAGGCATGCGCACCACGCCCAGTCTCAATCACAGTCTCAGTGTGCCTCTTATAATGGGGCCTTAGTCCTGTAGGCTCAGTTGCCAAGGGTGTCTGGTTCGGTCTTTGTGAGACTCTTCTGGTATTTCTTTGAATTCTTTCCATTTCTGCTCACTGTGACATCGTAATGAGAGGGCTCTTTGTGCTTGCTACAGTGTGTGTGTGTCGCAGGTCTGCTCTCACAGCTCTGTTGAGATGCCATTCATTTATTCCAAAAATCTGGCTGTGGAGAGCAGTTAATCAAATTCATTTTGTCTTCCTTGGGGACTGCTGGGGGTGCGTGCCTTCTGAGTCTGTTTCTGAGCTTCCATTCTGCATGTCTCTTCTGAGCTTCTGGAGGGCACTCACAGCCTTGGCTTACTACTGTATCACTCCAGTCGTCTCTGTCTCTGTCATCAATGGTTTTCTTTCCTGTATCTCTGTCCAGATTCAATCAACAACATCAGTAATTGGATTAAGGCCCAACCTATGCAGTATGACTTCATCTTAACTTGAACTGCATCTGCAAAGACCCTGGCAAGCACAAGGACCTGAGTCTGATCCCTGGCCCCACATGCCCTGGGGCTAGCCCCTAAATTTTAGTTCTTGTAAGAGATTTTGTTGACTTTATCTATTTATTTTTTGGAATATATAAAGCATTAACATCTCAAATCTAGCCAAGAATTATGTTTAGAAAAATGTTTTTCTCTACCCCTTACTTCCCTTGTCTTTTTCATTTCCTGACATACCCTATAGGTTTCAAATCTCAATATATTATGTATAGTTTATTTTGGCTCAAATAAAATATCTATGTATTTTATTTTTTTCTCTTATGCAGTCTGTAGCAGACAGTCCTTTTCACTTTCCGGTAAATCTGGAAATTGTGTCAGTTTGTACAGTTTTTCCTTCATACCTTCCCTCCTGTTAAACCCAGGGCCTCATGCATGGTAGGCAAGAATTCTCAGAAATACCAAGCTATACTGAGCTGTACTCCTAGCTCATTCACTTATTACCTACTACTTCCTGGTAGTCTATTGTGGATATCCATTTCATTTAACCTCTGTAATTCATGGCACTTAGATTGCTTAAAATATTCTGCAATTAGAAACAATGCTTCAATATTGGAGCTTGTCCAAATGTATTTTCTTCTTGTTGGAAGTGTGTTACCAGGGTAGATTTTAAAAATAAGATTGCTGGGGCCAGGGAGATGGCTCAGTTTAATAAGTGCTTCCCTGGCAAGCATGAGGGCCTGAGTTCAATCCCTGGTTTCGCCAAAAAAAAAAAAAAAAAAAAGATTGCTGATTAAGTGGTAAAGGCATAATACTTTTGTTAGCTACTATCCAAAACATTTTCACAGTCTGTACTCATTCTCATCCTGGCAATGTATAAGGTTTTTAGGGTGTGTGTTTTCTTCTAGCTCACCATGAGCATACTGTTAATATTTTTTTAAAAAACTTATGATAGGGCTGGCCAAATAGCTCAGCAGATTAAAGTTCCTGCAAGCAGGCCCAGGGCTGGGGGTTCAGTCCCTGGACCTGCCGTGCCAGCCCTCCCCCCGGGGCACACTAAGACTGAGATTGAGACTGGGCATGGTGGTGTGTGCCTGTAATCCCAGCTTTTGGGAGGCTGTAAACAGGCGGATCACTATAAGTCTGATGTAGTAGTGAGACCCTGAACACCCTGTAGACCCTTTCCTAAAATACAAAAAAAAAAAATTATGAAAGATGAGAAATCATTTTAGTGTAATTTTAACGGACATTTCTCTTATAAATGATGTTAAAAATCTTGTTTTCATACATATTATTTTTTCATATATTTTTATTTGGATTTCCTGATTTGGTCTTATTTGTCAAACAGAACCTTACAGTTTTAAATTTTAATTTAATCAGGTTTGTCGATGTTTTTTTTAGAAATATCTTTAAGAACAATAGTGCTGGGGAGTGAACCTCGGGGCTTTCACACCCTTGGCAAGTATTATTGTACTAAGCTGTATTCCCAAGCCCTGGAAAATTGCTTTTGGTGAATCTGGTTTTTAAGTCACAGTTAGAAAATATCCCCCTATACACAGGTTAAGAAGAAATTGACCTGGTGTTCTCCACATAGATGTAGGAATTCAGTTGACATTTAGATCCTTGATCATTTGGAATTTATCCTTGAATAGATGTGAGATACAGCTCAATTTTATCTTTTCTAAAATGACTAACCAATTGTTTAGAAGTATAATTTTACTGTAGTGATTTGAGTTACTATCTTTATCATATACTGAGATTCCATATATATATATATATATATATATATATATATATATATATATATATATATATTTAAAATTAGTTCCAATTTTTCTATGCTAGACTGGACAAAATGTGATAGATGTACCCATCTATGTAAGTGCTAGAACTACACTTTTTTTTTTTTAAATGTATTTAGTACAGAGTCTGATTGATCAGACTCAAAGTGATTCCTCTGTTTTCATCCTCCCAAGAGCTGGGATTACAGGCACATGCCCCACACCCAGTCTCAGCGTGTCCTGGAGGTGGGGCTGGCCCAGCACATTGGGGATTGAACCCTAAGCAAGTGCTTTAGTCTGCTTAGCTATGTGGCCATAGCACTACACTTCTAATTATAGAAATGTCATACTCGTGTCTTTTAATGTTTGATAAAGTAGTAATTTTTTTCATGTTTTCTTGGATTATTTTCTCTTTTTCAGTAGGCAATGTAAGAATATTTAAAATTATGATACTTAAGCTATATAAAAAAGACTGTGAGGCAAACATATGTATTTATAGAGCTGCATATCAGTCAAGCCAGATTCCTGCGGAAAGAATGGTGTGACCTCACGTATCTGCGAGAGCAGAGTCATCCCTGGGGAGACGCACAACCATCTAGCTGCCCAGTGCGGGCAGACTCCGCTTCGGATGGCTTCCTTCTCCTGCGAGTGCGCACATCCAGTTGTCCACTCCTTACAGCAGCCATGTACCTTCCTCACCCACCAGCCACTGGAGGAGGACCGGGGCCACAAAGAGGACTGCTTTGATCCATTCTTCGGGGAGGGTTTCCTGGCGACCCTCTTCATCGTATCTGGAATCAGATGAGTTTCTGCAGCCTCTTTTTTCATATCTTGCCGAAGCAGAGTTTTGAAAAACAGTACCACAAACTCGGCTATTCCCCAGGAAAAATCTGTTAGCAATGATGGTCTCCATGGACACTGACTCCGACTGTACCACACTTCTCCATTTGAGATGTAAACCATCTTCCCTCCCTCCTGGCTTGGCAGCAACAGAGATCCCTGTACGCTTCCTTATCTCCCTTCAGTCCCCTTTCTCTCTCTCTTAATTAACTTATGGAGTCCTGATACTTTTATTTTGCGGAGTCATTCTATTTAAGAACAAGAAATGTCTTTTCATTTGTTCAAGTCTACTTTTTATGTGCTTAAGGTTTTACTTATATGGATTTGGCATGCTTCCGATTAGATTTTTCCTAACTACTTTATCTTCTTGCCATGCAAATAGGATTTTTTCTGCCATTCTACTTTCTAACCAGTTATTACTTGTTGGAACTAATTTTAAATATATATATATATATATATATATATATATATATATATATGGAATTTCAGTATATGATAAAGATAGTAACTCAAATCACTACAGTAAAATTATACTTCTAATCAATTGGTTAGTTATTTTAGACTATTTTTAGTGACAAGTTTTGTAACTTCTACTTTATTGATTTGGTAATTTTATCATTGACTTCCTAGGGTTTTCTACATGCTTCATGTCATCTACAAAA
The DNA here is from genome assembly GCA_004027165.1 of Ctenomys sociabilis. Lineage (NCBI taxonomy): Eukaryota > Metazoa > Chordata > Mammalia > Rodentia > Ctenomyidae > Ctenomys > Ctenomys sociabilis. Next base: position 180,274 of record PVKA01000153.1, on the reverse strand, counting down.
CAGAAAGTTTTACTTTTCTACTCTCATGAATCTAGCTAACTCCTCTTATCTAATTATACTAGTTAATATCTCTAGTATAATTTTTTTTTTTTTTTTGGCAGAACCGGGGATTGAACTCAGGCCCTTGCACTTGCCAGGGAAGCGCTTATTCCACTGAGCCATCTCCCCAGCCCATTCTAGTATAATTTTTTATAATTTATTTTTTATAATCAATACATTGTACATTGTTATCTTAGTGGTTATCCATAAAACAAGAAGCAAACAGGATATCCTGCCCTAACACTATTAGTACAATTCTTCTCATTGAGTTGAGCAAAAGTAGCTGTATATTTAATCTAACTATTCTCTATATACAAATACAAAAAGGTCCTTCTTTTGTATCCTCTTTTTTTGTTTAGTCCTGTCAGAGATGGGTATTGCACTGGCATCTAAATATTGTAGGTGTGTGAATTTAGCAAAACACTCCAACACAGTTCAGCAGTCCATATCGTAGTGGGTTATCTACAGAAGTTGTTGACTTGAGCCACTCACAGCTCGGTATATTAATATGGCTTTACTTTATATACCTCCTTTTTATACTTTTCTGCTGGATGGTTAAGACCAAGATAAAGCAAGACCTATATAACAAGAAATGTAACTTTTGTATCAGATAAGGCCAGTCAGGTACTCTCAGGATTTATCCTGTAATCCTGTACCCCATCGAGTGTAATATCGATTAGTGATGGAGATACACAAATTTGCCTTATCTATATCTTCATGGAAAGTGTTTCCTCATTGAATCAGACGGTGGCTTTTGGATGTGTGTGCGTGTGTGCATGTGTGCGTGCGTGTGTGTACTTGCATGCCAAGGAAGAATAGCATCAGTCCTTTTCTTCAGTGGGTTGTTGTTGTTTGCAGTGCCGGAGATCTCTGCCACTGAGTTCCATTTTCATTCTTCTGGAATGTTCTTAGCAGCAATGGGTGAGGAATTTTGTCAAAGACTTTCTCAGTATCTATAGAAATTAACATGAAGTTTTTCTTAGATTTATAAACATAGTTCACTTATTAATATTGGATCAACTTGTATTCCTGGAATCTCACTTGGCTGTGTTGCATCATTCTCTTCATGTGTAGCTGGATTCTGTTCCCTAGTATTTTACTTAGAACTTTTGCATCAATATTCATAAGTAATGCTCATAATTTTCTTTTTATCAGATGTAGGCATCAATGTCATACTTCTTTTACAAAAATAGTTAGGTTTTCCTTTTTTTTCCAGTGCTCTGGAAAAAATTAGCAAATTTTTGTGACTATATGGCTTTTAAAGGTTTGGTAAAGTAACCCTGTGAAACTGTAAGAGTTTGGCTCATTTTTTTTATGTGGAAATTCCTTGCTAATATTTTCTGTACTTCTGTGGAACTTTGCCTACTTACACTGTCATGCCCTAAATGGAATCACTTCTGTGGACTGCACTCCTGAGGAAGTTGCCCACCTCTAGTGTCTTCCTAGAGGCCTGAAAAGGGGTCCCTTGCTGTGTAAAATAGTCTCCTGCTTCAGGGATTACTTCACCATTTGGTCTTTCTTTCTCTTTTTCTTTCCTTCTTTCTTTTCTTTTTTCATTGTTTGGAGACAGAGTTTTGCTATGCAATTCAGGCCAACCTTGAACTCACTGTGTAGCCCAGGCTGGCCTCAGACTCAGCAGTCCTCCTGCCTCATCCTCCCAAGTCATTCGATATGTGTATATTTTGTATATGTGCTTTCTTTTCCCTTGAACAAATAGAGATTTGCCTTTAAAAAAAATAATAGTTTTAATTTATTATTTAGATTTGTTTATCCATTCTCCTTTATTAATTTTTGCTTTCATTTTCATTCTCTTTCTTTAGCTTTTAAACTATTCCTTTCTTGTCTTGGCAGGGAATTCGCTTTCCTTTTTCTACTTCTGTAAGGCAGAAGTTTAGATCACTGGTTTTAGTTCTTTTTTCTTTTAAATTTTTAAAAATATTTTTGGTTGTTACAGGGTCTAACTACGCAGCTTGAACTCATAGCGACCCTCCTGTTTTCAGCCTTCCCAGTGCTGGGATTACAGGCATGAGCCACTGTGCCTGTACTCTGGCTGGCTCGGCCCACCCTGGGGATGGGGCTGGTCTGGCATGAGGTGCTGGGATGAACCTGGGTCCCTGAGCTTGCCTAAGCAGGTGCTTTAATCCGCTGAGCTGTCTTGCTGGCGTCTTCCTTTGTTTCTAATGTATTCACTCAGTGCAAAAAATTTTCTGTTTCAGTACTGCTGTTGATGTATCTCCAGATTTTGCTACCTTATATTTTCCTTTTAGTTTTAAGTATCTTTACATTACTTTTGAGAAAATAGAAAAAAACAATAAAATTAAAAGGAAAAAAACTGGCTGGCCAGATGACACCAAGTGTGGAGGCCCAATTCGACCCCCAGCGTGCGGTGCCATACCCACCCCTGGGGCCCACTGAGACAACTACTGAGATTGGGTGTGGTGGAATGTGCCTGTAATCCCAGCTCCTGGGAGGCTGAACACAGGAGGGTCACTATGAGTCTGATCTGTGTAGTAAGACCCTATAGACAGTACTAAATATATTAAAAATAAATAAATGGAAAAAACTAAAAATGAAAAATAAAAAATAAAACAAAGGCAATTTTTTATTGAAACTGATTTGACTTATGAATTATTTAAAAGTGTGTTGCTTAGGGCCAGCAAGATAGCTCAGCAGACTAAGTGCCTGCTTAGGCTACAGCAGGGATCCAGGTCCAATTCTTGGCACCACATGCCATGCTGGCTGTTCCCCTGAGGACACTGAGCCAGCGATGGAGTCTGGGCATGTGGCGCATGCCTGTAATGCCAGCCCTGGGGAGGCTGAAACAGGAGGCTCACTAGGGCTCTAAGCTGCATGGTGAGACCCTGCACAGAATACATTAAAAAAAAGTTGTGTTGCTTAATCATCGAGAATTTTGGGTCTTGTGCTTGATTTCTAGCTGAACTCTGCCATCACGTGATAACATGATTGGGATGATTTATATTGCTTTAGAGTTGTTAAGATGTGTTTTTCTACCAAGAATTGGTCAATCTCATTAAATTTTCTGGGTGAGCTCGGAAAGAATGTGTTCTGATGTTGCCAGAGGGATTCTGCAGACGCCCACTGGACCCAGCAGACCAAAGAGGCTACTCAGTTCCACTGGGTCCTTGCTGGTTTTGTGCCAGCTGGCTCTGTCGTTTGCTGCTGGAGGATGCTGAAATCTGCAGCTGTGATGGTAGATTCTTCTGCTTCCCCTGGAAGTGCTATTAGGTTGTTTTTTTGTTTTTTTGTTTGTTTGTTTTTGTTTTGCTTTTGAGGAACTGGGGATCAAACTCAGGCCCTTGTGCTTGCCAGGGAAGCACTTATTCTACTGAGCCATCTCCCTGGCCCCCTGCTGTTGGGTTTTGATGCATGTATTTTGTCACTCCGCTGTTATAAGCATATACAGTTAGCAATTGTTATGTCTTGGAAAACTATTTGTCATCATAAGTCCTCTTCTTTATTCTAAATATTTTCCTTTCTCTGATGTCTGTTTGTCCATTATATAACTATTACAGCTTTTTAAATTTTTGATTAGTTAACAAGGTATGCCTGCTTCCATTCCTCTGCTTCAAATCTGTATCTGACATTATATTTAATATGGATTTCTTATTGACAGTGTGTAACTGTGTTTTGTTTTTATTGACTCTAACAGTATTTGTTCTCAAACTGCATATTTAATGTAATTACTGATGTAACTGGATTAATCTATTGCCATTATTGTTACTGTTTTCTGTTTATTGACTTTGGTTTTTGTTTTTTTCTTGTCACTTTTTTGCTCTCTAATTTATCTGAACATTTTATATAATGCCACTTTTGCTGCTCCCTTAGCATCTCAATTATGATTTTAAAAAAGATGCTGCTCTTGAGTTTGTGGTATGGTTATCATTAATCTCTTTCTCTTTTGTTTTGAGATGAAGCCTTGCTGTGTAGTTCAGACTGGCCTTGAACTCATGGAGATCTCCTGCCTCAGCCTCCCACATGCTGGGATTATGGGGGGCATGGACCACATGCCTGGCTCTCCTCTCATCTCTTACTCTCCATCCCATCTGGATAAGTTTTTCCTACTTCTTAATATCTAGCCTTTATTTGCACCTAATTTATACTTTGAAGTTCTTACATAAGAGAAACAGTGTAATATTTGAACTTGTGTCTTATTTCATTTAAGATTATAATCTCCACTTACCTATAAATCATCCATTTGCCTTGAGATTGTGGTCTCGAGTTGCATCCCCAACTGCCTCAAGTTCATCCTGCTTTATGGCAGAATGATACTCCACTGTATATAAATGCCACATTTTTTAATCCATTTATCTGTTGAGGGTATACGGGCTGTTTCCAAGATGTAGCTATTAGAGATATGGCTGGTGTAAACATAGCTATGCCTCTTCTACTGTGGTCCAAGGACTCCAGTTCTTCAGAGGCACCTGGAGAGAGAATAGCTGGGTCACCCTGAACCTCTAGCTATAGTTTTGATGAATCTCCAAGTGGATTTCCCACCAGCTATGAAGGTAGTTCTTCCCCGCCCCCATATGCTCTCTCTAGCTCTTGTTATTGGTTGATTCCTTGATGATAGTCATCTTTTCTGGAGTGAGACAGAATCTCAGTGTTTTTAAATTTACACTTCTTGGATGGCCAATAATGTTGTGTGTATATATCTATCTATCCATCTATGTACTTCAGCATTTGAGAAATATCTATTCGTTTCAGATGCTCATTTTTGGATTGGGTCTTTAAACTTAGGGGAATAAATTATTTCTCTTTTTTAATATATTCTAGATATTAGTCCTCTACCTGACAAATAGCTGGAAAATTTTTTCTCTCATTCTGTGAATTATCCCTTCACTCTGTTGATAGTTTCCTTTGTAGTTTGATGTGATCTCATTTATTGATTCTTTGTAACCAGCAAGCCAAGTCTTGTCCAGAAAGTCTTTGCCTACACTTATCTATTCAAGAGATAATTTTGTCTCTGATATCTTCTAGCAGATTAAATGTTTCTTTTTCAATATTCATATCATTGATCCATTTTTATTTTATTTTAGTGCATGGGGAGAGATATGGGCCCAGGTTCCATCTGGCCCTGATATGGGTCCATTTTCCCAGAACTTTTTTTTTTTTTGTACCAAGAACTGAACTCAGGACCTTGCACTTGTCAGGCAGGCACTGTGCCACTGTGCTGTATCCCTGTCCCTTGTTTGTTTTTCTGAGACAGGGCTCACTGTCTAACTCAGTCCTTAGACTTGCTGTATAGGCCAGGCCCTCCTCTGACTCTTCTGCCTCAGCCTCCCAAATGATAGGATTTCAGCCATATGCCACTACTGCTGGCACTACTTGTTAAAGGAGCTATCTTTATTTCCAAGCTCAATTGGCCCCTCTCTAAGATGACTACTGGCCAATTGCCCTCTCCTGGGGATGTCTGAACCCAATTAGCCCACCCTGCAGGCTGCTGTTCCACTGTTCTGTTCCGGCAAGTCTCTCTATGGAGGACTCTGAGATCACTGGAAGGCACTTGTGTCTGCAGGCTTGACACACTGCTAGTGCAGTGAGTCCTGGGTCAGAGAGAAAGTGAAGCCGACCACTTCCTCCTTTTTCACTGGACTCTTTCTTTTTACTCTCCCCACGTGCTTGAGATCCTTCTCGGGTCCCAGAACCCACTTCTCTTCTTTTTCTATATTCCAATGTCTGGACATCAGATCTTGGAAAGGCTAGTTCTCTGTTGCTCACCACCCCACCACTATCCCAGAAGTCTCCAACAGTTCGGTGTGTGTGTGTTTGTGTGTGTGTAGACGTATCAGCATGAGATCCTAGTGACCAGACTCCACTAGTGTAAGTGTTGAACGTGTATGTAGTGTGAAGAAGAAACGTTCAACATCAGATGAAAGGGAGCACAGCACTAGGTGTGGATAGAATCCTGCTTGCTGTCAACTGAGAACTAAGGTGTAATATCACAGTAATTTTTGTGTAAGAATGATACCTATGTGGGTATGGATGCAGAGCAATTTTATTTATTTGTGTATGTATTTTGTGGTGCTGGGTATGGCACCCAGGGCTCCATGCAGGGCTTCATGCATGCCAGCCAAGTTCTCTACCACTGAGGAACATTCCTAGCTCCAGAGAGTTTTATTTTATATTTATTTTAGTAAGGGTCTACATGGTCTCACTATGTAGATTGGACTCACAGTGATCCACCTGCGTTTGGCCTCCCAAAGTGCTGGGACTACAGGCGTGCAATACCACACCCAGTCTCAGTGCATCCCAGAGGTGGGGCCTGTACAGCATGCCAGGGACTGAACCCAGATCCTTGTGTCTGCCTAAGGGGGTGCTTTAATCACCTGAGCTATTTAGCCTGCCCTCCAGAGCAGTTTTAAAATTTGCTAATGGAAGCCATAAAACAGGAAAAGGCAGTCTCATATGTTTAGTATCCCGTGGAAGTCAGTCAGTTCCCTTGAATGCCTTTTCTAGAAGGAAGGTAGTGAATGAAAGTGGGGCTGGAATGATGTTTTTGAGCTCATGGCCAGAAAGTAAGATGTAAGATCACTCCATGCCCTACTGTTTTCCACACACTCCCAAAAATACCTTGTCTTTTTTTTTTTTTTAATCAGTATATCATAGTTTATTATTATTTATTTTGTTATATTATCTCAAAAGCATTTCTGCTTCAATTGCTAGGTGCTTTTCCCCCCAGGTACTGGCAAAAGGAATGAAGGAATGTTCTACCATCGAGCTGCCTTCCCCGGCCATTGACTGATGCATAGATTTTGGCCACGTTGCCCATGCTGACCTCAGACTTGCATCCTCAGCCTCGGCCTCAGTAGCTGGAGTTAGGAGCCTGAGACCACCAGGCCTGGCTGTTTCCACATCTTGCTCTGTTCTTTGACTGTTGCTGTGGCTTAGGTTTCTAAGAGTGGTGCTGCTCAGAACTCTTTCTTGCCCCTCAGGAGAAGGTGTATGTACTGCTCCTAAGCTGTGCAGCTCTCAGTTAATTCCCAGAGTGTGTGCGGAGTCAGTTTACTGAAAGCGTGAGGCTGTACCCTGTGTCCTTCACTGGAAACTCATACTGGGCACAGATTTATTTATTCATTTATTTTCTTATTTATTCATTGCATCCTGGCATTGAGCCTGGTAATCAAAGGTGGCCAAAAGTAAATTTGATCACAACTTGAAAAGCAAAAATCAACTCCTCCATTTCAAAGTTTTGGCTTGTCATTTACAAAATTTGGCTTGTCTCTGACTTGAACACTGAAGTGAATTTGTTTCGTAATGTGTTTGGGTTAACCTAGTGCTCTTAATTTTTTATATTTATTTATTTATTTAAATTGAAGAACAAGTAGCAATGAGGCAGTTTTAAATCAAATTAGTAGGACAGATTCAACAATTTATACACTGCACATGGTTTTCATAGTGGCTTTTTTGTTGCATAAGAAAAAAAAAAAAAAACGAACACCTTGTTGCCCCACAGCACCCTTCTGGAAGGTTCACTGGCTTCACCAACTCCTGGGAAATGCCAGGAGTCAAGTCAGTCCTGCAAGCTTTTCCTTTAGGCAACCACTCCCTGCCTTGACAAAGGCACAGAGCTCCATTTAAAGGGACAGGGAAAAACCACCTCAGGGCAACTTCTTTTTAACATGTCACTTACACATGTAAAAGCAAAACACAGTACAAAGCTGTTCTTCTGGATGTTCTCCAGCAATAAGACACAAAGTATATGGATTAAATGCATACCATGTGACACGAGCCAGGACTGTCCTGCAGGGCTAGGTGGATGTGACGGATGGCGTGGATTTCCTATCTTGCCACTTGCATCGGAAGGGATGAGTTGGTGCTGACTGGGACTCCTGTACCTCTCTCTGCTGAAGTCCTGAGAGTGTTGTGGTAGGGTGGAGCTGAGCTGGGACCTGATTCCTCAGCATTTGAGGACGGCAGCCAGGAGCTGTTCTCTTAGCTTTGTAATCAATTTAAACAGCTGATTTTAGAGCAGCATAATTGGTGCGTAATAAACTGTGTCCATTAAAACCATGGGATTCAGGGGCTGGGTGGATGGCTCAGTGGAATCAATGCTTCTAAGGGCCTGAGTTCAATCCTGGTTCTGGAAAAAAAAAAAAAAAAAAGGAAAGAGAAAAACAGAACAGAAACATGGGATTTGATGCAGATGGTTGACAAATGCAGTGAGTTATGAAATTGCCACATTTTAGAGTCATGGAGAATGTGGGCTGGTGAGACAGCACAGTGGACTAAAGCTTCTGCTTAGGCAAGCTTGGGCAAGCTTGGGCACCCTCAGAATGGATGGGCTGAGCCCGCCGGAGTCCGGGCGTGGTGGCGCACACCTGTAATCCCAGCGCTGGGGAGGCTGAAAACGGGAGGATCACTATGAGTCTGAGCTGCGTAGTGAGACCCTGTAACAACCAAATACATTAAAAAAAAAATCATACAGAATATGTTCTTTTTGCCGGGCATGGTGGTGCATGCCTGTAATCCCAGCACTCAGGAGGCTGAGGCATGAGGATTGTTGTGAGTTCGGGACCAGCCTAAGCTACAAAGTGAGCTTAAGGCCAGCCTGAGCTGCATAGTGAGACCCTGTCTCAAAAAGACAAAAAAAAAAAAAAAGAAAAAAAAAAAGAAAAGAATATGTTCTTTTTCACTTGGCTTCCTTCACTCAGGCAAGTGGCTTTGAGGTTCACCCGTGCAGTAGCGTGTCATAGTACTATGTTCTTTTTACTGAATAGCATTTCATTGTATTTTGTTTTGTTTATCCAGAAGAATATGACTTTAACAGAAATTTTCCTTTAATCAGAAGTGTCAAAATTATTTCTTTACAATTTGTAAGGGAGAGCTTGCCCAGTGCATTGTATCTCACAGATCGCGGAGCACCTGCTGTCTGTAGGCATGCTGTGCCTATTATAGGGAAATGGCAACATCAGGCCTACTTATATTAGGGTTTTGTTTAAGATAAAAGAAATGATATTGGCTTCCTGCCTGCTACGCCGTGGACTCTTGCCCATCTGCCATGCCACCCTGCCATGGAGCCAGCCAACTGCAGACTGCAGCCCCTGCTGTAGGTGCTAGGTCCCTCACAAACTTCTGGGAAACAAAGATCACAAGAGGTGCAGATGCTCGGGCTCAGCGAGGGTGTGCGACATGATCATGGCAACCTGTGAACGGAAAGAACTGAGTATGGGGCCGGCGAGCTAGCCCAGCGGGCTGAAGTGCCAGTTTATGTAAGCGTAGGCAGCTGCAGGGGATCGAGGTTCTATCCTGGCACCACATGCCATGCCAGCCCTGCCCTCAGGGCCAGCTGAGCAAGCCCCCCCACAAAAAAAAGAGCAGAAAGAAAGAACTGGGCTTTCGAGCCCTAACTACTCATGGCTCTTGGCCCTAAATCACAGTGTTGTCTCTTTAAATATTTGACCACTGCCATATCTTCTCATCATTCTGTCTGTTAGATCCTCCTTCTGAGGCAGAGTGACCCATGCTTTGTCTTCATAAAGATCAACTTCCTGTATTAGATGGAATATGTGCTCCAAAAAGGTCTGGTGGTTGTACTATGGTACAAGCTCAAAAGCAAACCCTACAGAGCACAGATGTAAAAATTCCTGGGGTGTAGGAGAATGAAAGTGTTATTCTCAATAATCAGGAATATAATTTTTCCATCTGAGAAGTGGTATGAGAAGCAACACTGCTCTGTGAGGATGTGTGTTCTCTTCTGTATGTTGTCTTCACTTGGTAAATGCATAGGTAAATGGCTATAGTCCTGGAGCGCTTCCCAGACTCTGGATAAGGGCAGTCATGCCAGGCTTACACCACTGTCTTTGGCCTGTGGGAGACCAGAGGTCAGATAGTTCTAGCCCTTGTAGGGCCAATGGGCAGACTCAGGCCCTTCCTAGCAAAAACCAAGTGACTCTGGAAAGATTGTGTCTCAGTTACTCTTCACTTGTTGCTGGGACAAATACCCAACATCCAAAATGAAGGAAAGAAAGGTTTATGTAGATCACAGTTACTGAGGGTTTCAGTCCATATTCAGCTGGCCCCAAGGCAGGCTGGCACATGGCAGAAAGTAGCAGTTCGTAGCAGTGGCAAAGAGCAGAGAGCAAAATGGAGGAGTAGCAGCAACAATGGCTACAGAGAGAGGAAGTCTGTCTCTCTTATGTTGCACTCAGGCTATTGTTTCAGGCTGGGTGTAGCACTCACACCCATAATCCCAGCAGTACTAAAACCTATAATCCCAGTGGATCTCGAGCCAGCCAAAAAAAAATCTCAAGATCTAGAAGTCCCTGTTCCATGACTGCATGAGGTTTTGGGGGACAAGTAGGCACAAACCATAACAGTTCACATGAAATTTTAGGTAGGATTTCTACTTGTGACCACCATCCCCTCCTGAGGCAGGAGGTCCAGCAAGGACAATAAGCAACAGAAAGCTGCAGGACAAGGATTGAGAGGCCAGGCCACTGGAGAATGACTATGTCAAAGCACCCAGAAACCCACCAAGGTCATCCTGTCCCTCAAGGTCCCAGATGCACCAAGCCAGAAACGCTAGACTCTGACTTGTATCCAACCTCACTTGTGTTGCACTTGGAGGCCCCTCTTTGGATGCAATTATACTTCCTCTAAAAACTCTGTAGAGTCAAAAGCTTCTCCTGATAGTTGTGTGGAGTCAGACACCCTGCTGGGTCAATCCCGACTCCCCCATTGTAGGGATCTATTGGCCTCTCAGTGGCCCCTGGGAGAAAACAGTGAGAGGATTCAGAACATAAAGCCAAGAGATAGCTGAGGTCAGGTGGTGTGCCATGCCTGATGGATAAAGACCCCCCAAGTGGCAGTAGGAGCCTTTATTTATACCTTTGCAAAGTTATAAGGCACAAGAGACTAATAGCCAACGGTGTCCAGGCAGGATGTGCTTCCCAAGACTGAGGTAACTTACTGCTTTAGGGAATGAGGCCTCATCTCTCCCCGTCACATGTGATCAGTGTCCAGCTTCAGTGGCTCCCAACACCCCATCATGTCAGGGCCTAAGAGACCCAGCACCTGTCCCTCTGGAGCCACAAGCTCTCCCCTCAGTCCTATTCTCACCCTGAGAACTGTGCTTTTACTTCTCATAAATCTTACTCCTATCACTCCTGAGCATCCTGCTCAGTTCTTTGTTTTGTGATATAAGAACATGGAAATGATTGTTCCTGCGCTCCTGTGCAATAATGCTAGCTGGATCCCTGAAAGAGGCGGCAAGGTGCTCTTCAATAGTTAAAGACATTCTAACGTAATTTTTCCTATAGCTTTTCATAAAAAGTCCCTTGGCTCATGAATTTTACAAAAAATGCTTGTTTGGCTTTTCTGGTATGAATTAAGGAAAAGGTTCATTTTGTTAAGGTGTCTGTTTGAGCATGGAATTGTGTGTGTGTGTGTGTGTGTGTGTGTGTGTGTGTGTGTCCCACAGACATCATGTGGGAGGCCCCTGTCTGGGTAACCCTCTGGTGTTGCTCACCAAGTCCACCATTTCCATGGTCAGAGGGTGCTCCTATTGTCCTGGACAGAGTCTCTCCTCGAAGGCACTCAGAAGTGCAAGAGACTGTACACCAGCAGGGGGCGGAGATGGAGGGGCTGGGTGTGTGCTGCTTGGGGTCCCGAGTCCCATTGATCAGAATTCTTCTTAAGGAAATCTTGAGGTACAAAGCTCACCAAGATTCAAGCCAGCAAAATATGTCTGTAATGTCTCTTATCCTTTTTTAAAATAATAATTGCATATGTCTATGGGGTGTAGCATGACATTTCAACACTGGTATATATTGTGGAATAAGCAAATTAGGGTAATTAGCATTTCAGTGGCCTCTAATAGTTATTTCTTTGTGTGAGGACATTTAAAATAATCTATTACCACTGTTGAAATATATACTATATCCCTGCATCCTCACGCCATCCCCAGCCCCTATACGACACAGTATTTTTTTTTCTCAGAACCAGGGAGTGAACTCAGGCCCTTGTGCTTGCCAGGGAAGGGCTTAATCCACTGAGTCCGGCCCCTATGACACAGTATTAACTCTAGCCATTTGTCATGGGCTGGTGCACCAGGACTTCCTTTTTCTTTCCAGTGGAAACTTTGTACCTGTTGACCTCTTCCTTGTTACCCTTCCCCTCCAAATCTTTGATTTTTTTTTAAAAACAGAAACTTCCAGCTTTCCTAGGTGGCTGACTTTTTAAGAAGAGGATTTCATAACTATCTTTCTTTCTTCTCTGTTCCTATCTGACACTCAGAAAAGCCATTTTCTTGATTACTTTCACTTGTTGCTGGGACAAAATGCCAACACCCAAAACAAAGGAAGGAAAGATTGGTGGAGGTTTCAGTCCATACTCCACTGGCTCCAAGGCAAGTGGCAGCAGTCCATGGTGGCAGAAAGCAAGAGCAGAGGAGGAGCAGCAGCTGGGTGTCTATCAAGACTCTCTCTTCCTTCCGTGCTGACTGAAAGTGGCACAGCTGCGAAGTGGTGTGGGCAGACCAGAACTCCCCCCGGGAAGTGGCCACAGAGGACTTGCTCAACTCCTAATGCACTCTTTTTGGGCTGAGTCACTCTGGGGTGGGTCAGGAGCACGGAATCCACAAGGGCTTCCAGCCAAGCTTCCATCTCAGGCTGACACAGTGTCTCAACCTCCACACCACGCATTGTTCTTCATAAGGGTTTTGGGAGCAGCCATCTCACCGTGCTGCTGCCCCTTGGCTTGTCAAGTATCCGCAGTATGGTCTTGGGCCAACACTGCTGATTCTGGACCTCTGTAGATAGAGCAGAGCAAGACTGATTTCCAGGAAAATATTGTAGACTGCATTAGTTTTCTAGCGCTGTGACAAAGTATCTGAGAACATAGCTTAAAGGAGAAGCATTTGTTTTGGTTCATGGGTTCAGACCATAATGGACGATCTCCATTGCCCATTGCCGTACCATATGGAAGCCAGGAGGAGCCAGAGTGGAAGCGGTCAGGGGCTGGATGGACTCCCCCAGGAGCACCCAAGGATCCGCTCCCTCCTACTCCTTTCAACTAAGTTCTCATCACTCTTGACCCCCATGAGATTATGAACTCAGAAATGATTAATCCATGGATGGGGTCAGAGCTCTCACAATCCAGTAGTTTCCCTGAAGCTGCACCTCTGAACATTACATTTTTGTGGACCAGGCTTCTAATAATACATGGGCCTTCCGGGGACATTCCAGACCAAATCCATAACCGGCTGTTCGGGTAGTTTCCAGACCTGCCTGCAGACTGTTGTGGTTCTTGTGTAAATAAATGCTCTTGGCTGGGTTGGAGATGTCACAGTGAGGCTTATTTGTTCCTGGACAGGGCTTTAGTGACAATTGGAAAAGAGAGGTGGAGAGTTGTATGAGTTGGTTGGGTGGGGTATGGTTTGGCAGGAAGTGGGATTAGATGGCCCATAACATTTCCCCTCCCTCCATTGTTCAGGGATCCTAAACTCAGTTTTCCCCTGGGGAGGTGACAGACAGCAGCGGTTATTTTCCACAGTACACACCACAATCACCCTTCCTAACCTGACTTGGTAATGGTCACTTTGCTTAGTCCTGTCTCCTCCACTTTTAATGCGGAAAGAAGGGTCTGGCCACGTTGTTTGGTTGTGTGTGTCAAAGTCCTATTCAGGTCAAAGTGATATTCAGACTTTATTTCAGTTGACTCTCAGGACAATTAAAGAACAGAAGTATCATTTTTCAAATTCAGTTTCACAGGAGCCTGCGTCTACGAGCTATTTTTTGACAGTGTTCCCAGGCTTACCTGAAATTCCAGAAAATTGGAATGTTTCCACTGGGAAACAAAAGAGCACATCAAAACCTTTGCTTCATGCTTTATAAACATTCTAGACATTGGAACCTTTTTTAGAGTCCCTAGAATACTAGTTGAGAAAGCTATCTGAGGAACCACAAGGTCTTTACAGAACATTCTAGGTGAAAATATGTGCTTTTTAAAGAATTTTTTAATAGAAATGCCAGTATACCCTGACTCCTGAGTAAATAAAATGTATTGTGAGTAGCCACTCCATCCGATGTTGGCTCCCGCCTAGGTGTTTCTAGTGCTGTCAGGGATTGGCTGCGTCACCTAGGAAGACCTGGCGGTCTGATTCCCAGCGCGTGGGGCCGACAGCGCCGGGCAAGGCTTTGAGGGCGCCGGGCAAGGCTTTGAGCATGCGTGGAATAGAAATTTGATTCTGCGTTCAGGAAGTCTCTGCCTGTAGATGCGGGTGCAGGTTTCCTATTTCTTGCATGCAGCTGTGGGCTGGCTGCTCTAGAGACTTATTGCTCAAAAACACAGCAAGTGATCACGCAGTTCGCAGTCCCCTCCCCCCCTTCTCTCTGGTCCTGGCCTGGGAAGCAGCGGCACCGGGTAGAGTTTCTGCAGCACTGAAGCGGCTTCTCAGGGGCTGCGCTGATTCCAGTGGGAGCAGAGAGGGAACCGAGAGCAACTCTGCAGGCACAGTGGCAGTGCTTGGCCAGGGACCTTTCCAGAAAGAGCCTGGTGAACTAGCAAGACCTTCTTTATTATTTCCAGGTGGTCAAGTCTGTCACTATGTCACCTCCCATGAGGATGAGAACGAACATCCCCGTCCCCCCCCCTCCTCCCCCGGGTTTGAGGACTAGCTTTTTTTTCATACTCAAAAAACAAAAACAAAAACCCCACACACAGGCCAAATCAAGAACTTCTCCTTCCTGCTTGCTGGGAATTGCATGAAGTCCCTCTTACACTGTAAAATAGTTCCTTTCCTTCCCCTAGGAACAGCAGCCACCTCAACCTCGTAGCTGCCCGTCTGTGACTTCTACTTGGGACCCTGCTGGGCAGAAGGTGAAGATGTGGAGGCCTGAAGTTCCAGGCAGCACATGTGTGAGGCTAGAGGCTCCTGGGGTCCGGCTGGTCACTTGGGCACCACCGGAAGTTTCCAAGAGAAGCAGAGGGTCATTGTCCAGTGAGGGTTCCTTAAACATTAGGAGTCGTCTTAGTTACTCTTCTCTCATTGCTGGATCAAATACCCAACACCCAAAATGAAGGAAGGGAAAGTTTATTTAGCTCACAGTTACTGAAGGTTTCAGTCCATATTCAGCTGGCTCCAAGGCAGAGGGGCACATGGCAGAGAGCAGCAGTCCATTGCCGCAGAACAACAACAACAAAGAGCAATGGCAATGGCTGAAGAAAGTCTGTCTCTCTGTCTGTTATATTATACTCAGGCTCTCTGCCCCAGGCTGGAGGAAGTACTCACAGCCATATTCCCAGCAGTACTAAGACCCATAATCCCAGCCTTGGATCACATATGAGTTAATCACAAACTCTATAAGTCCCCACCTCATGACTACATGAGGCTTTGGGGGGATAACTAGACACAAACCATAACAGGAGTGTAAACAGCATTGGGGAGGAGAGGTTCCCAGGCCCCATCCCAGGGTGTGAGCTTGGTAGTCTAAGGGCTCCAGGCTAACTGAGAGCTTTGGGCCCCAGGAAACCTAGCAAGTAGTGCCTATGGGAGCCTGGGAGCCAGAGTCTCTACAGACTGTCTGGGTACAGCAGGCCATCCAAGGAAGTCACATTGCCTGATTCCCTGGCCATTGGCACATGGCACTGGTTCTCAGGCTTTTTAGGCTGTGAATCATCAGAAAGCTGCTTTTTCTTTTCTTTTTTTTTTTGTATTTTAGAGAAGGGTCTACAGGATGCTCAGAATCCCATCATTACTAGATGGGATTCGTAGTGATCCACCTGTTTACAGCCTCCCAAGAGCTGGGATTACAGGCACGTGCCACCATGCCCAGTCTCAATTGCTGTCTCAGCATGCCCCGGAGGGTGGAGCTGGCACAGCAGGCCTAGGGATTGAACCCCCAGACCTGGCCCCTGTGCCTGCTTGCAGGTACTTTAATCTGCTGAGCTATTTGGCCAGCCCTAGGAAGCTGGGTTTTGAACAGAATCCCTTCCGTGGCCATCTCTGAGTGTTGATGTACATTCTGTTGACCAGCTGGGAGGAGAGGCTTTGGATGGCTGGGCCTGAGCATGGTGTCAAAGCTCTTGGGGTTGGGGGGCTGCTGCCTGGGGAGGGGGAACAGGAGGGGCAGGAGAAGGGGCATTGGAAGCCTCTACCCAGGGCTGCCCTACTGGGGAAGGACAGGATGCAGTGAGGCAGGTAGGTGGCACAGCTGTGCTGGGGTGGTAGCTCAGGCCAGGCCTGTCGGGTTCCATGTGACTGGCAGCTCCAGTGGCGAGGAGAGTGCTCTGGGCTGGGTTCTGGCATCCTCTGGCTCTGGGGGTCTGAGGCCCTAGGCAGGGTTCTCGGCCATACTGCTTCTATTGCCTCATCCATAGAAAGGACCAAAGCCTTGTCTGATCGGGGGGTGAGGTCTAGGCATGGCGTCTATGCAGAAGGAGTGCTGAGTGGTCTTTCTGTCTGGGAGCCTCTGCTGAGGGCTTGCCTCAGAGAGAGTCTCAGGATGGTCTCTGTTGTCTTGCCCCTGACCAGGTCTCACTTCCTCCTTGGGGGTGTTGACTTGGTTCCCGAGATGCCTGCCTGCTGAGGAGCCAGGGTGGAGCCCAGCTGGTCACTCTCTGCAGGCAGTTGGAAGAGGGTTAGATGTGGGTGCTGGGGTTGTTTGCTGCTCTTGGAATACAGCCAGACCTGCAGCCATCATCAAGAAAGAAAAAGATCCAGCTTTTGGGAGGCTGTAAACAGGCAGATCACTACGAGTCTGATCTAGTAGTGAGACCCTGAACACCATGTAAACCCTTCCCTAGAATACAACAACAAAAAGAAAGAAGAAAGAAAGAAAGAAAGAAAGAAAGAAAGAAAGAAAGAAAGAAAGAAAGAAAGAAAGAAAGAAAGAGAGTAGGCACTGGTCAGCAGTACCAGGAACGAGCAAAATGACTCAAGGACAAGTGCAGTAGGCGATATTTTGAAAATCAAGAGAAAACCACAAGTGATAAATCTTTTGCCAGTAAATCTGAAGACTTACTGTGCTAGCTTTCCACAACTGTAACAACTACTTGAGATAATCTTATAAAGAAAAAGGTGGGGGCTGGGGAGATGGCTCAGTGGAATAAGCACTTCTCTGGCAAGCACAAGAGATTGAGTTCAAGCCCCCGTTCTGCCAAAAAAAAAAAAAAAAAAGAAAGAAAGAAAAAAGAAAAAGGTGTATGCTGGCCCATAGTCTTAGAGGGTTCAGGCCCTGGCTGTCCCCTTGCTTCTGGGCCTGTGATGTATGACAAGGTGGGGACATGTGATGGGGTAAAGCTGCCCTCTCTCTGCCATGAAGCTAAAGAGAGGAAGAGAAAGGGGCTCCACCCTAGGGCCCCTTGGAGGCCAGGACCCCAGCCACTGCAGCCTTCCCACAAGATCTCACCCCTTCCCATGAGGCTCCACCACAGAGTCTTAGGTGCCATGAGACTCAAAATACAGCATGCAGATAAGAATAGCTCAAAGGGGCCACTCAGCTGTACAATGGTATGCACTCAAGGGTTCTAGCCTGGACGGTTCTATTGGCAAGTTTGAACAAACCCACAGGGAGCAGGTAATCAATGTTTTACACAAATGGAACAAAGAAAGTACCATTTTATGGTGTTTTACAACCTTGGTATTCCAACCTGGAAAGGTTATGGAAAAGAAAACTACAGGCCAGTCTGATTTATTAATGAGGATGAAAATCAACCCTGTGACAAGTTAACAAGCTGAATGTGCAGGACCGTCCACCATGAGAGAACTTGTGGTCAGTGTACTTCACCACAGTAACAGAGAAAGCAGAAGTGCTGTGTGACCATCCCCGAGGAGAACTTGTAGAACCCAGCGCACCTGCGTGAAGCAGATCCCCTGCCGCCAGCCGCACACCAGCTGCAGGAAGCCCTGCCTCAGCTGGGCGCATGGCCCACACCCAGCAGTGTGGTGGTCAAGCTTGGCATCTGGGGAGGAAGGACAGCCTCACGGGAACGTGGTCACATGTGTTCCCTGAGGTTCAGGACCAGACTTTCATACTATACAGAGTGCTCTTCCCGGCTCCTTGGGAAGTGGAGACTTGAGGCAGGGAGAGGGTATTTTGGTTTTTGCTTTTATGCTTCCTGCGTAGTTTTAATTTTTCCAACGGTATGTATGGCCTTGATGTTACTAAGCCATGCATGAGTTCCGCCATATGGGTAGAGGTGAGAGGTTATGACAAGCCAAAGGCCAGGCAGAGGTGAGAGCTTCGGAGAAAGTGGTGGGCGGGGGGCACATCACGGAGCTGCCTGGGACAGCGGTGCAGCTCGGTTCTTCAGTGGAGACACAGAATGCACCCTGCGTGTCCCCACCACAGCTCACTGCATGACCCCTGCCAGACTCTGTCCTGGGCCCCAGCCTACCTTGAGGACCAATCAGTGGACCTGGCTCCTTTGCCTGGTACAAGAAGCCAGAGAAAGAGGCAGGGCGGGTGGGCAGGGCAGGGTGGGGACAGCACCCATCATAGGAAGAGGTCTGTGGTGCCAGCTCTTCTGCTACCTCACCATCCAAATGAGTCATGGAAAGACCTTCAACCCCTTGTCGCACCTGGATATCGCACAAGTCTTTGGAGCAGATTGTCTTTTGTTCCTGAAGCCCAGGGGTAGCTTTGGCCATTGGGCGCAGACAGTGATGGGCAGGTTATTGCTTCAGGGCAATAGACAGAATAATGAATTCCTTAAAACTCACTGTCTGGGCACTTTCCAGCTTTGCCTTGGGAGAGAGGCTTATTCATTTTGAATTGTGAAGATGAGCAATGAAATCAAAGATAAAGTCAGGAACATTTAAATTCAGGGCAGCAGGGCTTGAAGTCTGTTGGGTGTGTCTCCTCTTACCAGCAGCACTCCTTGCTGTTTCCATGTGTGTTTGTTGTTGTGTGTTTGTGGTACTGGGGATTGAGCTGTATGCATGGGTAGGTTGGCATATCACTACCACTGAGCGACACCCCGGATCAGTCCCGCTGCTGAGCCCTTCTCTCTCTGTTCTTAGTTGCTTGGACATTCTGCGATCAGAATATCTTCTTGGACTAAAGCTGATCGTGTAAACACCTTCAGGAGCTCTTCTGTGTGTGCTTGGTTAAGAGAAAGAGCCAAGGTTGGGGGCTGGGCTGATGGAGCAGGGCAGCTGCCGGATGCCCACTCAGCGTGCACGCTGCTGGTCACTGTGATGCAGGAGGGATACAGGCACTCTGCAGGCTGCCTCCATAGGCCGGCCTCCTAGGGCTTGCAGGCTTGCAAGCCGCCATGCCCAGGGACCCAAGAAGACGGCCGTCCTACTTTTGCACACCAGGATGTGTCTGTTCAAAATCTGAGTCTCCAGTTCTCGTGTGGCAGACATTGTGTTGCACTGTTTTCAGTGACTGTAGTAGCCTATGTTTGTACAAGGAATTGCTTCAAACAAATTTGGTTCTTGAATCTGTGTCTCCTCCTCCTGGATCGGGGTTCTGGTAGGAGGAACTTCAGCTTACTGTTTCTAATTTGAAGTGGGAATGTTACAAATGCTTCCATGATGCCATAATTATGCAAAGAAAATACCAGAGGCAGCATTTTGTCTTGAGTGCTCAATTTAGATCATGTGGAAGATTTAAAAAGGAAAAGGGTGGTGTTTGTACTTGTCTTTCCCAACTTGTGTCTGCTTTGTGAGTCTTAGCTCCTAATGCAGCTGACTTAAAAGCAACAATCAACAGAAAAATAAACTCCTGGTGAAATAAAAAAAAAAAATCAAATTTTCTAAATAAATCTGTATGCTAACAGATACATAAGAACTGAAATTAGGACAGTGTAAAATTGTGTTGCCTCATGTGTCACCTTTCTGTTGCTGTAACATACTGGAGAGATGTCAAAGAAAGAAGAGAAAAGGTTTATTTTGATTCATGATTTCGGAAGTTTCAGTGCACGGTGGGTGGGTGGACCCACTGCTGTTAGAGCTCTGGCAGGGAGGCAGCGCGTCATGGGAGGCTCTGCTGCAGCCACTGCTCTCCTCAGGGCTGGGACGGGAAAGAGAAAGGGGGAGGGATCTGTGTCCCCCGGTGCCTTTTAAGCTGCCCCGAAGCCCTAAGGACTCACCTCTTACAGGTTCCTCTGACTCCCAGGAGCACCAAGCTGACAGCACATGGGACCCCGGGAGCAGTGCCACCCCTCGCCAGTGCACTTGAGTTGAGAGAGAAATGAATTAGCCATCATACAAACAGCGCAGCTTCATAACATGCTTGCTTCAAGGAAAAATAAACACACATGCTAAAAATAACGTACTGGGCTTCATGCGTTATAACAATGTCCAAATTGGAAATGTGATCCAGCTGGTTAGTGCTTATGAGGGTTGAGATGGGAAGGTGTAGCTCTCAGCAGCGTTGGCTGGTGCCAAATTCTGTGGCCTTTTCAAGCTATTTACTGGTTGCTAGGAGAAGAAACCATGATTTTATAGTATTGTTTCCTTGCCACCATGCTAAAATTATCTTAATCCAATTCCATGATTCTTTTTACACGATCCTTGTCCAAAATTTGCATAACTTCAGGGCCAGTGAGATAGCTCAGCAGACCAAGCACCTGCTTAGGCAAGCACAGGGACTGGGATTTGATCCCTGGCATCACATGCTGCACAGGTCCTACAGGGCACATGCGCTCAGGTGCCCTGAGCTGGCCACCAAGACCGGGCATGGTGGCGCACGCCTGTAATCCCAGTGCTGGGAAGGCTGAGAACAGGAGGATCACTGTGAGTCTGAGCTGCACAGTGAGAACCTGTGCCAAATAGACAAAAATTGCGTAACCTCTACCATATGCGATACATCTTTGTTCCTGTTTTACAAAATACCCATCAATAAAATGGAGGTGATACTCATTTCACATACCATAAAATCTGTGTGTGATAAGATATCTGTGGGAGGAATGCTCTACAGGTATGTAGCTAAGTGTGAAATTCTGCCCTAATAACTGGTGATGAGCTTGATTACTTTGAGGTTTCAGAACATATGTTAATTTACTTTTTATTGGCTACATTAAATTGCATTGAGACTGCAAATTTAAAAAATATTCAGAATTACCAAGCAACTTAAGTGTTCTGTTAGTTCCTGTGGATAAAGTGCAACCTTCTGGGTGTTGTGGAGGGGTAAGAGTGAGGACAGTGGACAGATCGAAGGGTGACCCTGTGCTGGCTGCTCAGTCTCAGAGGAGAGACAGGGACAGCAGATAACTAGGAGCCTCCCGGGTGGTGCAGGGGAGATGTCCAGCTGCCCCTGATGGAGCATCCTGGCTGTAGAAGTCGAAACTGAATTGAGTCAGTCAACTCATAGCACTCAGCTGAGCTGAATCAGCATAGCTGGGCCGTGGAAGGCCCACCTGAGTGGCCGACAGCGTAAATGAACTGGAGAGGAAGGTGGTGTGCTGTTGATCCTCCTCAAGAAGCTTGTCACATTGGTTTTCCTCATATGACCTCAGCTGTCTCATTGTTGGAGGAACTTGGGTCCTCACTGTCACTAAGGGTGGTGGCAGTTCTTTTCAAGGGAGCTCTGGCTCTGGCCTTAAGCAACCCTTCCTGGCTCTGGTGCAGCTCCCTTGGCCTGCTGGTGCAGATCCTTCATCTCACTGGCACAGACCTTCCAGCTTCTTCCATTGACCTTTGGGCCTTCCCAGTGCAGGTCTTTGATGTGGACGTGCAGGAGACATTGCTGTGGGCTCCAGGTCCCCAGCTGGAGTCTTGGGGTCTCCAGTATGTGGTCAGATCTTCTACGCTGTTTTGTATTTAACTCTTTGGGTAAATATTATAAAATCCTATAAATTATTCATCCTGTATTAGATCTTTTCCCTTGTCAATCCTGACTACAACAACTAGTTTACTAATGGCTGACCTTCACCGACAGGATGTTTCTCTCAGGACCACTGTGAAAATTTTGATCAAGTGAATTTTAATGGTGTATAAAAAACTGAGTCCTCTAGTTTTAGTGATCTTTATCCTATTGGGGGTTATTAGAATGGTGGCTTCATGACATTTGTGCACTATCTACTCTTTAAAAGTAGAAGTTACTTTACTGATAAGAAGATGAGACTGGTACCTGCCTTCCTCAGCGAACTGGATGAACTGGAGCACCCATCCCGAGGAGTACGTGTACCCGTCTGATACCACTCCCGAGTCAGGCTCCATTCCAGTGTCAAACGTTGAGGACTGACTTTCTAATTAAAACCACTGCTAACTAGGGCAAGGTATGGCTTTTAAACTTTTATTGAAATAGCATACTTTAAAATGTCTCTTGGAAACACAAAGTAATTGCATTGATTTTGAGAAAGTTTCTGTTGCCATCGAGAATAAATGAATGAAAATATGCCAGAAAAACAACTCGTTTACGTGTAATACAGGTAAGGAGGGACATAATAACACTCAGTGGGGTTGCAAGCAACAAAATCCAGAAGATAGACAGTGACAGTTTGTCTTGCAATATTTTCCTATTTTTTTTCTCAAATTTTATTTTTATAGTTGGGTGCGCCCATATTTGGTGCATGTATACTTGTGATTGCTACCTCTTCCTCTTGAAGTTTTTCCATAACAACTATATAGAGATCTTCTTTATCTCTTTTGATCATTCTTAGCTTGAAGTTCACATTGTCTGCAAACAAAATAGCTACCCTTGATTTTTTTCTGAGTTCCTGGAGTATGCTCCATCTTTTGACTCATAGTCTATGAATTTCCTTTTGAGTTAAATGTGTTTCATTGTATACAGCATACTGCTGGACTTTGATTCTTGATCTATTCTGTCAGTCTATTTCCTTTGATTGTTGAATTGAGACCATTTACACTGATGGCTATAACTAGTAGCTTCTGGCTTATCTTTGTCATGTTGTTTTCCTGCTGCTGTTTCTTTACTTTCCCCCTCTGTTTAATTGCTTGCCCTGCTCGTTGGTTTTCTTCTGTTGTTGTTCATGGAATTGTCACTTCTATGTCTGTCTGAGATGTCTTTCAAGCTGGGTATGGTGGTGCATGTCTGTAATCCCAGCACTTGACAGGCCAAGGCAGGAAGATCGCTGCAAGTTTGAGATCAGCCTGGGCTACAAAGTGAGCTCAAGCCAGCCTGAACTGCATGGTGAGACCCTGTCTCAAAAAGACTAAATAAATATCTTCTGGTGCTCTTTGTAGGATTGGTTTGGTGGTCATGAATTTCTTCAGTTGTTCTTTATTGTGGAAGTATCATATGTTTCCATTAATTTTGAAAGATAGTTTTGCAGGGTATGTTAATCTGGGTTGGTAGTTTCAGGACTTGATACTTCACACCAAGCTCTTCTTGATTTGCTGGCTCATGTTAAGAAGTCTGCTGTGATGTTGATGGGTTTTCCTGCTTCTTTTCTCTAACAGCTAACAGCTAACATCTTTCAATATTCCGTTCTTGTGCTAAATTTCTGGGATCTTTATTATTATATGGTGGCTTAGTTATGGATAATTAGAGTTCCATATGCCTCATTTATCTGTATGTCAGATTCTTTTATGTTTTCCTGATATGACCTCAGCTATTCTCATTGTTGGAGGAACTGGAACTTGGGTCCTCACTGTCACTAAGGTGGTGGCAGTTCTTTTCCAGGGAGCTCTGGTCCTTGCTTTGAGCAATGCTTCCTGGCTCCAGTGCAGATCCTTTGGCCTGCTGGTATTGATCCTTCATCTCACTGGCTTGGGAAATTTTCTGCTTTTACTTTGGCAAATAGTCTTTTTATGTCATTTGTATTGACTCCTGATATTTTGTTGACATGTATATTTTATATTGTTTTTCTTTGCATCACCTTGCAGCTGTTGAATTGTTATTTCCTGGTTCCTTATTATTGTTAAGAGATCTTTCCCTTTGTGATTGCTGGGCACCCCATTCCCCTACCCACTTTAGTCTACCCACTAAACTCTATGGAAAAGGAGAATTAAAATTTCAGAAAAAATTATAGTTACTAAGCAGTTGACTTTAAAATTGCATGACTACCCCGGACTCTCTGGGTGGGCTCCACATCATCACAGAATTCCCTACCAAGGGAAGAGAGTGCATGTGCATGCCTGCAGAATGGTAACAGTCAAGGCTGCCAGCTTTGGGGACAGAGGGAGGGCCACAGAAAGAACACAGATGCTCCTGGGAGCAGCAAGGACTCATGGAGGCAGCTCTGCCAGGCCAGCGTTACACTTCTAATCCTTCAGAATGACAAGGAAATAAAGTGGTGTTGTCTTAAGCCACTAAATTGGGGGTGTTTCAGTTACTCTTTACTCATTGCTGTGACAAGTACCTGACACCCAAAATGAAGGAAGGAGAGGTTTACTTAGCTCATAGGTAGTGGAGGCTTCAGTCTGTACTCAGCTGGCTCCAGGGCAGAGTGGCACATGGCAGAGGGCAGCAGGTCATGGCAGGGGCAAGGAGCAAAAGGAAGGGGCAGCAGCTCCACAGCCAGCTAGCCTCTCTCCCCTCCTTACATTATAATGCAGATTCCCCAACCCAGGGCCAGGGTGTAGCTCTCCCACCCCCAATCCCAGCATTGGATCAAGAATCAATCATAAGCTCTAAAAGCCACCCCATGACTGCACGAGGGGGTAAGTCATTGTGGGGATTGTGGAGGATCATCTGGATGACTCTCCTCAAAAGAAGAGCAGTTCTAGCTAACCCTGGCCCTTTTCCCATGTATTGATGTGTACAGAGCTGGCTAGGACTTTTCCTTGTCCCTTCAATTGGCTTTGAGCAAGGCAAATCAGTCCAGTCAAGGTGTTGATGTGCATCTTTGAAGCAAGGCCACAGCAAAGTGTTTCCCCACCCTCAAAAGCTCCCCCAAAACTTGTGTGATCCAGGGCAGGATGGAGAACACACTGTTGGCTGGGATGGAGCCTTGAGACGAGAGGTTATGACTTCCCAGGGCATGAAAGATTACACATCATAGCAGGAGCACCAACCCCAGAACATTAGCCACTGCCTTGGTCGTGTTATGCAGGTCTGTCTCTCACACAGCCCTCTCTCTGCACATTGCTGAGGTGGCTTCAGTGCTCGTGCACTTTCTGCCACTCTCACAGTGGCTCAGCCTCAAGCCCTCCTCTTTTCACGAAGCCTGGGTTTGGCGCTGGGTTCAGGCCTTTGCTCTGGGTAGCCATCACCACAGCAGGACTCAGGACCCCCTTGGCTACCCCCCTCCCAGTTTGGATGTGTTATGGTGTCTGTATTTATGCCACAGGTTGCCCTGGGAGCAGAAGAGTGGAATTAACTCAGTAGAATTCCAATAACTTTCTCAAGAGATAACAAATGTAAACATCTCAGACCAGGAAGGGCTCTCTACAGGGTATCACAGAACACTAACACACTCTTCAGTATCTCTGGCTCTCAGTCTTACTTTTCTGTCAACTCATCCATGCATGTAAAAGAACATTTACATTTTATTCAGTATTTCTTATTTTCTTTTTTTGAATGTATTTATTACAGGGTCTCACTACACAGATTAGACTCATGGTGATCCTTTTGTTTTCAGCCTCCCAAGTACTGGGATTACGAAGGCAGGGCATGAAATCAAATCCTGGTTTCTGCATCTGCCTAAGCAGGTGCTTTAATCCGCTGAGCTATCTGGCCAGCTCTTATTCTGCATTTGTAGGTGTTTTGTAGGGGAACAGGTTTCTGCCCGGGTGCAACACTGCCAGTCCCCTGGCACTGTGCCTTCATTTCCAAAAGACTTGAAGTGTCACTCACACTCAGATCTCTTTTGTTTGGGCCTCTCCATTGCACTGCTTCTTCTCAGTCCACCAGTATTTTCTGGCAAGGGGGCAAATGGAGTGGGAAGAAAAAAATTCCAAGGTCCCACATGGAACACTGGGGAGTGGGTGAAGCCAGAGGCTGATCACGCAGGTGGGGCTGGAGCGGGGCCCCTCCTGAGAACACAGAGCCTCAGGCGAGCCCTGTGACTGAGCCCTCAGCCCCGAGAGCACAGGGCAGGAGGTGAGCCAGTTGTCAATCATAGGGGTTGACCTGACACCTACCCATGGCATGTGTGTATGAAACGTTCTGCAGTTGTTGGGCTGTCCTTTAATCCCCAGGGAGAATACTCCCCGGAACCTCAGCTTCCTGGCTTTCCCTCCTGCCTTCGCTTTTCCACCTTTCGCCCCTTGAGTCTTTGAGAGCTGTGCTGCATGTGCAGGATACATTTTGGGAAAACAGCCTGAGGAAGCCTGGGGTGGGTCCCCAGGTTGGTGGGACACGTGGTGGCCCCCCTAAAACCACTGGGCTTGCATCTCGAGGAAAGCAGCCTGGCGGGGCACGAGCACTTTAGTCACGGGCCGGTTGTTTTTGTTTCGTGTAAGGCGTCTTTGATAGCTTACCTCTTAGGTAATAAAAGCC
Organism: Ctenomys sociabilis; assembly: GCA_004027165.1. Classification (NCBI taxonomy): domain Eukaryota; kingdom Metazoa; phylum Chordata; class Mammalia; order Rodentia; family Ctenomyidae; genus Ctenomys; species Ctenomys sociabilis. The sequence goes on along the minus strand of PVKA01000153.1, from coordinate 153,920 downwards.
TTTAAAAGCACAAGTGGGCTTGTGGCACCTCAGACTCCACAGAGGAGCTTGCTCAGCTGTGGCCTGGCTCAGAGGCAGACAGAGGAGCAGAGGCCCTGGCAAGAGAGAGAGAGTGGTGGGCACACGCTGCTCTGGGAGTGCGCCTGGGGACCCTGTGTGGGCTTTTAAAATATCACGTATGTGGTAGGCGGCTATGCGTGTGTCACCACACATCGCTTTTAAATTACATCCTCGGTGAAAGCCTAGGATTACCACACTGCTGCCCCCCACTACTGCCCGCTCGGCACCTGAGTCAGGACGTAGGCGAAACCGGGATGGAAAGGACAGGCGGGTTGCTGTTGGCCTCCAGGGAGGACCAGGATCGATTGAAATTGTCTCTGTGCTAGAGAAAATATGGCAAGAGCACACTTCATGTGAAATTAAGTTTTAAAACAGAAAACAACAGAAATATTTTGGCATTTGGTGGAGGTCAGAGACAACTAACTCCCTCCTCCAGGGTGCAGAAACAATTTCCATAAATAGGTGACTCTGGAGGAGCACGGGGTTCCTTGGCAACTAACACCCCAGAAGCCTACCTCAGGAAGCTCTGACCAAGACCATCGGCTCAAGGGTGGAGCACTGGGGCCGGCTTGGCTCCTGAGCTGCAGTCCCCTCACTCTTGGCCCGAGCACTGCTGCTAGGTCGCGCTTCTCAGGGCCCGCCCTGCTCTAGAGCTCTCCAGAGAACTAGTAGGCTTCCTAAGGGATTTCAGGGCATCGCACGGTTGGAAGGGGGTGGGGGGGAGGCTCAAGTGTCCTGGGCCTAAATGCTGCCCAGCATTCGCCTTAGGCAAACACTCGAGGACCCTGAGGCCCTCATATGAAAATTAGGAATAGTAGTATCTACTTTTCTTGAAAAAGATGAAATTAAAAAAAAAAAAAAAAAAGCAAACAGAAGACCTTGGCACACAGCTGGGCCCTGGGAAAGGGTTCCTCTCTGCTCATCCACTGCTGAATGCAGCAGTGAGCACAAGGCTGCCCAGGGCCATAAACAACAGATTAAACGTGAGATAGGCTGTGGTCTGGGACCTTGGATCCTGCTTCCTGAGTGCCTGTGAGCCCTCAGGGAGCAGAGGCCTGGAACCATGTTCTGTGCTCCAGTACAAAATCATGAGGAAACACAGCGGAAACTGGAACGAAGCCACTGCAAGAGCCCGCTGCAGGGAGGCGCTCCGCCTGGCGCCCAGGCAGCATAGGTCGAATCCTGGCTCCCTGGCTGCCCTGCGCTGTCCCCGGCACTCGACCTCCCCGCGCTAGGCGTCCCCGATGTCTGTGTCACTGGTGCCTGCTTGGAGGAGGGATGCCATATGCGATCGTATTGTCACAGCTCTCTCTGAGGCCACGTCCCCGCTTCCTCTCCACTGCCAGAGCTGTTTTTCTCTATTTCTTAGCCACTGTTGAAGCACAGCCTGTGCTGACATGACAGATTTCTTTCGAGCTGCTTCCCGACGGCCGTGGCTGCTCCCTGGGGCTCAGGTCCACGTGGTCCTGCAGTGTGTACTGGAGCCAGCGCAGCTCTGCCCCCAGGCCAGGGCGTGTGCTGGGAGGGATTCATCTTGCTCTGGTTCATGGCAGCCGTCCAGCTGGGAGGATCCACCCAGAGGGGACCAGCCAGTACATATGGGCCAAATGCCACAGGTTAAGTACACAGTTGTTCCTAAGGGCTGCCCTTGTTCTGGATCCAGTGTGGGGGTGGCAAGGTCACTTTCACTTCTGAGAAGCTGGCTACAGATCCATGGATTCAAATTCAGTCATTTGCTAGGATGACTCACAGATACAAAAAACCCTGCCCTCCAGACTGCCTATAATCAACGTGTGGGACTTGGAGTACTGTCAAGTGGGGCAATGCCTCTGAGCTTTGGCACCCTGAGTTTTACTGGGGTCTACTCTTGCAGGTGAAAGTCACAGAATCTTTGCCCTGACTTCATCTCCAGGACTCCTCTACCCCAAGGTCAGGCTGATCTCTTACATCTTCTAACCGCACAGTTGTTCTTCCAATGTAACTCCAGCCTGCCGACCACATCCCTGGATGATGTGACCAGCACCACCCTGGTTACCTGGCTAGCCTAAATTGTCAGCTGTGGCCTAAAAGAACCCCCATGAGTAGCACTAGGGAGAGTCTAATGGTGTAGGGGCTCCTTTTGGAGAACCAGGGTCAGAAACCAGCAAATTCTTTATCATGGTGTTGTTGGGTAGTAACTTTAGAAATGGTTCACCAATAAAACTTCTTCCAGGTCCCTCTTGCTGTGTACAAAGACAAGTCCAAAATGGTACCTAAAGCTTATTTGAAAAGTGATGGGTGAAAGGTTTTTAAGGGAAAAAGTGGTTCTGCAGAGCAAACTTGGGATAAATAAGGAGAGGAAAGATAGAAGCAAAAATCAAAGTACACTTAGTTTAGAGGACAGAGTAGGCTTCAGTGGGCTAAAGTCACAGTAGTGGGTTCCTCATGGTGTCCTGTCACTTTTATGCTGTCTGTGTCTTCTGGGACCCTCCATATGGAGTCCTGGAAATGATTTGGTGTTGTCCTAGAATCTTGTCACTGAAAGGCCCTGCCCACTTCTCCAGCCGGTGCTGGCCCCTCCTACCTCCTGTATCAATGCACTGACACACCAGTACCCACCACCCTGCTTTGTCCCACCAGACCTCTTCCATGTCTCTTTCCTCTTTCCAAGAGCAGACCCTGGATAGACTGTGTCTATCTTTTCCCTGCAAGAATGGCAGAATGACAGCCAACCCCTGGGAGATGCCTCCCAGCCCACTTAGGGGAAGAGGAATGGGGTGCACCATGGCAACCAGTCTCCATCAGCATTTACAGCTCTAGGCTGGCATGCAGTGAGTCTCTACCATGAGCTTGGTCCCCACCTTATGGTGTTATTAGGAGGTGGTGGAGCCTACAGAAAGTGGGGTCTACAAGGAAGAAATGAGGTCACTGGAGGGTGCCCTTGAAAGGGATAATGGGACCTTTTCCCCTTCTTTTTTTATGTATTTGGTACTGGGTCTCATATGCAGCTCGGACTTGTAGTAGTGATCTTCCTGTTTTCAGCCTCCTCTGCTTCATGCTCAGGTCTGATTTACTGTTGGATCACAGGCTCGGGGTAATGGGGCCAAGCTCAGTCCAATCATGGATTGGCTCAGGCGTTTTGTCACAGTAACGAAAAGCTGACTAATAGCACCCAGTTGGTATATATGCTGGATAAGGAAACAAATGTCCAAGACCGAACAGTATGGGCAGTTTTAATTTGGCTCTTTTAAGCCTCTTGCCTTCACACATTTCTGTTAGAGGAGGCTGATTTCTCCCTTTCTCTTAAAACATTTCTCCACCATTGTTCTCAAGGGCATGATGCAATTGCGCATGGCCTTGTCTGTGGGCTTTTCTTTCCCATTGCTAATTTACTGTGGGAAGCCAGCGACAATGAGCCTGGGTTGAGTGTGCTTTCAGAAAGCAAGATATACTCCATGTTTGGGCTAAAAAGGAAAACATATAATACTATATGACAGGCCATGAGAGAGAGGTAGTACCATCTAATAGAAATGGAAATGAATCACACATGCCTCTTTGAACTTCTGCAATTGCATTTAAAAAGTACAAAGAAACAGGCCAGTTGACTTTAATGGTGTATTTTATCTAATCCAATACATCCAAATATTATAATTTCAATATGTAATGAATGTAAACATTAGTGACATATTTTTATTATTTTTCTAAAGTCTTTAGAATCTGGTGTATGTTTTATGTTTGCAACACATCTAAGGTTGGACTATCCCCAATTCAAATTCTCTGAAGCCAGCTGTCCTTGGTAGCCCAGCTATCATTTACTCTAGAGGAAAGGTGTCAGAGGAAGGCCTGCCCAGGGGTCCCTGGGCCCGCACTTGGGCTCCCTCACATGCTGGCCCATGGCTGCCCTCCATGGGCTTCTGGTTTCTCATCTACAGAGCAGAGCAAGGAATTCCTACTGGTGTTACTGGTACAGTTGGGAGATTTAAATATTGTACGGAATATGGTAGAGAACAGGTAATTTATAAATAGATCCTTTCTTCTCTATCCTCAGGGCATCAAGAAGTGCCACATGTGTCCAGAGTTTTCTAAGTGTATTTTGGCTATATAATCTTTTTCTATAGGACGAGTCAGAGGAGGTTGCAAATATCTTGTTAGGCTCCCTGTTTTTGATATTAATTCTTTAAGAACCTATGTAGGAGCTATGGAGATAGCTCAGGGGCATAAACACTTACTTGGCAAGCACAAGGTCCTGAGTTTGATCCTTGTCCTACATGCCATGCTGGCCCCAGAACTATCACTATGTGATAGCCAAACCTGTAATCACAGCACTTGGGAGGCTGAGACAAGAGGATTGCTATGAGTTCGAGACCATCCTGATGGCATAAGATCAGCCCAAACTGTATAGCAAGACCCTGTCTCAAAAACAAAACAGAAAGAATCCTATGTAACACATCCTGAACCTACAGTTGTCTGACTACACTGCCTTGGTTAATAACTTAGGAATAATTTATGGCAGAATGGGAAGGTTGCACAAGAGTGTTGGTCTCAACCGGCCAGTTTTATGGAAGTATAGTCTGTGAAGTTAACTACATTTAAAGTGTCTGGGGTGCTGACTGAGTACCAGTATATGCTGCAAGATTGTTACTACAACCAGGCTCATTGGTGCATCCATGCCCTCCCATGCTACCTCTCATTTGGGGTGAGAACATATAAGATCTATTTTCTCAGCAAACAGCGAGCCTGCAATGCAGTGCCCTGATTGGTCAGCATCATGTGTCCCCAAGCCAGCATCTGTCATGGCCTCCTCAGCCCAAGGATTTTAAGAAAAGAGAGCTGAAGCATCCAAGCCCCTGGCTGCTATCACAGCTGACACTCCAGGATGTGAGCCAAGTTCCACCTGCCTTCCCCCCCTGTGGGAGCTGCCTTTACCAGAGCTACCTTTCCCTGCATTTAGCAACTGGAATCTCATGTTTTCTGTTTGTCTCTAACAAACAGAACTCAGGTTTGAGTCTCTTTTTCTGCCCATTGGGCCATTTTTCTGTCCTGGGTTTGTTAACTTGGATGTGCAATGACACATCTGGTGCTGTGCTCAGGACTGGAACCACTGTCATTCCTATGCTTGTACCAGCAAGAATTATGAAGCCCATGGCTATGAGGTCCACCTTGCCCCAGCCAGCCACCAGCCTTGCTTAGACCCCTGCGTGGCACAGTGAGAGTCCACTCTGCCTCAGTGGCACCCTGCCAGGGCCGCCATGGACTGACTCAACCCTCCCAAACCCCAGTCCATCTTGGCTCCGCACCCCGAGTCTTTGTAAATAGGGCCCAGACTTACCCCTCCCACCCCGTGCGCACCTTCCCCTTCACGGCCTTTCTGGCTGCAACCATTACCAATCAGGCAAGGGTTCTTTTGCTGGATTCGGATGGAAATCATGAAATTGTTAAGTCCCTGGGTGGGGTTCGAGGAGGCCCCTCAGCCCACCCCATCCCATGGAGTATGTTCGTGGGCATCTCAGGACATGTCACTAAGACACAGGGGCAGAGCTTCAGGCTGAGTTAGAAAGTGAGAAAAGACAGAAAAGGGACTTCAGCTTGAGGGAGTGAAGGAGGGACAGCTCTGATGATCAGATGGAAGTGTTGGCACACACGGGGCCAGCTCTGTGGCGTCTCTGGGGGGGATGTGTACAGGTAAAGATCACTTTACCAGCGATCATGGGTATGGGGCTTTAAAGATTCCTCCCCATGTTTTGGGGTCCTTCCAGATTACCAGCTGTTTTCTGCCTTGTCACCCCCCACCCCTGTTATGGTCTCTGAGGTAACAGTAGGTGGACAAGGAGAGGGAGCAGTCTGGAGAGAGATATGCAGGTGTCTGCCTAGCGTGGTATTAAGGCTTGTGTCTAGCTGTTCCCCCAGAGCCTCAGGTGATCATTGGTGGGCTTCTCTGTGAGGGCTGCATCTGGGGTGTGTGACCTTGGGGTGAAGGGTGAAGCAGCCTTAGATCGAGTTATCGTAGCTCTGGGTGCGGACAATGGGAAGGCCTACCTGGGTGTGACTGCCACTACCCTAAGGATCTGCAGCCTGGATAGACTACAAGGGACCAACAGAGGCCTGCTCCCTTGCTTGTCATTTGCACCTCACGACTTCATGGCTCACTGCCCTCTGCCTGCCAAGGATGGGCTCTCCTCTGTCTGCCCGTCTGCCATGCCACCTGCCCTGGAGCCAGCTGGAGATGGACAGAAATCTCCACAAGTGTTGAGTAAATCGGCCTTTCCTCCTTTAACTTTGGGTGCAAGTATTTTTATCTCAGCATTGAGAACAGTGACTGAAGCAGTGGGGTGAGGCCTGGGAGGGTTTGTCTCCTGGCCCAGGAGGACGCCTGTCCCGCCTCACACTGAGGCGTGTCCTGTACCCGGGAGCATGCACATCCATCTCACTCTGCTGCAGCCCCCGGTAGGCTGGGATTGTCCACATTCTCCACAGAAGGGAACAGCTACTCAGGTGTATTAAAGACCTTGCTTGCTGGGCTGGGGCGATAGCTTGGTGATCCAAGCAGCTGCCTGGCAAGCTCAGAGTCCTGAGGCCGATCCCCAGTAGCACATGCTATGCCTGCCCCAGAGCTGGGAGTGGTGGTGCATGCCTGCAGCCGCAACGCCGGGGAGACTGAGATAGGGTCACTATGAGTCCGAGCTGTGTGGCAAGACCCTGTATAAAAAAAATTTAATTAAAATAAATAAATAAGTATCTTGCTTTAAATGATAACGGTGGGCTGGGTGTGTTGGCACATACCTCACACCTGTAGTTTCAGCTACTCAGGAGGCTGAGAAAGGAGTATTATAAATTTGAGACCAGCTTGGGCAATTTAGTGAGATCCTGTCTCAAGTAAAATTTTTATTGCTTTATTTAGTTTAGTTTTTTTTTTTTTTTTTTAGGGAGGGGTCTATAGGGATTCAGGGTCTCACTCCTCGATAGGATTTGTAGTGATCTGCCTGTCTACAGCTTCCCAAGAGCTGGGATTGCATGTGCACACCATGATGCCCAGTCTCAATCGCTGTCTCAGTGTGCCCCGCTGGGGGAGGGAGGCATGGATCCAGCACAGCACGCTGGGGGGATTGAACCCAGGGCCCCTGCACTTGCTTGGAGGCACTTTAATCCACTGAGCTATTTGGCCAGCCCTTCAAATAAAATTTTTAAAAAGGCTAGGGGCATTACTCAGTTGTAAAATACTTTCCTGGCATGCATAAGCTCTTGGGTTTTATCACTGGCAACACACAAAGCTATCAAACTAAACAGGAACAAGAAAGGCCCCTCCCAACATCATCAGCAAAATCCTACTGACGCTGGAAGACTGCGGTCTGTTATATCCACGCTGTGCATGCGGTCAAGTACTTACTGAGCACCTACTGCGCACTGTCCACCTCCGAAGCCCATGATCCCACTGTACCCTAGGGCTCTGAGAGACGCAGGGCTGAGGCTGGAGCAGCAGAGTCGCACGGGTGTGGCGCTCGCTGCTCCAGTCCTGCCACTAGGTGGGGCTGCTCACCCTGTTGTCCCAGCCCAGGCCCCTCCAGTTCCAGTGTGGCTGGGAGGCACGGACCGCCCAGGGGGAGCCAGCCTGGGGCTAGGATGCCAAGGGACTGGAGCCCAGGCTCTTGGGTTTTGATTGCTCAGAAGTTGCAGCCTAGGGGCCGGAGAGATGGCTCAGTGGAACAAGCCCTTCCCTAGCAAGTGGAAAGGAATGGTGGGCGAGACCAGACTCACAGGAGAACTTATTTTTACTTAGCCAGTTTTTCAAGCCCTCCTGAAAAACTGAGTTCAATTCCCAGTTCCGCCAAAAAAAAAAAAAAAAAAAAAAAAAAAAAAAGTTCCAGCCTGGAAATCTCTGGAAGTTGGGAGATCAAGAAAGACTCAGGAGCTGGACTTGAGGCCCAGCTTCCACAGATGGACATTCGGTTTTTTTTTCTAAAGTTAATTTTGAAGAATTTCAACCATGAAAAAGAATAGAATAGCACAATGAATCCTGCCTACATCTTTCCCAAAGCCACTGTACTTGTTTACATTTCAACTCATCTGCTTAGTTTCTTTCTCAGTGTGTTTGTGTGTGCGTGTGTGGGGAGCGTGAGTGTGAAAATGTGTGCGTGAGCGTGGTGGGCACGGGTGTGCGTGAGTCATTTAACATCAGCCCCAGACATCACGTCCCCCAGACGCTTCGGCGAGCTCCTCGGGCACGGGGCTGCTCTGCCTTGTCACAGAGCCCTGTCTGTGGTGTCAGCCGTGAAGAACAGAACAGAAGGAAAGTGCACTCGCTCCGAAGTGAAAGGGCCCGAGACCTGGTCCGCTCTGGCGGCAGCAGTGGCAGCAGGGCTCCCCCTGGCTGGCTTTGGGAGGAATGGTAGGCGGGACCAGACTCACCTGAGGACTTATTTTTACTAAGCCAGTTTTTCAGGCCCTCCATATTGGAAGAAGAAACGACTTCATTAGGATAGAAGCTAAAGTCTGCCTGGTGAGCTTCTTCCTCAGTGGTATTTGCCCCCACCTTCTCCCTTCATTGTCTTCATTGTGGAGTTCTGCGTGTGTGCAAACGTTCCGACAGGCAGCTGCTGCGTGCTCACTGGCTGTGTCTTGCTGGTCCTCAAACACAAGCAAGTTCAAGCTCTGAAGAGATATTTGTGTTTTGGTAAAGAGCTGACATTTCACAGATAGTGGGGCCATGAAGATAGCTCAGTGGACTAAGTGCCTGCACAGCCAAACATAAGGACTTGGGTTGATCCCAGATATAACGTGCTGTGCTGGCCCAGCCCTGGCCAGCCACCAAGACAGGGCGTGGTGGTGCATACCTATAAACCCAGCACTGCGGAGGCTTGAGACAGTAGGATCACTACAAGTCAGAGCTGTGTAGTGAGACCCTGTACCAAATATATAAAACTAAAACAACAAAAATCAACAAAATGATGACCAGTAGGTGGACATCTGTAGGTCTGTGTCACACTACTAGTGTTGATGGGGGACTCCAAGGTGCACACACCATGCACTGTAATGGGTAGTGTACAACTCTCCTCGTCACCAACAACACAGCATTTTCAGCTAATGAAGTGACACCGAACTGTCTGCCTGAACTATGGTGAAGCCACAGTAGAAAACAGCCGGTTTCCCAAACACACCAGTTTCAGCAGACCTGACCAGGAAGTTCCCTCTTGCCCTAACAGTTATATAAGAAAGGACGTCTGAGGCTGCCACTGATCAGCTATGTTTCTGTTGTTCGGGCCTCCTATCCTATAAAGGAACACTGAGATGAGCAGTCTCTTTGCTTCTGCTTCTGCTTTTTTTTAAGCCATTCTGTACAAAACCAACCTCAGGGATGGGGAGGTAGCTCAGGGGCATAAGCCTGGCAAGCACAAAGGCCCGAAGTGAGGCTCTGGAACCCTGGCTAGCCATGCCAGCCCTGGTGCCAGGCATGGTGGCACACACTTGTAATCACAGCCCTCGGGAGATCGAGACAGGAGGATCATTGCAAGCTCGAGACCAGCCTGGGAGCTGCACTGCAAGCTTGAGACCAGCACAAGGCCAGCCCAAAGTGCATAGTGTGACCCTGTCTGAAAAACAAAACAAAAAACCCCCAACCTTTTCTCCTGGGACATCAGAACACTTATTCTGTTTATAGAATGAAACGTTGCCTGATTATAGAATTGAAAACAAAGGCAATTAAAATTGCTAGAGTAAACTGCTGTATATTTGTCCTGTGACTAATGCAGTATACTTCTTCTTTTTCTTGTCTTTTTTCTTTTTTTTTTTTTTTTTCTAGCGCTGGGGATTGAGTCCAGGACCTTTGCAGTGAACTACATCTCCAAATCTTTTGATTTTTTTTTAAAATCTTGAGCAGAGTCTTCCTAAATAGCCCAGAAAGGACTGATATTTTCAATCCTCCTGTCTTAGCCTTCTGAAATTCTAGGTTTATAGGCCTATGGTAGTGTTCCCAGCTTCTCTGTCTCTCTTTTTCTTTCTTTCTCTTGAGATATTTTCTTTCTGGGTAATTAATAAAGCTGCCCTCCCACTCCTATGTGTTGTGTAAGCATTTCTTTCTCATTATGTTTGCACTGTTGGACATAGTGGTTTTGCAAAGAAAACCTCCAGCTTTTGAAAATGGCTTTATATGCTTTTTCATATTATTAAAGATAGCTAAGTCAGAGGGAAATTAATAGCAGTCGAGGGACTGGGCTTTTCAAGGAAGTCAGTAAAAACACAAATACTGTGTCAGAATTGTGGCTGGAGGCCCACAGGTCTCAAGATCAACTTGCAGTGGCCCAGCCTTGCAGTTCCCCAAGGGTTAAGCAGAACTGTAATCAGTAAGCCTAGTCCATTAAATCTAGTTATGCATCAGATACCCAAGCGGGTGACCTGGGACATGGGGGGCCTTCCCTTCCCAAAATGTTCCTGTTTCAGAAGTCGTGGATAAGCCACAGTTACTTAGGTCAGCCTTGGACCCTTGCTGCGTGCCTGTTGGATCAATAGGAGCTAAGTGGATGTTTGTGTTCTTGTGTTGGTTGATTACAGCTTGACCTGCATTGTGTACCTAGAGTGGCTTTAAGGTATATCACCCCTGACAGAGCCCTTGGTGGCCACCTGCTTGGGACCCCTCTGGTCTCTCAGGAGCTATGCCTATCCCCCAATAAACCTTCTTTATTCAATCTCCTTTGTCTCCTGTATCAATGTAATATAAACTGATTTGTATAAACAACAACAGCGAGGAATGGTTGAAAAAGATGTGGTATTTCTATATAATGGAGTATTACTCAGCTATTAAGAATGATAAGTTTGAAGCATTTATACTGAAGTGGATGCCACTTGAACATATACTCATAAGTGAAATAAACCAGACACACATGTGTAAATATCGTATAGTCTCCCTAGTATAAGAAGCGAAAAGAAGAAATACAAAAGGAAACGTACAACAACAACTAAAATCAATTGAGTCAGACAAGGCAAAGTGAACGGCATATGCTGCAGGATACTAATCAGCTTTTCTTCTGGATGGTTAACAACCTAAGTTCACAGATCAAAATTGGAGAAATAAAAGAGCCACAAGGGCAGCCAACATTTTGGCCCTAGCCTTTCAAGGTCAGCGAAGACTCAGGACATTCGAGAACCTTACTGCAACATCATGAAACTCAGTTGAGCTCCAAATTTTCTGAACAAGGAGATTATGGAGCCACAGAGGAAAGAGATCGAAGTTCTATAGTATGCCTGGGGGGAGTCACATGGAGAGAAGACTTTCTCTCAAGCTCTCACAGAGAGCAAACTGGTCAAGCACTGGCCGTGACTCATCCGCATGGATGACACAGACAAAGGATCTACAGAATAAGGTACAGTACTACAAGACAAACCCTGAGGGGACTTCACTAACCTCATAAGAAACAAAAAGTACATGTGTTAGTTATATAGGTCTTGCTCTATCTAGGTCTTAACCATCCAGCAGAAAAGTATAAAAATGAAGTATACACTGCAGGGCCATAATAATAAGTTGAGCTGTAAATGGCTATGGTCGACAACTTCTTCAGATAACTCACTATTGTTGTGGAATGCTGGAGTGTGTTGGATTGTGTCATCGAGTTCAGGCACCTAAATTAGTTGAATGACAATGGAGAGCCCATCTGTGACAGGTGTAGACAAAGAAAGGGATATAGAAAGGAAGAATCATGATGTGTGTGTATGGACAGTACAGTTGGGATAGATATGCCGTGCTTCTACATAATTCTATGAGAGGTAAGATTTGCAGTAATGGTGGTTAGACAGGATATTATGTCGGCTTCTAGTACCATGGACAACCACTAGGAAAATAACAAGGTAGAAAGTATTAATTATTGAATCTTTGATGTAATTCACGTATAAAAAATAAGATACACAAAGAGCTACACTCTATTTCCTGATAAGAGACATATGGTATAATAATGTCTGTAAGTATAATATCATGTATGTACCTTCTATGATAACCAAAACATTATGAAAACAGTTCGCAATGTATTAATTTATCAAATCTATCTTGTCAAGGTATCTTAAAACTGTCTCATTGATATTTGTACTTCAATAAAATAAAATAAAAAAAGAAAACAACAACAGCAACAACCCACTGCAGTTTCAGCCTAAGGGAACAGAAGGGATTTTAATGTTAAATTTAGGATTTTTCTCAGTACCAGGATGATGCATACAGATTTGCCTGGCTAGTGAATTTCTAATTTTTAAAAATTTGAATTCATATATGTAACTATACATCAGTAAGTTGTATTTCTGAAATATCCTGACTTGCTAATAAGGAAAGAAACCAGATTTGTTTAAATCCATTCAGGGTTGACATTCTGAAATTCTAACTGGAAATAACTTGGAAGTTTGCAGTGGTTCTAATTATGGTCTTCAGTCCTAAATCAGATCTTTGGGACACATTTTTTTTTTTTCATTTTTGACAGAAATTTGAAGATTGTATTTGGTAATAAGAGCAGTTTAAAAACACATTTTTAAACTATATTTTAAAATATAGCTTAATGTGTGTTCAAAAAAGGTTTTTTTTTTCATTAAAGCACCTATGAGTAAGGGGCCGGGGAAAGGGCTCAGTAGACTAAGTGCTTCTTTGGCAAGCATAAGGGCATGAGTTCTATCTCCAGTTCCAAAAACATAAATAAATAAATAAAATAAAAGCACCTGCAAGCAGGAACAGGGGCCAGGGATTCAGCAGTGCCAGCCGTACCTCCAGGGTGCCTTGCTACAACATTTGAGGCACACACCTGTAATCCCAGCTCTTGGGAAGCTGTAAACAGGTGGATCACTACGAGTCCAATCTAGTAGCAAGACCCTCAGCACCCTGTAGACGCTTCCCTAAAATAGAAAAATAAAAATTTTTTTTTCATTTGTTTTCTGGAAAAGGGAAAGAAATATTTGATTATGGCAAAAACTAATAACTAGCTAACTTTGAGCAAGGCTGCTTATATCCTAGAATGTATATCCTTTAACCATACCCATGCTACCATGATTTAAGAAAAAAAAATCAATAGTAAAAACTGAGTATGTCAGTCATGAACTCAGCACTTAATACATTTGACTTCCTGATTGGTTTTTTTTTTTTTTTCTTTTTGGTGGAACAGGGGATTGAACTCAGGCCCTTGCGCTTTCCAGGGAAACAATTATTCCACTGAGCCATCTCCCTGGCCCTTTGCTGATTGTTTAGGTTTTTTTTTTTTTTTTGTGGCCAGCTCAGCCCATCCTGGGTGCAGGCTGGCACAACAGAAGGTGCTGGGAATCGAACCTGGGTCTCTGAGTGTTTGCCTAAGATTGCCTAAGCAGGCACTTAAGACCACTGAGCCATCTCGCTGGCCACCCCCACTTTTTCTTGCTGATTGTTTAGGTGATTAGTCTCATGTACCTTGATGACCAACTTTATTTTTGCCGTGCCAGCTCAAAAATATTTTTTTTTGCTAGGAATTCTATTTTATTTTCTATTTATTTGGTATAATGTCTCACTATGCAGCTCAGACTCACAGCGATCTCCTGTATCAGTCTCTCCAGTGCTGGGATTACAGGGTGTGATACCACGCCTTGTTTTTTGCTGGAAATTCTTAAAATTCATTATCAGTTTTGTTTTGATCCCTTCACTGTTGTATAGTATTTCAGGAACAAAAAAAAAAAAAAATTGACAGCATAATCTTTTTGCTATAAGCTTAAAGCCAGGAAGAGAGCATTTATGGAAGATCTGTGTATGTTGTGTTTCAAGTGCTTCAAGCTGCTGGTAAAGCATTTTCTGCTGTGTGTTCCCCTCGCTTCCTTCCCTGAGCGTGCAGTGTGCTTACAATACTTCATTTTTTGCTTGATGAGTCTTATATCAACACTGTGCTATAAGGAGACAGATTAGCTAAATTGTGTGTCTCAGTTATTACGTCTAATCAGTTAGAGCTACAGGGCTTTTATCTTGGACCTTTCCTCAAGTGAAGCAGAAGTAAGAACATATTTGATCCCTTTGCAAGTCCCCAGTGTGTGAAGTAGACAGCTGTGAAAGTGGAAGGCAGAAATGCAGGGCGCTTTGCTAGCGTATCCGACAGAGAATTCTGTGGCTCCTCGAACACCAAACACGTTGGCACAGTGCCTCCTTCCAGGCGTTACTCTCCTAAGAAAGGTCCGTTTTGGGTCTTCACTGCTGGCTGGCTGCGCCTGCGCGAAACTGCCGTGGCCCCTGAGCCTTGGGCACTCACTCGGGGGCGCAGGGTTCAAGTCGGGAGGCGACAAAATGTTCTCGCTGAAGAAGTGGCCGTGTGGAGCTGGGACGTGGAGCGCCGTATGTGCGCCATCGGCAGGGTCCAGGCGGCGGATGCCCATCTTAGACGGCAAGCCGGAAACAACCAAGAGGACTGTGCTGTGGTCTGGGGAGAATGCGAGCGTTCCCTCCACAGCTGCTGCATGTCCCACGCTCTGCATGTGGACGAGGCAGAACAACCGCGGCCCTCTCTGCCAGCAGGACTGGGTGGTCCAGGGAATCTTAAATGAGGTGGCCGGCAGGAGCTCTCTCAGCGCTGCTGTTCCCAGCCCTGGTGGATGTACCTGTCAGGTGGCCAACAAAGGCGCAGAGGCTGCGGGCCGGAAGGCAGTGGGTCTCGGTCCTCTGGGAGGTATGATGTATCACAGGCATGAGTTAACATTTTGTACTTAATTTTCAGGAATTCTGTACAATTAAGATAATTTATTAAAGATAGTTTTTCCTACCTCTGTAGTGTGCGTCAGATACTCTGCCTAGAAGTGCTGTAGAAAAGGATAAATGTCCAAATCAAATTACCCTTATAATTGTCACATTACAAAGGGCTGTAGAACAAGTTCCATTTATAGGAGAATGTTTTGCATGCTTATAGTTAATCAGATAAAAAGAGTCCATGTCATAATAACAAAACACAGTTTAAAACTCAACTCTCTGGTTTCTTTTGTTTTTTTGTTTTTTTTAGGTTGGCTATTTCACTTTATTTAGCAGTCATCCTCTGGCCCTATCAACTGCTCCTCCATCCTTGCCTGAGTTCTGCCCTGGAAAGAAGCTCAGAGGGGAACAGGAAGGCCCTGCTTCCCCAACACAGGCCTTGTCTGTCGACATACACATCACACCTTAGAACCACACCACTGCTCTGGGTCCATAGGGCCACCCCACTATGGCTTGGGGGTGCCTCCAGGGTTCAACACCCATGCCCAGGGCCTCAGCCTCGGCACAGAGGCCTGTTCCTTAGATGCCACCTGGAACAGGGCTGAGAGTCTCCGCCTCTGGCTGTGAGGATGCGGAACCTGGCTCTGCCTTCTGTTGATGCTGGGCAAGATGCAAAATGTATGAAAATACTTTAATCATTTCTTTGAAATGGTTAAGAAATAAGATCATCTTTTCTTTTACGATCTCAGTAAAAAAAGTTCACATTAGAGCCGGGGTCCAAAGTCAGGCTCTTCTTAACCAAGTCAGCTGCTCAGTAGAAACGCTTGTTCGCTCCTGGTACTTCTGAAACACCACAGCACCCACCGTTGGCACAGACAGTGATACCCAGAAGCACACATAGCAGCAGTGGGAAGACCCTCCACCCCGTCAGGGGACCGCTTTGGAAGTTCCCTGGGGGGTCGTCCATGTTATCTTTGGGAGACTTGAAGAAGTTGACACCAGGCTCAGTCTTGGTCCAGTCAGTGTTCTACCATGAGCTGGAGCAGCTTGATGGAGATGATGTCATGATTGTTGGACAGGTCACTGGGGCCCCAAAGTAGTAGCTGGTGGGCAGGCACACGCCTATGATGTCAACGCAGTTCTTCCACTCATTCTTGTCCTCCAGTGTGGAGGACCACCTGAGCAGCAGGTGTCTCCTAACTCCCAGTCAGTCATCACAGTCATGCGGCTCCGAGAGTAGCGCGCAGCCAGGGAGGTATCTCGATCCTGGTTGCGGAAGTCAGCTGGGCAACCCGCCAGCTCAGTCCAGTGTCCATCCTTGATGTGGTTGTAGGACAGAAGGCCATTGTTCACCATCACTGACTGAGATGTACGGGATACGTGTCCAGGAAGATAGCTAAGCCATGGAAGTTATCTTTGCTTCCAAACACAGGCCCGGGTACAAGGCAGTCCCAGGTGTACCACAAGGTGGTGCCATCTCTGGGAAGCTTCTTTCCTGTGTCGTGGACCTTGTAGTGCACGTGCATCTCCCAGTCCCTGAGGAAACAAGGCTTGCAGTTCCAAATAGAGCCCTCTTTGCTGTGCTCATCAGGGGTCAGGCGTCCATACTGGCTCGTGAGCATAGTTCCGCCTTGGAAGTCCCAGAGGGGCATGGAGCTGGAACCAACTCCTTGGTAGGGTTTAATGAGGGAATGCTCCTGCTTGAGATGTTCACTGTTGCCATCAGTTATATCTGCAGCCACCGGTCCCAGCAACAGCAGAATATGTACAGGTGTCGTGGGGCCAGGGCCAGGGGTGGGAAGCCCAGTCCTGCCTGGGCATTGCCGGCTCCAGCCCCAGCACCAAAACCAACCCTCTGCCGCCTGGGTCCCCTGCTCTCGGCCACCCAAAACCCAACCCTTATCCTCAATTTGTCGTTATTTTTGGTGGGAAAAAGGGAGATTCCTTGATATCTTTATCTGATATATTTAGAATTTTATTTTATTTTATTTTTTGTATTTTAGGACAGGGTGTACAGGGTCTTACTGGGTAGATCAGACTCGTAGTGATCCTCCTGTTTACAGCCTCCCAAGTGCTGGGGTTAGAGGCACACACCACCACGCCCAGTCTCAATCTCTGTCTCAGCATGCCCCAGGGTCAGGCTGGTACTGAAGGCCCAGGGATCGAACTCCCAGCCCGTGTCTGCCTAAGACAAAAATTAAGTTCTTTAATCAAGAATTTTAATTTTGGACCAGTGAATAGGATATATGCAATTTAACTTACAGACATACGGGATTTTTTTTTTTTTAAAGTATTCACTTACTGTCTCATCAAGAAAATGTAGACTTCAAGAAAATTCATCTCACTGTTAAATTGTTGAGTATTAATGGACAGGTATTTTCAAGTTCTGGAAAGATTATATTGTATGTTTTAGGCCAAAATGTTCATGAAGGGGGAAATGTTTGCATGTAACATTGAATCAAAAACTTCATCATGCAGTGCTTTAATAAATGGCTTACTCTGTTCCAGGATAGTGTGCACCACTTACAACTTAATTTATCAAGTAAATAGTTCCATGTAATTTGGAAAAACAGTCATGTACTCTTTCATTTGGCAATAAAAGTTTATTAACTGGGAATATGTCAAGTGAAAGAAACTAATCCTATCAAGTTTATTTATATTCAGAGGAGATCATTTCCTTACAAATTATGGACCATGAGATCATGTTGAATTCTCTTGTAATAGAGGCTACTGACAGATATTTAGAAGTCAGAAACCTTGAAATCATCACACCTGCAGAGTCAGAGGTTGCCATTCTGAATCTTTAAATCTGAGCTGTTGATGCATTTAAAAATAATGATTTGAATAACAATTATTTTCCGCCTTTTTTTTCATATGAGCTCCATTCAGTCTTTGGAAAATTAGTTTTTCAAAATTTTCTACCTACTAAAAAAGTTAAATATGAGGAAAAAAAAAAAAAAAAAAAAAAGAAAGGCCCGTGTTGCTGGTGGGGATGCAGCACTTCTACATCTGTCCTGGTTGTTGAGGAGAGCACAGTGCGCAGCTGGCTGCTCCAGGGCCACAGCAGCGACAGAGCGCAGCCGTCGTTGGCTTCCAGGGATTCAGCCAGGGTGCCAGTCCCTGCTGTTCTTCTGCAGCCCTTGAGGGCTTTCGCCTTGCCCTACAGCCCTCACCAGAACATCTTGCTCTAGTGTAGTGTGCAGCACACACCTCACACTGCGCAGTAGGCACACAGCAGTGCCTCTGTGACAGTATCTGGCAGGCGCATGAGCTGCTTCTGCGATTTGCTTATCACCTCTGACATCTAAAGAAGTGAACAGAATTTCCGGTCTTTACATTTCAAGAATGGCCAACAAGCTATCAGAAAAAACAAACAAACAAACAAAAAACATGGAGTTCCGTGGGACACTGCTGTGCAGAGAAATCCTTGTGGGCTATAAGAGGCTGCTGGAGCTGGAGCAGCACACGGCATCAAGTGAAGAGAAGCTCCCACAGAAGAGACCACGAGGGAAGGAGCAAGGAAGCCTTCATTGCAAGCTCATGGCCAACCAAGGCTCTGACTTTGGGTCAGGACTCCCACATGGCCTGAACTCTGCTTTCAGGTTGTATACTTTTAGGTTTCCATAGTAACTACATTACTACTTGTTATCTCATTTTCAGGAATGTTATAAGAATGTCACACAATTGCCCCGAGGTTGACACTTCCCAGACACCGCTGACCATCTGCCTGTCATGGGGCACACGGTGAGGTTTAATGTTTGCCCTATTTCCCTCCTTATTCTACTTGTGCTTATTTTATGACCCTGGTTTTCTCTAAGTGGGTTCACTGTTAGCTACATGGGAGGGAGGAGGGTAAGAGAGTGAGTTTAGCTTAAGTGGCCCTCTGTTAATATGGAGTCTCTTTTTAAACTTTTATTTATTTGATATGGGGTCTCACTGCACAGCTCAGACTCATGGTGATCCTCCTGTCTCAGCCTCCCCAGCACTAGGATTACAGGCATGTGCCATCTCACCTGGTTTTGGTGGCCAGCGTGGTGTACCTGGCATTGTGGGACAGCATGGCATGCAATAGCAGGGATCAAACCTGGGTCCTTGTGTTTGCCAGGCAGGTGCTCAGATTGCTGAGTTGTCTCTCTGTCTCTGTCTCTAAATCTCTCTGTCTCTGTCTCTCTCTGTCTCTCTGTCTCTCTCTGTCTCTGTCTCTCTCTCTGTCTCTCTCCCCATCCCAAAATTGAGTCTCTTTTTTCCTGTCAGAGCTGGCTCCCAGGGCCACCTGAGCTCCTCTGTGATGCTGGGGCTGCCATGGACCTCAGGGCTTTGTTTGGCTTACTGGGTGGCTCTGGCATATTGACAGCATGTCAGCAAGCTGCCTGGGCTGGTGGCTCTGTTGACTTCAGGTTGGCTTTCTCTGTTGTCAGCTAGGCCTGCAGGCAGTTCCTATAGGGTAGCTTTCCGGGGATCTACCTGGCTTGCCCATGCGTCCTGGGCTGGCTAGGGCTTGGCTGGCCTGGGTTGGGTTGGCCCAGGAGACTTTAATTGTCTCCATTGGACTTGCTTGTGCAACTTGGGCTCAGCTGGTATTTGGACTGGTTTCAGGTGCATGCCCAGTGCTGCCATTTGGATCTCTTCTCCTCTCCCTGGAATAGAAGAAAGGCCCCATCACGGCTCCCTATGGCAATAGAAGGGGCACAAAGGAATTTCTAAAGAAAAATTCTCTGATTTGCAGTAGTAGTGGCTTTTGTTAGGGCTTGGCTATGTACAAGGCTGGATGCCCCTGTGGACAGTTGTGTCTGATCCACTTCTCCAATTGTGTCTGGTATGACTCTCCAAATAACACAGCCACCAGCACCTTAGCTTGGCAGTGCAGCTCCTGACAGGAGCTCTGCAGGACAGTCAGTGAAGCATAGCAGCAGCCCTGCCCTGGCCCAGCCCTAGGCCATCAATCCAGAGCTCTCCGTGATGAGCAGGAACACAGGCCTGTCTTCTGCTGCTTCATTCTCAGAACTCACCAGTGCTGTGAGTGGGGGTTCTTTCTGCTACTTTTTTTCCCTAAGAGTCAGCCCAGAGGTGCTGGTGTCTTCTCTCCCAGTGTGGGTTAAGTCCAACTTCACTTAATGTGGACTTGGAGCCTATAGGGCTGAGCCTACATCAATTTCAGTCTGTCTCTGTCTGTCTTTGTCTCTCTTTTTCTGTCTCTCTTTCTCTGTCTCTATCTCTGTGTCTCTGTCTCTCACTCTCTCTCTCAGTTATTCTTTTTCTTTTTTTTTTTTTGTGGAACAGGGTATGAACTCAGGCTCTTATGCTTGTCAGGGAAGCGCTTATTCCACTGAGCCATCTCCCTGGCCCTGTCTGAGTTATTCTTAGACAATACCTAACCCTTAAAATGCTCTCTCCAATTCCTTATAACCAGTAGGGTAGGACCTCTCCGAACAGACTATCTCAAAATACACAGGACACACCTATTTACTCTTTGTGTCCTTGGATAAGTCAAGGTTCTGCAGAGAAACAGACCAATAGGATCCATTGAAATCTATCTATCTATCTATCTATCTATCTATCTATCTATCTATCTATCTATCACGTATTGAGAGATATATTTAAGGAGCTACCTTACAGATCCTGGAGGCTGAAAAGTCTCATAATCTGCTAACCGCAAGCTGGAGATCAGGAAATCCAGTGGTGTAATTCGGCCCAAATTCAAAGGCCTGACAATTGGGCAATCGATGGTGGCAATCCCAGGCCAAGAGCAAGTGAAGAGAGGCAAGCTCTCAGTTTAAGCAGTGAGGCTGAAAAAAGTGGCAGATGCACAGCGTTTCTCCTTTCTCTGCCCTTGGCTCCAGGCAGGCCTCCGTACGTGGGAAGAACAGCCCCGGGGAGGGCCTCCTCCTTCGCGGAGCCAGATGGAATCCAGGAGTGCCCCTGACCCCCAGCTACGGGCTCTGTGTGGGTAGCCTGTGGTCCATGTTAACATCGCAGTCCTACCCTGGGCCTCGGCCTCCATCTCTAGTTGCCCTTAGGAGTGCAAGGCTGGCACTAGGCTGATGCCCAATGCGTAGCCATGGAGCGAGCAAACTGTGCCCATGGCACCTCAGGATGACCGTGAGGACTTGGATGTCCACCCTCTGCCTGACACACGGAAGTCCGCATGCAGCTACAGGCTTAATTTTCTGGTTTCAGAGCTCCTTTTAGTCTTCAGAATGATTGAAGAGCCCAGGGAGCTTTAGCTTACCTACCCAGTATCTATCAGCATGTTTTCCTGTTTGAAATAGAGATTCTTTTCTTGTCCTTATTGATTACAAGGTCTTGCTACACAGCTCAGACTCATAGTCAGCCTCCTCAGTTCTGGGATTATAGGTATGTACCACCATGCCCGGTTCTGGGGCTGGCAAGGCATGCAGTACTAGGATTTGAACTCGGGTCTTTGTGCTTGCCAGGCAGGTGTTTAGACCACTGAGCTATTTCCCAGCCTGATATTTTCAAATATTTATTAACTCAAGAAAAAAATCATTATATATAAACATAAGTAACACTTTTTATTCAAGATAACTATTGGTTTCAGAAATAAATTTAGTGAGGAGGGCAGCACTGTTGAGTGAAGCTTGTGCAAACCCAGTTAGTATCTGGTTTAAGGGCCTCGGCTGGAGCCTTACCTCTGCCTTAGTGCTGAGTGTGCTGTTTATTGTTTGCATTGAAGAATGTGAAGAAATGCAGGCCAGGATGGTGAGGCATATTTTCTTTCATATTCTTTTCATGTAGTTATAGATCCGTTTCTTTATGCTGTCAGCAAAACAAGATAGAAGCAGTTTCTTAATCTCGCTGTGAAACTTGAGACTATTTATTTCCATTTATCCTGAAGCCACTAGTCTCCTTGCGCTGTCAGCAGACCTTTTGCCTGTGCAGGATTTTGTAATGTCCCACATGGTTTTACTGAGTGATTTTCCCTCACCCCCAGTATCAACACTTCTCATCATACAAAGTCATGAAATCAAACCTGATATTATTGACGTGGATTATCAGGAAAGTATTCACAATTTCAAGCTGTCAAGCTCAGGAAGGTGGACGCAAGCTTTGCGTAATTCTAACTTTGGCTTCAGTGTTCAGAGTTGATCAGCAGCAACAGCAGCAGGTGCTCTGGCTCCCCTTGCTCACTCCCAAAGAAACACCTGCCAAATCCCCTACATTGAATTGCCACTGTATGACCCCAATCTTGCAGTAAAGTGAGAGGTTATTCTTTCAAATAAAAACTGTCTTTCATTGAAAAGTGTATGTCCCCTCACCCTTTTGTTTATTTGTTTTTTGCAGTACCGGGGATTGAACTCAGGACCGTGTGCTTGCCAGGCGAGCACTTATTTTACTGAGCTATCTCCCCAGCTGTCCCCTCAAACTGTACTAAAATCAGACCCAATTGGATCAAAAATCTAGATTTAAACCTTGAAACTGCTGGAAGAATACTCAGGGAAGCACAGCTGTAGACACAAACAGGCTCCCTTCCTGACTAGGACCCCAGCAGCACAGGAGATGATATCAAGAATCAACAAATGGGGCTACTTTAAAAAGCCTCTGCACAGTGAAAGAATTAGTCAACAGAGTGAGAAGATGGCTACAGAATGGGAGAGAAATATTTGCTAGCTGCTCTTCTCTAATATCTATATCCATCAATATCTATGTCTATATATCTATGCATATATCTTTTTTTTTATTTTATTGAACTACAAATCTCAATTAGACAGTTTCAAGACACCTTAACAATACAGATTCGATAAATTAATACATTGCAAGCTGCTTTCATAATGTTTTGGTATTGTACAAGGTGCATACATGATATTATATTTACAGATATTATTTTAGCAGATATCTTTTATCAGTGAATTAAGAGTGTAGCTGCTTACTTATTTTTTATACCTGAATTATATCAAAAATTCAATAATTATTTTCCTAGTGGATGACCGTAGTACTAGAAGCCGACATAATATCCTGTCCAACCACCATTAGTGCAGATCTTGCCTCTCATAGAATTATGTAGAAGCACAGCGTTATCTATCCAACTGTACTGTCTATACACACACATCATGATTTTTTCTTTCTACACCCCTTCCTTTGTCTACACCTGTCAAAGGGGGGCTATACATATATCTATATTCTGCAGGGTCCTCCTGCAGAATGGGCCAGGAGGAGAAGGAGAGAAGTGACTCTCAGGATCCTGGAGGATTCTGGGAGCTCTGAGGCCCCTGGGTGCGTTGGAAGTGGAGAATTGCTTGAACAACTTCACTACAGAGTTTTGCAGTCCCACTGAGCAAGGTTGGAAGGACAAGCGCCAGTTAGTAGAGCTGCTGGCCTGTATCAGGGTCGCCTTGCTTTTCTCATTCTGAAAGATCCCCCACCCAAGAAGCCTCTGTCTTAGTGTGTTTTGTGTTGCTACAACAAGACACCAGAGGCTGGGTACTTGAAAAGCAATGCTCTGTTTTGGCCCGGAGTTCTGGCAGCGGATTCCCATGGCTATGTCTGGTGAGGCCTCTGCTGTATTGCAGCATGGTAGAGAAGCAGAAAGGGAACTCACACAGAAAGAGTTCAGGTGGGGGGATGTGCTTTAGAGCAGCCCAATCTCCATCTCGAGGCTGCCAACCTAGTCCCACGAGACCTGACCCTCCCCTGCACGGCAGCATGGACCTGCTCATGCGCGGCTTCTGACTGCAATTGCACCTCCTTTGCTGTCAGAGGTTCCACCATCTCAACACTGTCTCACCGGCAGGCAAGATCCCAACAGCAGTCTTTGGGGAACAGACCCAAGCCATATGCAAACCACGGCACTCTCCCATCAGCCTTGCTTCTATGAGCGAGTCAGTGCTGCTCCCTCAAGCAGATTAAGGTGACTCTGGTCCTGTTTGGTGTCTACCCACAGCTGTCTCACTCCTCCCTTGTCCCTGCCCACCCATGCGGGGGGTAGCTCCCTGGCCAGAGTCAGGGCATGAGGCCTGGAGCCACAGGCTTTCATCACCCACCGGAGTCTCTCCTGTGTGTTTCTGTGGCCATGAAGAAATGCCAGGAAGAACCAGGCTGTCATGGATCCTGAAAGTACTCTCTCTCTCTCTTTCTCTCTCTCCATCTCCTCACTCCTTTTCTATTGCAAGTGTCCCCACCTCTGCACAGAGAAACCCTTGGGATGCTGGTCTGAAAAGCTCCCCAGCTGATTTTATTATTTGTTTATCTAGGCTTTTCTTTTTTTAAGGCAGGGCCTCACTATGCAATTCAGGCTGGTGTTGAGCTCATTTTGCAGCTCAGGCTGGTTTGGAACTCAACCATCCCCCTGCCTCAGCCTCCTGAGAGCTGGAACTACATGCAAGCTCCACCATACACCCGGCTACCAGTTGATTTTAAGATGTGGTTAAATAGAGAACCTGGCTTTGTAATTTGTGACTTTGGTTGTTTATTCTTTAACATTGAACATTCAGTCAGGAAACTAAAGATCGTATTCTGTGAGCCAGTTACAAATTAAAGATATATGCTCCACATGTGTTTTTGAAATTAAAAAAATATATTTATATGTAGGTGAAGATTTTGCAAAAAATTTATTAAATCAGAACTTAATAAAAGTTATAAGGTCCGGGGATATAGTGTAGCGACATAAGCATCGCCTTGGCAAGTGCAAAGTCCCCAATATTGAAAACAAAACAAAAAAAGAACTTGATAAAAGTTAAAAATATGTATTAGGGCCAGAAAAATAGCTTGCTTAGGCAAGCGCAGGAACCAGGGCTTGATCCCTAGCACCACGTGCCACGCTGAGCTGGCCACTGAGTCCGGGCGCGCTGGCGCACACCTGCAATCCCAGCGCTGGGGAGGCTGAAAACAGAGGATCGCTGTGAGCCTGAGCTACTTAGTGACACCCTATGCAAAATAAATAAATAAATAAATAAATAAATAAATAAATAAATAAATAACATAATCAATAAACAAATAAAATATTAGATTAATATTTCCGAGGGAATCTTAAAGACCGCATTCCACAGCAACACTTTCGATTTGTAAGAAAATAACATGTTATAGAGCACAGGGTATAGGGAAAATGTTCCTGCAGGTTTTTGGAACAAATTTTGCTAAAACTTGATGTCTTAGGTGCTAGAATCAGCTGGGGTTGGTGTCACAAAATGGTAAGGCTGAGTGGCTTAACTACTAACCAGCAGACATCTATTTCTCACAGTTTTGGAGGCTGGAAGTTCAAGATGAGCTTGCAGGCAGGGCAGGGTCTGCGGAGGCCCTTTCCTGGCTGGTAGGCAGCTGCTTTTCCGTGATGTCCTCACCAGGCACAGAGAGCGCAAACTCAGTGGTCTCTGCCAGGTTTTGGGCACTGATCCCCGTGTGAGGGCCCCACCCTCCTGACCTCATCTGACCCTCAGGAACTCTCAAGGCCCAGTCTCCAAATACCGTCCCTCTGAGGGTTAGGGTTAAAAGATCCATTTGAGAGGGCTGCGTGCCTTTGCTCCAGCACAGGGTGAGCAGCAAGCCCTAGGAGCTAGTTCAAGTTGCTGAGCTAGTGGAGCACTCTAGAGATCTTTACCTCACTCTGCAGTTATGTATTTACGTTTCAAGGGACTCCAACTTTTAAGTTATTCTGTCCTGGGAGAGATGAATCTACATTCCAAAAAGCAGAGTGAGAATTGAGAAGCCTTGCCACACAGCCTCCAAAGAGCAATCTGCTCTCCTTCCTTCTGGGAAGGAGGCTCCTGCCTCTCCTGGAGTGAGCAGTCAGAGCCTGTCGCTCTGCATCCTTGTCACAGGAACAAGGGCTGCACACAGGGAGCTTCCATCTGGCTTTCACTGAACCCGAGGGCACAGTGCCCAGGCTTAGGGTCTAGTGAAGGTCATTGCTTAAAAATCTGCCTTGGGCCCAGGACAGCTCATGTGTGCGTGGGTGATAGAATTAATGAAGATGGACATTAAGTAAAGGACAATGGGAGAAAAGTGTCACACACTGATTGACTATTTCCAGCTAGGCAAAAGAAAACCCTCTCAAGAAAAAAAGAAAAGCTTAAAAAGAGATCAAATTATTGTTATGATGGCATTTGAATGGAGATAAGAGATGTGATTTTAATTTTTCTTTCCTTCTCAAAATCTCTCATAGAGCACACCATTTGGCAATGGGAAAGGAAAAAAAGGAAAAAAAAAACAATACTTTTGAGCCTGGTCTTGCTATGTTGCCCCAGTTGGCTTTGAACCCTTGGATTCTAGCTGTGTTTCCACTGCAGCTGCCTGAGTAGGTGGGACTGCAGGCAAGAGCCATGCACCACTCCCCCACCCTCCGCAGAAAGCATCTTCTGCCAAAAGACTGTGGTAGAGGATTGTGTCAGTTACTTTTTTACTTGTTTCTGGGACAAAATACTGACACCCAAAATTAAGAAAGCAAGGTTTACTTAGCTCACCGTTACTGGAGGTTTCAGTCCACACTCAGCTGGCTCGAAGGCAGAGTGGCACATGGCAGAGGGCAGCAAAGAGCAGGGAAGGGGCAGCGGCCGTGGCCCCATCAAGCCTCTCTTCCTTCCGCGCTAACTGGAGCTGGAGCTCCTCAAGGAAGTGGGGGTAGATGCTGTGGAGATCTGAGCTCCTCCGAGGGCGCGGGGTGCACAGAAGCCTTTCTGGACCCCTTTATACCCCCTTTTTGTGCTGAGTCACCCTGGAGCGGGCTGCCTCATCTCAGCACGTGGGATCCCGTCCAGCTTCCGACATCTCACGCTGACACAGGGCCAGCCACCGCCAGGATGTCTCTGTGTGGCCTTGGTGGCCTAGGAAGCCAGCACTTAGCAGCCTGAAGCTTCACATCACTGTCTTAGCTTCAGAGGTCAGGAAGCCTGGTGTGACTGAGCTGCCACCGAGAACCCCAGCGTTCCCACGACGTAAGCAGCGACGTGAGTGGGTGGTACGTAGAGAGCTTGCCCAAGAGGTGCGTGCCGACTCAGTCCAATGTTTGAGTCTCGCTGCTCCTTTTCATCTTTTCTATTTTGGGTTTGAGTCAAGGTTTCTAGTTTTCCACATTCCATGTGCTACTCCTGTCTTGTCAAGGCCGCAAATCCTAGCCCTGGGCCAGCTTGGCACGGCTTTCCTGAGCATAGAGGTTTTGCTGTGGCTCTCCATCTTCTTGGCAGCAAGTTTTGTATACTTTGAATCAGTCACAGCAGTGACTAGACAAGGGTCCAGAATTTTTTTGGCGCAAGGCATGCAAACCATTGCTTGTATTTTCCACTAAAACTAAAGGATGAGAATGACATAGAATACCAGAAGTAGGAAAACTAAACATGCAAAGGCCTCTGCCTCAGCCCTGCTGGTGCCTGGACTTCACAGGCCCCTGGTTCTGAGGGCCATAGCTTCCTGATAGCCATGCACCTCCGGGAGCTCCTTGGGCAAGGGCCCCAGGTATCGCAGCTCTCTGGGCTCCGGCTTGGTTCTGGCTGTGGCTGGGATAGACACAGGGGCAGGACAGGGCAGGCCCAAGGAGCCTTACCAGCTGCCATCCTGCTGGAGACCCCGTGACCAGGCCTCGGAGCCGGGTCTGAGGAGGTCAGCTTCCCTCCGCGTTAGGGCACAGAGGCCGTCAGGCAGAGGTAACTGTTCTGATGTTGGACCTTGAGGCCGGACTGTGGAGGAGGGTCCTGAGGAGAAAGCTGATGCAGGGGCCAGCTACTGCACCTTTGGGGGTGCAGAATCAGCGCTGGCATCCAGAGGCTCTGTGTGGGCTGACCTACAGCAAGTTTGTTGGGAGCCCACTTTTCAAGGCCCAAAACTCCGCTCTTTAAACTCAGGATCGCAAATTGTCCACCAGCGGGCTCTGGACTCTTACCTCTTAGGTAAGTGTGAGCTGGCCATCAGAGTGTGTGTCTATAAGCCCTGCCTCAGTCCCCAGGACGGAAAGAAGGGGCTGGCAGCTGGGGAGAGGAAGGTGATAGGCAAACTGTTTATAATAAAAGTAGGCCTAGGGAATGGCAAGAGGCCTAGACGCAGCCGTCGGGAGCGCTGCGTCCAGCAGCTGAGGGGGGTCGGCCCTCTGGCCGCCTGCCTGCTGCGCAGCTCACTGCTTCCGGGGCTTCGGCAGCAACGCCAGCCGGCAGGGTGAGTCACGCGATTTGCTCAGCTGCTGAGGACAGAGGCGGATAAGGACCTGCCTCCTTCAGACACACAGTGGGAGGAAGGCCTGGCCGCACTCCGTGAAGGCAGCGCTCCCTCTGGTAGGGGAGGACAGGCCCTAGGGGGTCTTCCAGGGGTTCAGCATAGCGACCGAGTCCAGGCGTCTACTGTGGTGTTTGAGCCATGAGCAGCGAGCAGGCATTTGAAAAGACCGAGAAAGAGCTGTGTGCGCACCCACGGTCTTTGGGAGACTGGTATCGGGACAAGCGCGTGCAGCCCGTTCATATCCCCCACTTAAGTGCTCTTCCAATTACTTCCAATAACTAACAGTGTAAAGGTTATGTAGGAGTCCTCTTTCTTTAGAGTATTTCTGTGTTTTTTGTACAGGGTCTCACCATGCAGCTCAGACTCGTAGTGACCCTTCTCTTTTCAGCCTAACCAGCGCTGGGATTATAGGCTTGCACCACCACACCCTGACTCAACTTGGTGAGGGCTTACCATGCCTGGAGGTGTGGCTGGTGCAGTGTGCAGTGCCAGGGATCGAACTCCGATCCCTGTGCTCACCTAAGATGTAGAAGAGTAACTTCTACACACACACACACACACACACACACACACACACACACACACACACACACACATTGTACAGGAATATACCAAAGCTGAACATGAAACATTTCTTGCTGAATTTGTAATCTCATGGAAATACATATACACGTGCTGGCTGGATTACGGCAAGCCCTTGGAGTTTGCTGTGTAAATTGTTCTCTTGAGCAACTATTGTTTGAATTCAAAGAAACCACCCTCTAGTCTTAGATGTTATTAATTTAGAAGGAAGTGACTCCTAGCTTCAGAGGGTTCTTTCTGTTCTCTTCCAGCAGCACTGGTGCTGAGTCTAGTACCTTTTACACATGCTAGGCAAGTACGTTTTCTGCCACTGAGCTACGTTCTTGGTGCTTTGTGTCTGAGATTTCTAACCTAGAATGTCAAGCTGAGGATTTCAATAGGAAATTTCTTACAGCTTGTGACAGAGAACTCCTGGCTTGGGAAAGGCTGGGGGTCATGTCATAGCATGAAAGTAAGTTGAGGAGCTCAGCTGGCATGCTCCCCGAGTGCCAGGGTCATGTTACCTGTTGTGGGGACTCCACCTCAGTGGGGACTTGAGGCCCTCACTTTGGTTCTGCATTAATAGCTGTGGTATTTCAAGCTCTGTGCCAGAGAGAAGAAAGGAATGAAAATTACCTGCTCCCATACTCAGGGAGGTTATAGTTGATAGTAATCCTTAAGCAGGATTTAAAAAAGAATGGTGCTTCTTCAAGTATGCTGTGGGCGTGAGGCCCCACTGACACGCCAGGATGAACCCAGCACATCTGGAAGAAGTGGCTCACTTCTGTGGTGGACAGTTTACAACCAAATCAATATTAAAATGCTATGGAATAGAACACAAAACTGGAAAGAGATGAGGGGCAGGATGAGTGAGGACCTCCTGAGAATCCTCTCAGTGGAAACAATGAGGACGTTAGCAGAAGTAATCAGAATAACTTCTTTCAAACTCTGGAAGTTAACCACTCTGCAGCAATCAGGGAATGTGCATTTGATGAAGAAAAGTGGGCTATTGGGAAGAATGACACTCTTTGTGGCTATTTCTCACCCTGGTTCCACACCTCAGGGTCGCTTAGAATGTTCCAGGCCACATTAATAGTGACAGCCAGAAACTTGGCAGCCACCCAGAGGAGTGGGGCTGCCTGCAAGTCTCACTAGGCCCCATCACTGGGCAGCCGTCACTGCTGGACCTGCCCAGCAATCTCTGAGAGACCTGCCTCACTTTTTTCCCCCATCTTTTATTTTTTATCTGCACACTTGCCATGCGTAATGATTATGTCCCTCACATGGAGTGAGCGCACACAGTGAACACATCTCAGCCCGCTCTCAGCCTCCGCCATCTCTCCATGTCCCAGCCCCCTTTCCATTTGCAGAAGGCCTGCCTCCTTATTTTCTTTCTTTTTAAAATATATATATATATATATATATATATATATATATATATATATATATATATATATATATATATTTATTGGGCCAGGAGATAGCTCAGTAGAATAAGTGCTTCCATGGCAAGCTCAAGGGCCTGAGTTCAATTCCCGATTCTGCCCCAAAAATATTCATTTATTTATTTTTATTTCTTTATCTAGTGCAGGGTCTCATTACACAGCCCAAACTCCTCCTGTTTTCAGCCTCCTCAGCTCTGGGATTACAGGCATGCACGACCATGTCCAGTCTCAGCTGCGGCATGTGATGCTGGAAATTGAACCCTGGTCCCAGCACTTGCCTAAGCAGGGGCTTAGTCTGCTGAGCTATCTCATTAGCCCATCTCCCTATTTTTTTTATCATCTTTTATTTTGCTCTTTATTTTTCACATTTCTCATGGAAGAGAAACCAGGTGATATTTAAGCTTGTGTGTTTAGGGGCCAGCGGGATAGCTCAGCAGACTAAAGTTCTTGCTTAGGCAAGCGGAGGGACCGAGGCTGGATACCAGACACCACATGCTGCACCAGCCCTGCCCCCAGGGTGGGCTGAACTGGCCACAGAGTCTAGGCATAGAGGTGCACACCTGTAACCCCAGCCCTGGGGAGACTGAAAACAGGTGGATCACTACGAGTCCGAGATGCACAGTGAGACCCTGTAACAACCAAATATATACAAAAAAAAAAAAAAAAAGCTTGTGCATTTAACTTGCTGCACTTAGCATGGCCTCAAGGTGCATTTGTTTTGCTACAAGTGGCTCAAGTTTATCTTTCTATAGGACAGAGCACGAACATCACATTTTCTTTATCCATTCATGTCCTGGCTACATCAAGCCTGCTTGCAAGATCTAGTTATTATGAACAGTGCTGCCATAAATGTGAGTGTGTATGGGTTACTGTAATATGATGTCTTTAAGTCTTTCAGAAGACTCCTACAAGAGTTGCATGGGATTGCTAGCTCTGGCGTTTTGAAATCTCCACAATGATTGTGTTAGTTTACATTCCTACAAGAATGTGGAAGGGACCCTTTTCTCTGAAACCTCATAAGCATTTGTTATTCATGCACTTCTTGGTGGTAGCCATTCTTTCTGGAATAAGATGGAATCTCAGTGTTGTTTTGGTTTAATAGCTAGAGACCTTGCACAGTTTTCATGTATTTATTGATCACTCACATTTCTTTATATATTCTAAATATAGTCCTCTGTCTCAGGAATAGCTGGAAATTTTTTTTTCTTTTCATTCTGATAAAATTAGACCATCTGAAGTAAAAAGATCAAATTAAAAAAAGGGCAACTGAAGTGAATCAGCACTTCTTTAGGCATTGTTAATTCACTAGCTCTTTCCGGAATACTCTTGAGAGTTTTTAGAGTGTTGCTTTGGTGGTCATGAATTTCTTCATAGAAATATCTTATCCCTATGTCAATTTTGAAAGATTGAAAGCAGGCGCTGGGGCTGGGGGTTCGATTCCTGGGCCTGCTATGCCAGCCCCCCCCCCGGGGTATGTTGAGACAGCAATTGAGACTGGGCATGGTGGTGCGCGCCTATAATCCCAGCTCTTTGGAGGCTATAAACAGGAGGATCACTATGAGTCTGATCCAGAGTGAGACCCTGAACACCCTGTAGGCCCTTCCCTAAAATACAAAAGAAAAAAATTTGAAAGATCGTTTCACATGCTGCATCAGTCTGAGTTGGTAGTTGCTTACTTTAGGGCTTTTGATGCTTCACTCCAAGCTTGCTGGTATTTAAGGGTTGTGTTGAGAAGCCTGCCATGATTCTAATAGGTTTATCTTTATATAATTTGTTGCTTTTTCTCTAACAGTTTTCAAGATTCTATCTTCATGTTGGACTTCTGGGATTTTGTATTGTGAAGAAATTCTTTTCTGATCATGGCAATTTAGGGTTTGTATGTCTCATTTATTTGTATATTATATACTTTTCCCATATTTGGAATGTTTTCTGCTGTTATTTTAAAATTTATTTATTTGGTACAGGGCCTCACTATGCAGTTTGGACTCATAGTGATCCTCCTGTCTCAGCCGCCCTAGCATTGGGATTATAGGCGTGTGCCACCGTGCCTGGTTCTGGGATGGCATGGTGTGTGGTACTGGGGATTGGATTCAGGTCCTTGCACTTGCCAGGCAGGCACTTACACTGCTGGGCTATCTCCCTAGCTGCTGGTGCTATTTCTATAAACAAAAATTTTATGCCATTTGTACTGTTGTCTGAGCTTTCACTGACTCTGGTTGGCATTGGCTTAGTCTTCTTGGCATTGTCTAGCCAGCCCCAGGTGCACTTTTCATGGTCTTGGAAGGTGTCTCTGAAGACCGGATCTCTGACAGTAGCTCTGTCTTCTAGGTCCAGGGCTGTCCCACATTGGTGGCACCTGCTGCATACCCTTTCCATAGAATTTTTGACTTTTTACTTTTGTTTGGAAACTTTTCATGGATCCTATTGTTCATAAACCGATCATTCATGTTTTATATCATTTTATTTAGCTCAGCTAGATTTTGAAAATTCCATTTATGCCGCTGTTTATGCCTGATCTGACTCTGTTCTTATCATGTAAAATATTTATGGATTTTTCAACATAATGACAGACAAAGGATTAATCTCATCAATAGCTAAGCCAGTGGAAAACAGACAACAAAGAAAAACTGGGGAATAAGACAACTGTAGGGCATCAAAAAGCTAGGAAGTAATCCAGGTCCCTGCACTTCCTAAGCAGGTGCTAGTCTGCTGAGCAGTCTCCTGCCCTGCCTAACACACATGGCACCCAGCAAGGGCGGGGAGACTTAAGACTCCCACATGTTTCAGAAAATCTCTGCTGAGTTATGAACTGACCACCAGGCTACCTGAGTGCTGATTTCAGTGACTACATACAACTACTACATACAACTACAGAATTCTAAGTGCACTGTGCCAGCTACTGAGACCAGGAATGGTGGCACATGCCCCTAATCCCAGTGCTGGGGAGGCTGAGACAGGATGATTACTGAGAGTCTGAGCTGCATAACAAGACACTGTACTAAATAAATACATAAATAAATGTTAAAAATTAAAAAGAATTACAGATCATGCAGAGTTAGTTCAAAAAGACATTAAGGGGTTGGCCAGATAGCTCAGTGGACTAAAGTGCCTGCCTAGGCAGACACGGGACTGGGGATTGATCCCTGGCATGTCTCCCCACTTCTACCTTGGGTGTGTGCTGAGATGGCAGCTGAGACTGGGCATGGTGGCACGTGCTTGGGAGGCTGAAAAACAGGAGGATCATTACGAGTCTCATCTGTGTAGTGAGACTCTATAGACCCTGTACTAAATACATTAAAAATAAATAATTTTTTTAAAAAGACATTAAAGAAACTAAATGAAAATAACTACAACAAACAGTAAAAACAAGAACTCTGGGAATTGGAAAGAAATTGATATTCAGAGTTGTCATAATATAGGCTATATCTAGTTTTAGACAAAAGAAATATAAGCACAGATAGAAATAAAAGTCATGACCCATTGCCATGGTGTCCATCTAAGTGTCCCCCAGGCCTTCTGCGCTCACAGGTGAGGTTTTTGAAAGGTGGCCCCGTCCTTTGGACGCCACAGTAAATGCGAGGGGAGAAAGCGGGACGGAACAGAGGGAGCCCGGGTGCGATGTTGAGGGGGCACCCTTTCACAGCTCCCGTCTGCTGCCCACTTCTGGCTGCTGCCCGCGAAGGGAGCGGATTTCCTTGGCCCAGGCCTTGCATCAAACAGTCTTGTCTTGGAGGTGGCCAGCTACGGAGTAAAACCATGAACCAAAATTGAAACCTTTCTTCCTTTGAGTCAAAGGTGCTAGATATTGTGTGACATCCACTGGCAGGAAAATAAAAGCGATGTATAGCACCACCTCTGAGGAAGGACAGGTGCTGGATTTACTAGGCATGCGAAAGACTGAAAATGGTGTACTAAAAGAAAGAGGGCACCGTCAAAACAAGTAGGGAATACGAATAAAATGATAGAAAGTATCTCTATCAATATCAATATTCAAATAGAAATTCTTGAGTTGAAATATATACCTACAGTGAACATTTCATCAGAGGATTGGCTCTGCAGCAGGCGGGGGCGGGGGGGTGGGGTGGGGAAAGCCTTGAATGTAGGTCAGGTGAGGTTGTCCAGTCTTACACAGGGCAATAGAAAGAATTTTAAGAATTACCCAAGCCTTAGTCTTACGGGCATCACTGAACAGACCAACCTGTACGTAATGAGATTTCAGAAGGCAAGGAAAGTGAAGGGTCAGAACAAATACACAAAGCAGCACTGGATGAAAATTCCCAGTTCTGATGAATACTATGAACGTATACACTCAAGCGCTCAACAAAATTCAAGTAGATAAATTCGAAGTTATTCACAACTAAACCCATGATAAACAAATTGTTGAAGACTGCAGATAAAGGGAGACTTTTAAAAGACCGTGGCACGTGGGAGAGTGATGGAGCTCAGTGTGTGTGAGGATCCTGCACTAAAAGTAAAAGAAAAAGAAAATTCACAAATAAAAAACAACGGAGAGAATCTCACAAAAAGGGAGAGAGAAACCACCCATCCCCCACAGGGATCTCTGGTAAGATTAAAAGCTGATTTCTCAGCGCAGACACTGGATATCAGAAAACAACAGGGTGACATAATTAAAATAAGGAAAGCAACCAAAAAGCCCTGTCACACAAGAATTCTTACACAGAGTAAAATTGTTTCTCAAAATAAGAGGAAATTAAAATATCCCTAGACAAGCAAAGAGAACCCATGCTAGGAGATCCTTTCTCTAAAAGATATTAGCAGGAATCTTTCAGGATAAAATTAAAAGAAACTTTAAACGGCAGCTTGTGAAGAAATAAATAGCATTGGTGAAAATAGGTAAGTACAGATGACAGAATAGAGGTCTCTTGTTAGTAACTCTCCTCCATCTGACCTAAAATCAGCCATATAAAGCAACACTTAGAGGGGCTGGGGAGATGGCTCAGTAGAATAAGCGCTTCCCTGGCAAAGTGAAGGGCTCAGTTCCGCTCAAAAAGAAACAAAAAGAAAGCAACACTTAGAGATTCATATTGGGGGTTGGCCAAATAGCTCAGTGATTCTGTGCAGCCCCGCCCCTGGGGCACGCTGAGACAGCAACTGAGACAGGGTGTGGCAACTGAGACGGGGTGTGGTGGCGAGCGCCTGTGATCCCAGCTTTTGGGAGGCTGTACACAGGTTGATCACTATGAGTCCGATCTAGTAGTGAGACCCTGAATACCCTGTAGACCCTTCTCTAAAATACAGAAAAAATTCCTGTTGATAGTCATGTAATAAAAACTTGTAAAAATAATTTTTTTTTTTTTTTTTTTTTTTTTTTTTTTTTTTTTTTTTTTTTTTTTTTTTTTTTTTTTTTTTTTTTTTTTTTTTTTTTTTTTTTTTTTTTTTGTCTTTTTGAGACAGGGTCTCACTATGCAGCTCAGGCTAACCTTAAGCTCACTTTGCAGCTCAGGCTGGTCTCCACCTCACAACAATCCTCCTGCCTCAGCCTCCTGAGTGCTGGGATTACAGGCATGTGCCACCACGCCCGGCCCCTTAAATGTTTAATTTTGATGAAAAGAACACTGCAAAAGTGAAAGAGAAAGGAACAGAGCTGTATAGGAACAAAGATTTGTAAACCACTGCAACTAAGTTGATATAAGAACTAGGTTGATATAAATTCAGATGGCAATTGTAATAGAGTCACCATTAAGGAAAAATGCCTTGAAAATATGTAGTAAAAGCATTGAAGACCAAAAACAACTGTACACTTGAGATATATGCTCAGCCTAAAAGAAGATAGTAACAGAGGAATAAAGACACAAAAATATATCAGAAATATATAAACAAAAATTAAATGGCAGATGTAATTCCAACCATATAAATGACAATATAAACTAGAGATGGATTAAACAAATAAAACAAATGGAGGAAATTGCCAGATTTGTTGTAAAAGAAAAAAAAAACAAACAAACCAAGATTCAATTATATCCTATCTTTAATAGACACATTTCAGCTGGGGTGAGGGAAAAGAGAAAAGAAAGGAGGAAGGGGGGAAATATAGGTGCGCCAATGGGACAGCTTGGACAGCAGCGCTGCCGGTTTCTGCTGCTCCACTGAAAGAAGCAGTTTGTGCTTAAGTTCTTTTTCTCTTTCCTTTTTAATTTTTTACAATTCTTTTTGACCAATTTTGCATGCTTTTATCTGGTAATCGGAACAATTAATTTGAAGACAACAGTATGCAATGTAACAGCCGCTGTTGAATTCCCATCATTTTGTTTAGTGAACTTCTGTATCATTTCTAATGTTTTTTTAAAATTATTTTTTATTCTTCTTAAAAAATATTTATTTATTTATTTATTTATTTATTTATTTATTTATTTATTTATTTTGTGGTACTGGCAATTGAACTCAGGACCCAGAGCTTGCCAGGCAGGAACTTCCTCTACTGAGCTATCTCCCCAGCCTTAAAAAAAACTTTTAAAAAAAGAAAATAAAATATGTATGATATAAACAGCAAAGATATGAGATGGAATAGCTATGCTAATATCAGACAAAATAAAATTAAAGAAAAATTTCTACTAAAAATGAGGAACATCTTATATAACCACAGAAGTACCAATTGATCTGCAAGATGTAACCCCTACAGACCTATCAATAACTAATATAACTGAAACGAGAAACTGAAACTGCAATGGTAATAGTTGAAGCTTGATATATTGATAAAAAACAGTGGAAGGAGCAACTAGGCAGAAGAGGAAGAGCAGGCAGGGATGCAGAAATGATTTATCACATACAATGATCCTAGGTAAGGTTAATAAAGGAGAGTCTGGTGGATGACAGGTGGAGCATACTTGTAACCCCAGCACTTGGGAAGCTGAGGCAGGAAGACGGCCTCGAATCTGCAGCCAGCCTTGACTTTGAGGCCCACCTGAGCTACAGAGTGAAGTCTTATTTAAATAAATAAATAAATAAATAAATAAATAAATAAATAAATAAAAGATTAACAAAGGAACTACGAAGTCCACATGGAAGGCCCTAAGACACACCTTTTGAAAGATTGAAATAACACAAAGTATATTCTCAAAATAAAACAAAATAATATATATCAATAACAAGAAGTTTGAGAAATTTAAATATGTAGAAATAACCAATTCCTCAAAAAAGAAGTCACAAGAGAAATTAAATAGTGCTTTGAGATTAATGAAATGAAAATACGAAATACCAAAACTTACAGGATGGAGAAAAACATGTGCTTAAGACCAAATTTATGGCTATAAACTCCTCTGTTAAAAACAAGAAAAATCTCAAATCAAGAACCCAAGCTTCCCCTTAACATACACACACACACACACACACACACACACACACACACACACACACACAAACAAATCAAGCCAAAAGCTGAGTGAAAGGAAATACTACAGTGAAAATAAATGAGCTAGAGAGCAATAAAGCAATAAAGAAAATCAAAAAAATTTTTTCCTTTGAGGTCAGCTACCCTAATAAATCATTATCCACCTTGACCAAGAAAAAAAGGAAACTCAAGTACCTAAAATCATAAGTGAAAAAAGAAGTCATACTATTGGTTTTACTGAGATTTAAACAGATTCTAAAAGGGTATTTCGAATGAGGATAGGCCAATTAGATAACTTAGGCAAAATGGAGAAGTTTTTAGAAAGATGTAAACCATCAATGCTGACTCAGCAGGAAATAGAAACTCTGAATGAGTTACAACAAATCAAGAGACTTGAATTAGTAACTATGAACTACCCATAAGGAAAAGCTGGATGACTTTTACTGGTAAATGCTATCAAACATTTGCTTACCTTCCATTCTTAGCAGATTCTTCCACAAAAATAAAGGATGTAACACCTTCTAAATTGTTTATGAAACCAATCATTCTGATTCCACCAGCAGATGTGAAAAAAAAAAAAAAACAACTAGGGACAGCGCTTCCTGTGGACCAAAAGTCCTGTTGCCAAATGCTAGTGCACCTCGCCCAACAACAAGCGGACAGGTGTGCACTCTGTGGCCGAGTGAGGGTTGTAACAGAATGCAAGGTTGATTTAAAACCAGAATGAAAACCAGTATAATGAGAACAGGTGAAAAACCAAACCACATAGGCATCAATACGGATGATGGCAGGAAAAGTCAGATAAGTCATTTAGCTAAATCCAACACCTTTTAAGATGGAACAAATCAAAATAAAGCAACAATGTTCAGCAAAGCAGGAGTGGAAGTGAAGTGCTTTATGACAGTCTGGAGTATCTGTGTAACCGAAACTCACAGGGAACATTATGCTTAGTACTGAGACTGGACGGGAGCGTTTCCCATACAGAAAGGAGCGAGCAGGGCTGTCTGCTCCATTTCTACTCAACATTGTTCTAGAACTTCCAGTCAGGACAACTAGCCAAGAAAGGAAATAAAAGTAATTCAGATTAAAAAGCAAGAAGTAAAACTGTCTCTGTTTACAAGTAATATGACCACATAGCTAAGAATAAAGTCTATGAATACATGGACAAATTACTAAAGCTAAGAAATGAGCTCAGCAGAATTGCAGGGTATAAGATTAATATACAGAGGGGGCTGGTGAGATAACTCAGCAGTCAAAAGCTCCTGCTTAGGCAAGTGCAGGGACCATAGTTTAATCCCAGGCACCACATGCCATGCAGGCCTTGCTCTCAGGGTGGGCTGAGCTGGCCACAAAAAATAATAGGTTAGGGGCCGGGGAGATGGCTCAGTGGAATAAGTGCTTCCCTGGCAAGCGCACGGGCCTGAGTTCAATCCCCGGTTCCGCAAAAAAAAAAAAAAAAAAAAAAAAAAAAAAAAAAAAAAAAAAAAAAAAAAAAAAAAAAAAAAAAAAAAAAAAAAAAAAAAAAAAAAAAAAGTTAATATACAAGAATCAGTACCATTCCCTTACATCTATAGTGAATAATATAAAAATGAAATTGACGGCAGAAAAGAAGAAGGGAAAAGCAAAGGGAAAAATATATAAAAGATAGTTAAAATTGCTATGCTGCTGCTTTCTTTCAGCTCATTGAAAAGACTGGTTTATGCTGATATTGTTTGCACAACTAAATGCTGATATCTTGTACCCTGAGTAACTAATTTAAAGATAATACACACTATATTAATCATTGTTAACCTCCATCATATTTTGGAATTTTGTGTTTTGTTTGGTTCTTCTTTTAAAAAAAAAGAAAATGAAATTAAGAAAATAATTCCATTTATAATTGGATCAAGAAGAATAAAATACTTAGAAGAAACTTAACAAAAGAGATGTAAGACATGCAGCTGAAAACTATAAGATGTTGAAAGAAATTCAACATAAAATGTTTTTATGTAGAGGGGCCAGGGACATAGCTCAGTTGAATAAGTGCTTGCCTGGCAAGGCAAGGGCCTGAGTTCAATCCCCGGTTCTGCAAAAAAAAAAAATTTTTTTTATGTAGTTGGTACAGGGTCTCACTATGCAGCGTGGACTCATAGTGACCCTCCTGTTTTCAGCCTCCCTCTCACTGGGATTACAGGCATGTTGGCCAGCATGTGGTACTGGGTAGTGAACTCTGGTCCCTGCACTTGCCTAAGCAGGCACTTAGCCTGCTGAGCTACCTCACTGGCCTTGAAAATTTCTATGAATTGGAAGACATCCTGTGTTCATGCTTTAGAAGACTCAATACTAGTAAAACGGCAATACTCCCTAGTCCATCTACAGATTCATTTATGAGACCTGCGCTAGCTTTCCTGTAGAAATGCATAGGCTAGCCGGGCGTGGTGGCACATGCCTGTAATCCCAGCACTCGGGAGGCTAAGGCAGGAGGATTGTTGTGAGCTCGAGACCAGCCTGAGCTACAAAGTGAGCTTAAGGCCAGCCTGAGCTGCATAGTGAGACCCTGTCTCAAAAAAAGACAAAAAAAAAAAAAAAGAGAAATGCATAGGCTGATCCTAAAACTCACCCAGCAGCTCAAGGGACTCACAACAGCCAAAACTATCTTCAACAGAAGAATAATTAGATGATTTATGCTTCCCAACTTCAAAACTTCCAATGAAGCTATAGTAATCAATGTGCTACTTGTTGTAACTCAAAAATCAAATGGCAACTGTTGTAGCTTAAAAATCGAATGACAACGAGGCAAGTCCAAAAAGAAAAAAGAAGCACTTTATTTTATCTGGTACCCAGCAGCAGTCACCCTAGTCCAAGAACAAAGAGACGCGCTGAGTTACAGGGCGAAGGGTTACAGGGCGATGGGTATTTAAGCTTTAAGACCACAAGCTGAGGTAGAGGAGGTAAAACAATACAGTTTACATTTTGTCCTTTTAAGGTAAGGTAAAGCAAGTTTCCTTCACCTCAGTTTGAACTGACATCCTTAGAGTAGGGGGTTTTACAACAGGCCCTAATGGGAGAGAGATACATTGTGACATTCCATGGATTTTTTTGCAGAAAACAGGGACAGGGGTCAATTCAGGAACAGCGTAAGCTGAACAGGGAGCGGTACATACAGAACAGCAAGATGGCGCATCTTGAAATGGAGTTTATATAAATTTTACAAAATGAATTTGGTTGAGTCAGGCTACAACACTACTAACATAAGAATAGACATACAGGTCTACGAGTATTGGAGATTCCTGCAGTGAGTCTCCAATCTCCTGTTAGGTGTTATAGTGGTGGTGGGGGGGAGGAGGGAGACAGAGACAGAGACAGACAGAGACAAAGTGGCAGCGCAGTGGGGG
Organism: Ctenomys sociabilis; assembly: GCA_004027165.1. Lineage (NCBI taxonomy): Eukaryota > Metazoa > Chordata > Mammalia > Rodentia > Ctenomyidae > Ctenomys > Ctenomys sociabilis. The sequence goes on along the minus strand of PVKA01000153.1, from coordinate 113,345 downwards.
ATCCGGGTTGACCAGTTGTTTTTAAGGAATAGCAGGCCAGGAGGCATTTATTGATCAAGGTGGAATTATCAGATAGCTCAAGAGGGCAGAGGTGATTTTATGCTAAGAAGGATCTTGCCCTAGAGAGATTTATAATCTTAGCAGTCTTAGTTTCAGTCTTGGTAGGCAGAAGAGGATGGCCCACCCTTAAAGAGATAATGGAAAATCGAGAAGGGTGATACTGATCCTCCCAGGTTCTGTTATGCCTCAGGGAAGTAGGCAAAATTAGCCACTGGCAGAGGGACAGGCGATAGCTGAGGATAAATGCTTGAGTTCATGGCCAATTAACTGTCCACACAGAGCCAAATCCGGGGCAGAATCAGTCTTTTTTAACAGATGATCTGGTGTTAGTGGATGTCCATACACTAAAGAAAGAAACGAGACCCCTTCTTCAGGAACTGCATTGAAAAATTAGCTCAAAATGGGTTAAATACCTAGTACAAGAGCTGAAGCTGCAAAAATTTTGGGAGAAAATTGTAAGATCTTTGTGATCTTCAATTTGGCAATGGTTCCTTAGCTATACCATGAAAAGAACAAGGAACAAAAGGAAAAAAATAGATAAACAGAACTTCATGAAAATTAAACACTTCTGTGTTTTAAAAGGGCATCACTGGGCTGGCGAGATAGCTCAGCAGACTAAAGCACCTGCTTAGGCAAACGTAGGCAAGAACAGGGACTGTGGTTTGATCCCTGGCACCTGCTGAGCTATCTCCCTGGCCCAAGAAATCTGTATTTAAAGTGAAAAGTCTTACAGTTCAATGATAATAAGTGAAGTATGCCATTAAAAATGGGCAAAGAATCTGAATAGATACTTCTCCGAAGAAGACAAGCAGAAGGCCAAAAAGCACATGAAAAGGTAACATCAGTTATCAGGGAAAAGTAAATCAAAAACCCATTCCACTCAGTAGGATGGCTAGAATCAAAATAAAAAAAAAAAGTGTGGGGGTTGGTAAAATTGGAGCTCTGTCACATTGCTGGTGGCCTTGGAAAATAACATAGTTCCACTGGGTCAGCCTGGCAAATGCCTCAATCAGGGTTATTTTACCCAGAGAGTTCACTATCAGGTGTGCACCCACGCACAAGAAATGAAAATGTATGTCAAATAAGAACTGTTACATAAATATGCATAAAGTCAAAAAGTTAAAACAATCCAAATATCAACCAACTGAGGAAAAAAAATAAACAGAACGTGTATGATGGAATAATGTCCAGCCACAGGCACACACCAGTCCACACGACAACAGGAATCCTGAAGGCGCTGTGCTGGGTAGAAGAAGCCAGCTACACCAGACCGCCCATTACGGGATTTCATTATAGGAAGTGTCTGGATTAGTGGACTCTACAGATCTAGAAGAGGCCTGAAGCTTTAAGAGACGACAAGTAAGGAGTTAGGGATTTCTTTCTAGAGTGATGGGAATGCTGTGAAATGGACCATGGCCATCCAACAGCTGGGATTACCAGGGTAAGCCACTCTGCCCAGTCTCATTCCCTCTCTGTGTGCTGGGGGCAGAGCCAGCTCACCACGCACAAGGGAAATCAAACCACGGTCCTTGAGCTTGCCTAAGCAGGTGCTTTAATCAGCCGAGCTATCTGGCCTGCCCCTGGAAATATATCTTAATAAAGCCGTTAAACACTGTATTTCAATATTTTTAGCAGAAAATTTGAGATCAGGAAATCAAGACTCTTTGGAGATAGTGTGCCTGTGACATGTGATGTTCCTGAAAAAATCCACGCCGTGAGAAAGGTAAAGCCAGGAGACCAGGCAAGGAACCGTGCTGGGGATTACCATGTTAGTGCGCATGGCTCATGGGGCTGGCAATCCCAGGCTGTCAGGACATGTCAGCTCGGCCCTGGGGGCTTCCAGCTTGACTGCTCTTATGAAAGGGCTCTTAGAGCCCCTCGGCTTTCATCCCGGAGGCTGCAATGGGAGCTGGGTTTGCTGCTAAGCGCAGGAACTGAGCAGGCCAGCACAGCTGAGGACCAGCTCATCTTTCCCCGGGACGTGCAGCCGCGGAGATCCTGTGCCCAGCCTGCACCACAGCACGCTGCTAAGAATAGCGAGAGTGCCGAGAGTGCCGTTTGTGTGCCTCCAGAGCGCTTCCCGGGGAGCCAGGGTGGGGTGGGGGGTGGGGTGGGGGGGGTGGTTCACAGCCTAGCTGAGAACAAAGGCTCTCAGCCTGCAGTCCCGCGTTGAGACTACCCTGTGCTCTCCTCCTTTGAAATCCACATTCACACCATTTCCCTTGAGCTTCCTGGAGGTCTAAACCGGAGCTTGGCTAATGAACACACGAGTGCTGTTTGCGAAGTAGGCCTGTGGAGCAGTGGGGAAGGACTCTGGTCCCCATGTTCGCCTGTGGGCCGCCGGGTCCTCTTTTGGACGAGCTGATAGCATGGGTATTTGTTCCAGCTCTCTGTTCATAAGAGATAGAAGGAGCCCCAACCAAACCAGGTGGCCGGCGGGGGCTTTGGCGGCTGCTTCCTTCTCTTGGCGGCACACACAGTGAAGAGCACCCTGCAGAGGCTGCTGCTTTGCCTCCCCACATGCTGCGTACCTACTGGGCTTCCTCCTTGGCTTCCTCCTTGCTCCAGTTGGGAAATGTCCCCAAGAAGAGCTTGTTGGAAATAGGCCTGACTGGGTCAGACACTCAACTCTGGACCAGTTCCTGTGGCTGGGCAGGTAGTCAGAGCACCAGGCTCAGTGGCAGCTGGGTGGCCAGGTAGGGGCCATCCCCGCAGGAGGAGGTATGTTTTAGAGGAGCAGGGGCAGCAACGCTGGGCATAAAAATGCTGGCTTCCACCAGGTACCCAGGTGCCGCTGGACTCTGTGCTGCTAAAGCAGCCTGAGATGGTGATTCCTGGCATACCAGCCTGGGGTCACGTTTGCTATCTGTTGTAGCAACACTCTTGTTCCTTTGTGGACCGTCCTGTTCTCAGCTGTGTGTTCAGGTAGGTTCCTTCTCAGGCTAGGTGTTGTGGACACATGATCCAGATGTGCCGTCATGTTAGTGCCTTCCCAGAGGACCAAGAGACCTCCTGCTTGTTGGCGGGGACTGTGTATCACTCAGCTCGGGGTCCCCACAGTGGTGGCTTCCAGACCTGGGGTACGACAGAAAGGGCTGGTGTTGGCTTGCTGCATCATTCTCGCTGTCTTTGAACTCCTCACGCACAGAGCCCAGGGTTTTGGGTGGTCCTGCTGGTTCCGGCTGGTGACCCAGGCCCCCCTCCTTGTTGGTAAGGTGCCACTTGCTGATGGGAACGAGGCCTCCCAATGCCAGGAGCTGGCAGAAGCCCAGGGAGCTGGGACACTTGAGAAGACAGCCAGCGTGAACTGGGCTCGCCCAGTTTGTTTCAACCAGGCCACCTCAGGATGACTCAGAAAGCCAGAGCCTTCTAAAGTTAATCAAGCCGCATCTGAACTCAGTGCTTCATTAAAGCCACTGAGCCCCTCCTTGCCATGGAGGGCTTGGGGCCTCAGGGTGGGGACTGAGCTTAATTTCACTGTATTCTTCAGTCCCCAGACTGTCCGGATTTAAACTTGCTAACAGGCAGTTTTCCTTCTCTTTTTCCTTTTCCTTTTTAATTCCTAACTGCAAGCAAAGGCTATTTTTATGACCAGGGGTTTCATTTCTCAAAAGGAGGATGACAGGAGATGGATATTTTAGTACTGGATCCTGAGTTCTTATTAATAGAACTGGGTATAAATTTAATACAAAATATTTGAAGCTACCCTTGTCGTGGGCCTTTATTTTTCCAGATTTAAAAGCTTGATTATGATCATTATAAATAATATAAGCAATAGAGAAAGTTCTATGACAGAAATTTATCCCAGAATCCTTCATCTGGAGGAAACACTTGCTGTCATGTTGATGGTGTTTCCTTCCTATGGTTATTTTGATAAACTCCTAAAATCCCATAGATTTTAAAAACAAAAAAAAGCATAATTTGCATATGTGGAAATATGTAGGAATTCCAAGAAAGTTCTTGGGTTCTTTGTGACAGGGAAGTTTCCTGTGGGGAAGAAGTCAGATTCAGGCCTCTACATAAATGTTATTTTCAACTGTCCTTTCTTGGTTAGATTATAAATTTAAACACTCTGGAAGCAATTTCTGTTCAGTCGAACCTGTCTGTCCTCTGATGTAGCAAGTACAGTGAGAAGAATTTATCATAGAACAGCTCCTCACACTTTTTCTATCCTGGTGATTTAGGGTCTGCAGAAATTCCTTTTAAAGTGCTCCATAGGCCGCAGGATGCACCAGCAGTCATTCATGGTGAAGCGAGATGCAAAAAGCTGAAGTATTTATTATTTTTTAAAATGTATTTGGTACAAGGTCTCACTACACAGATGAGACTCCTGGTGATCCTCCTGTTTTCAGCCTCCCCAGCGCTGGGATTACAGGTGCCAGGTCTCAGTGGCCAGCTCCGTGTGCCCAGGAGCAGGGCCGGTGCAGCATGTGGTGGTGGGGATTGAACCCTAGACTTTTCCCTTGTTAAAGCAGATCCCAAGCTATCTTGCTAGCCCTAGCTGACATATTTTTGTCCTAAGAACTTAGTAGTCATTTGAAGAAATAATACACATAATTTAAAATTTAGAATTTTATGCATCGGTAATGTGAGACAGCAATGGCAGTAAGTAGCAGGCAGAGAAGGTGTGGCTCCCTGTGCGGAAGGCTGACAGGGTCACCCTGGGTGGTGAGGGATTCCGCCAAGCATTGCAGGACCTACCCGGAGCCTGAGTCCACGAGGCTGTGCTCAGCGAGTGGATGCGTGATTGACCGGATGAGTGAACGAATGACTGCCTTTTTAGGGCTTGCTGAGCTTCCAAGTTTGCTCCTCTGTGGGAAGTGGCTCGCCTCCCTGAAGCCCAGGGTGCCCTGTGTTGTGATGGAAAGGGCTTTCTACAGCGTGCTTTGGAAGACATTGTGTAGGATTCGGTGGTCAAGAGGTTCCAGCAGGTGCAGTTTGAGATCTTCCTGCTCTATCTCAGGGATATAATCTGTGCAACAGAAATGGCAATTGTGTCTATCCTTTTTTTTTTTTTTTTTTTTTTGTGGAACTGGGGATTGGACTCAGACCTTTGCGCTTGCCAAGGAAGTGCATTTTCTACTGAGCCATCTCCCCAGCCCAGTTGTGTCCATTCTTGAGAACAGAAAGAATGAATTCAGCAGCATCTCAGCATCTTATTAGCAGCCCATAAATATCAGCTGTTAATGTAGACAGGTTCTGGCCTAGTCTGAATGCTAAAATCATCATGGCTGTCATCTAATGTGGCCAATGCCGTTAAAACAAAAGCCCATGCTCCCAGGACCACCTCTGCCTTCTTCTCCAACTCAGCCCAGGACATAATTTACTTCCACCCTTCCTGCTGCCTGAGGGAAGAGCCCCAATCAGTTCCTCAGGGATATCTAAGCATCCTCTTCAAACCCCTCCCGGGCAAAAGGCCATAAAAGCTTCAGCCTCCCTTTGTCTAGTCCAGAAAGAATTCCTCATCCTTCCCCACATTCTCTCCCACGTCCTCAGAAAATAAAGCCCCTTTCCCTTTTTCCTTCTGCCTGTTTCTCTGCTGCGCCAATCATCTGAAAACACCTATCAAATGTTAGTGGCTAATTTCATAGAACTACTTTCTTGGCTCTACAGTGGAAATGACAGAAGCCCAGCAAGGGGTTATATCCATGGTAATACAGCCTCTGGGAGGCTGAGGCAGGAAGATTGCAACTCTGAGCCCAACCTGGACAACTTAGTGACTTAGGAAGATCTCATCTTAAGATAAATAAGTAAGGCTGGGGTGTAGGTCAGTGTGAAGGCCCAAATTCCATCCTGAACGGATCCACCGCCATGGCAGTATTTCATTCTCAGTAAGAATTACAGAGGAGACAGGTGGGAGGCTGAGCTTGTGGCTCCAGGTGGTGCTGAGCAGCCAGAGCCTCTCTTGCCCACCCTGGCCTCAATTTGGCCAAGAAAAGCTAAGGACATATTCTCTTCGGCTTTTTCTCCTCTCCTTTACTGCTACTCTTGAACTTCCTGCTTTTTATATCAAAGAGAAACAGGAAGCAACAGCAAAAGTAGAAAAAGACAAAAGCCTGGCCAGTCCACTTCCTGTGGCTTTAACAGAACACCTGAGAATAGGCAACTTATAAAGGAATTACTTTCTTAAAGTTCTGAAAGCTGGGAGGTCTGAGTTGAGGTGCCTCCTGCAGTGAGCACCTTATTGCTAGAAGGTGCTCTCTGCAGAGTCCCTGGCAGCACAGGGCACCCTGTGGCCTGGGGACTCACGATGGTGGCCGGAGTGGCTTTGTAACAGGCCCATGGTCATGATAACTAGAGTACTCCCTCGATACCACATTAATTCATTATTGTATTAATGGCCTTTCTTGTAAAGGCAGAAGCCCCCAGAACCCAACACTCCCACCTCCAGGTACCAGGGACATACAAGTTTGGGACAAGTTTCAACCTGATGTAGGAAAGCGTAACACACCATGGCAAAGCTCTTTCCTTAAGAAGGAAAGCAGGGGCCTGGGAGATAGCTCAGTAGAATAGGTGCTTGCTGGCAAGTGCAAGAGCATGAGTTTAGTTCAATCCCCGGTTCCACCAAAAAAAAAAACAAACCAAAAATGAAAACAAAAAGCCCCATTTCCTTAAGTTGGGAAGTCTTCAGATGCACAGGTCCTTAGAGAATCTGCTGTGATCTCAGATTTGGATTCTTTAAGTGCAACCACCAGGACTTCCTGTGTTTTGGGTGGAATTCCCTGGGTAGAATTAGAAGACAGGAGCACTGGTCCTGGGCCTGGCTGCTCTCAGAGGGCTCTGACGGGCCCAGTCCCTCTAACACCTTAGGTCTCTCACTCCTGGAAATCCTACCAGTAGTGCCCTGGTGTTCCTTAGTGGTACGAGGACTTGTAGCTGTGTAGAGAAATGGTCTATGAAGAAAGTGGGACATCTGGTTTCCACTTAGGCTGGAGCTGACCTTCCACTTTTGCTATACTTTCTATACTAGGGCAGAATCCTAGGAAATGGGACTGTGACTTACTGTCATGGCGGCCATTAGCTTTTTTAGTGAAACCCCTGCAAAGACCCAGGGGCCACATGAGGCCGTTCATGTACCTTAGCTACGTCAGTCAGAGCTGGTCTATGTGTTAAAGGTTTTCTCCCCAGCTTGGCCCTTTTGGACGGTAGTGAGCCCTTTAGGAGGCAGGCCTCGTGGTAGGAGTTTGGTCAGAGGCACTGAGGGACCTCAGGTCTTCCTCTCTCTGCTTTGCTTCCTGGCTCCCATGAGGTGAGCAGCTTCCTCCTCCATGTGCTTGCTAGCTGTGTGCTCCCCACCACCATGCAAGGTCCTGCCACAGGCCCACAAGTGTGGGAGTCAGGGGGCAGCCCCAAAGAAACCCTAAAGCTACGAGCCAGGACAAACTTCTTATAAGGTGATACGGAGTATTTTTTTTTGCACTAACAGAAGCTGACTACCACAATATTATGCTTAACAACATGCACAGCACATCATACACCTCGAGACGTAAAATTTGTCTAAGATCACGTGGGTGGCAGATCTCATATCAAGCATAAGTTTGTCTTGATTGAAGGTTAACATGGGTTATGAAAATATTAGTCAAAAGGTTAATTCATGATTGTGAAAAATTGGACATTAGCCTCAATTTCCAACAATGTAGTATCTTAAAATAATATGTAATACAGCCAGACTGGGCATGATATGACATTTAAGAATAAACTTGTAGTATTTATTGATGTAGAGACACTTACCTAATATACTTTTTAAGGAAGACATGTATTTGTTAATGTGGGCCTGGGGACTCAAAGCAAAGGGGGGGTATATTCTAAATTCTCATCATCAATTTTCTAAATTATGCATTTTTCACTTATAGAATATAGCCAGCTGTGGGTCTGCTTGTGATATCTAAGAAGTTATCTCATCTTATATACTGTCTAAGTTTCTTTTAAATTTTAAAAATATTTATTTATTTATTTATTGGGTACAGGGTTTTGCTATGGCAGCTTGGATTTGTAGTGATCCTTCTTTTTTTCAGCCTCCCCAGCACTGGGATTACAGGCGTGCACCACTGCATCTGGTTTTGGGGGCAGGCACAGTGTGGCTGGGGTTCTGGGGCAGCATGGCATGTTGTAGTGGGGATCGAACCTGGGTCCTGGAGCTTGCCAGGATGCACTGAGATGTCTCCCCAGCCCTATCTAGTTTCTTTTTATGAAAAAAGTGACATTTATTTTCATCACTGTAGTTGAAATTCATAAACTTCTTACGTAAATTATTTAATCAAGGAAATATATTACAGAAGACATTTTTAATATAGGGAATGAAATAATTGTGTTAAAATATGTCAATTTCCTGGTGTATCTTAAAAGAAATAGTGTGTATCCTGGGGCTAAATTTTTGAAAGATGAAAATTTAAGACCTTATGAAATACTGTTAGAAAAACTTCCCAGAGGCATAGAAAACGTGTTGCAAGGTAAATGCCGAGGCGTCGACCCTGGAGCCTTGGCGGCGAGGCTCTGGAGGCTGCGGCTCCCTTCTCTTTCACTCACCGTCTTTCCTAACTTCCAGAGCTGCGTGCTGTCCATGCATGTGGTCAAGGAAGAGTCAGTGTTCTGAAGCTGGTTCTTCCTCAAACTTGTGTGGGACTTAGGAAAGTCCTTTCCTTCAGGTCGTGGCTTTGTCACCTCCGAGACCCTGCCTTGTGGGCGGGAAGGGGCACGAATGCTGAGACCACGCCCATTTTGGTCTCTCAGAGTCCGTAACCTCAGCTGTACTCCATGTATAGTAAATTAATTCATGACTGAATTTAAAAATGCATACAAAAGCACAAAAGATCTCACATAGCCGAAGTACTCCTGAGCTAAAGGAACGACGGTGTAAGGCATCATGATGGCACTTTCCAAATATACTCTGAGCCACTAGGACAAAGCAGCATGCTATCTCAAAAGTAGGTACACTGACAAATACAATAGAATACAATATCAGAAATTAACTTGTGTGTCTGTAGCCATGTGACAGAGGAGTCAAAAACAAACACTAGAGAAAAGACAGATTCTCCAACAGGGAATCGGGAGGACTGAATGGCCCCCTGCAGAACATGGAAGCCTGGGCTCTATCTTTCACTCTGTACAGAAGTCAACATACATGTGCAAATATTATGCCATCTTCTTTTTTTTTGGCGGAACCGGGGATCGAACTCAGGCCCTTGTGCTTGCCAAGGAATCCCTTATTCCACTGAGCCATCTCCCGTCCCTATGACACCCTCTGTAAGGAATCTGAGTATCCAGGGACTTTGGTATCAGGGGAGAATCCTGGAACTACTGCCTCTAAATACCTGGGGAAAACTGTATGCAAAATTAGTACATAGAAGCAGCAAACTACACACAAGGAGAGATTGAAGGGTACAATTTAAATTTTAAGAAAACTTAGTACAGTAAGAGACACATTGCCAAGAACAATGATATCAGTTAGTACATTCTGGGAAACTATTTTGGGAGGGGTTAACAGCATTGTGTCTTTTACTATAATTTAAAAAAGAAAATCAAACATTCACCATATTTTTGATCACACGTCATAGATACAAATATCAAAAAAGAAGTTATAATGGAAAAATGACTCCATTTGCAATAGTGATAAGGTATCAAGCAAGGATAAGCTTTCAGGTGTGTAAAATGTAAGAGAAAAAAATCTTAAAATGTTAGCCAGCAAGGGACACAGACGATAAACACGTAGAAAGGCGCAGCTCCGCGTGCTCCTGGCGATCCGCGCGTCTGGAGGCAGACGCCGCACTCCCACCTCAGGTTTCTTCTCCTCCTCACTCACAGGCCCTCGCCGCGCTCAGGGTGACAGAGTAGCTGGGCAAAGTCACTGCCCAGATACCCCAGTAATCTGTAGCTAGCGACAGCCATGGATCCCAGTTCAGACGGCTGGGTGAAGCATCCAGGAGTGATCTTGGCCCTGAAGGCAGCTCCAGGAGACATCTATCTGGGTTTCTTCGCACTTCTCTGTATCAGAGCTTTGAGCGCAGACCTCCTAAGACTTCGAGCCATCGCCCGCCTGGCTGCCAGGGCCAGCAGAGCCCGGCCTCCCGATGACTTCCTCCTCTTTGCCTTGCAGAGGAAAGCTTGCTTCCTTTCTGGAGAAGCCGCTGCGGTTCTAGGTCTATTACATGCAATCAAAGGAAGTCTTTAAATGATGCATAATTCAGTCACAGTGCCAGAAGCCAGGCTGGGACAGGGACAGAGTCCAGCAGGGGAGCATGTGTGAGACCGTGGGTTTAACCCTTAGCACACACGCACAGCCAAAAGTACACGTCATTTTGAGAACTTGACAAGACAGTTCTACAGTGCACAAGGAAAATTAGGCAAATAGGTAGTAGAACTCTGGAAATCAAGCATGGTGGTACAAACCTGTAACCCCAGCTCTTTCTGAGACAAGAGGATCAAAAGTTTGAGGCAATTTATTTATTTATTTATTTATTTATTTATTTATTTATTTATTTATTTATTTTTATTTTTATTTTTTTTTAATGTACTTAGTACAGGGTGCACAGGGTCTCACTATGTAGATTGGACTAATAGTGATTCTCCTGTTTTCAGTCTCCCAAGTGCTGGGATTACAGGCATGCGCCACCACACCCAGTCTTAATCACAGTCTCAGCACACCCCGGGGTGGGGGGCCAGCACGGTACGCTGGGGATGGAACCCTGATCCCTGCTTCGGCCTAAGCAGGTGCTTTAATCCCATAAGCTATCTGGCCGGCCCAAGTTCGAGGGATGAGACCCTGCCTAAAAATAAAAAAAATATAAAAGATTAGAGGATAGGACAAATAGTATCCCCGGGTTTAATCCCAAGTACCACAAAACCAAACAAAAAACAAAAAACAAACAAACAAAAAAAATAAAACAGAGAAGAAAAGCTCTGCAAAAGAGAATTAGCTATGGGTGTAGTCTTACCAGCTATTTAAATGCATTATAAACCTACAGTATCATTAAAATAGTGTGCAGTCTCTACATGACTAGGCATCCAGGAATGGAATACAGGAAACTCTAGAAGGAGGCCCAATACGTTATGACAATTTTGTCTAAGGCAAGAATGGCCTTTTGTTACAGTGGAGAGAAAGTAGACTACACCTAAAAATAACAGTTACAACTAGGCAACCTCCTGAGAAAACTGAAGCTGAACTCCCTACTGGATACTCTCATGTAGAATGGAAGTAGAACCAAAATTTAAATCTAAACAATAAAGCCATAAAGAAACTGAGAGAATACTTTCACGACCTCTGAATGGGAAAGACCTTTTTTTTTTTTTTTTTTTTGTCTTTTTGAGACAGGGTCTCACTATGCAGTTCAGGCTGGTCTCGAACTCACAACAATCCTCCTGCCTCAGCCTCCCGAGTGCTGGGATTACAGGCATGCACCACCACGCCCGGCTGGGAAAGACCTTTTGGATATGACAAAAACTGTAAGCTGTAAAAAAAAAGTGACTACTGGTTTTAGTGGCATAAAGATAAAAACAGAGTATATATTACTTTGTATTACTATGTCAAAATTAGTTCTCATATTTATTTATTTTAAAGATGTATTTATTTATTTAGTACAGGGTCTTGCTACTGCAGCTCAGACTCAGTTATCCTCCTGTCTCAACTTCCCCCGTGCTGGGATCACAAGAGTGTGCCACCACCTTTGATTTCGGCAGCCAGCTTGGCGTGGGGCCTGCACAGCATGTGGGACTAGGGATTGAACCTGGTTCTTGTGCTTGTCAGGCAGGTGCTTAGACTGCTGAACTATCTCCCTGGCCCTATCCCCAAATTGAGAGGTTAAAAATGGTAATGACCACCATTTACCTCTCAAGGTTGGTGTGGCTTGGAAATTCAGGCTGGCACAGTGCATCTGTCTTGTTTCCTTGTGTGGAGCCTCAGTGGGACACTTTGTAGCAAGCCTGGGTTCCCTGAAGGCTCTCTCATGGGTGGAAGCTGATGCGGGAGCCTGGGTGGGGTCCTGGCCTGACTGTCTTCTGGGACACGCATGTGAGGCTGCCCCTGTGGCATGGAGTTCAGTTTCAAGGGCAAGTGATACCTAGATTGGTCAAATTTATATAGACAGAAAGGAGTACAGCAGTTGCCAGGGGGAGGAGGAGGGGGAGGGAAATAGGAACTACAATGAAACCTTGGATTGTGTGTAACTTGTCCTGAGTGCTCTGCAAGATGAGCAAATATTTCATATATATATATATATATATATATATATATATATATATATATATAATTTAATGTATTTGGTCTAGGGTCTCACTGTGCAGCTCAGACTCATAGTGATCCTCCTGTGTTTTCAGCCTCCTCAGTGCTGGGATGACAGGTGTGAGCCACCATGCCAGATGCCTTGCAATATGAGTAGTGTGTGAAGCGGAATGCCACACGGTCACAGCTGAGTCTCTGCCCCTCCCCCCTCTTGCCTTAGGGTGAGATTGCTGATGGTTATCTCCCAGCAACAAAAGGCTATAGAGAAGGATGAAAAGGTGGCAGAATCCCTTACTTCAAATGAAATTAGGAATGTGATGGTTTGTGCCTAGCTGTCCCCCAGAGCCTCCTGCAGTCATGGGGTGAACTAGACTTGTTGATTAATTCATGATCCAGTGTTGGGATTGTGGGTATGAGTGCTGTTGGGATTATGGGAGTGAGTGTTACACCCTGGCTGGGGGCAGACAGTCTGAATGTAGCATAAGGGAGACAGACAAAGAAAACAGACTTGCTCTCTGCTACCGTTGTTGCTGCTACTCCTCCCATCTGCTCTTGCTGTTTTGCTGTTTACCTCCACCATGAAATTCTGCTCTCTGCCACGTTCCACTCTGCCTTGGAGCCAGCCGAGTATGGACTGAAACCTCTGCTAACTGTAAGCTAAGTAAACCTTTCCTTCCTTCACTTTGGGTACTGGGTATTTTGTCCCAGCAATAAGAGAAGAGTACCTGAGACAAGGGAGATGTGTAGAATGTGGGAGACAGTGCAAAATCTTGTAGAAATGCAGGGCCACATCTCTGTGAAATTCTCTAAAGAAGGCCAAACAGTGTCACTGGATAGACTCCTTACTACAGCTGCACAAAAGAGAAAGAGTTCATTGAGTAGATAGAGTGACTCAACAGCAACAGTGGAAGTCATGCTGCACAGTAGCCCTCCAGGCCCTTGTCCCCCTCACATGTCATGAAAGGTCTCAAAGCAAATGCAGATTTACTTATTTTCTTTTATTATGAAATGTCTTATATTACAGTATTGTAATCCTTTTTATATGGATGTTTTTGAGTTGTGGAACGAATTGTCTAAGTTTCCATTGTTTCTTATGTAGAAATTTGCTTTGATTAGATGAGCACTTTGAATTACAGGTGGGTTTCTAGAATAAATTTTGCTGGCACACCAGTTTTGGGGTTAGAGTTTGTTTCAGTCAGCTTTTTTGCCACTGGAACACAAAGTCCACCTCCCCTGACTTAGAGGAAAAGAAGAGTTTGTTCATGGTTGCAAGGGGCTCCATCTGTGGTTGGCGGTTCCAGGGAGACCATCATGGCAGAAGAGCGTGGCAGTGTGAAGACGTTCTGCTCACGGCTGGTAGGAAGCAGAGCAGGGGATTGGCGCCACCTAGAAGAGGGAGGTCCGGCTGTGGCACCCTAGGCCATGTGTCCCTGGCTCCCCAGACACATTAGGAAAGCATGCTTCACTAACCTGCAAGGGATGTCCTAATCTAATCAGGTTGACACACCAAGGCTAGCGATCACAGAATTTTAGCTTTGTAAGAGAAAAAGACGTCCAGAGATTGGCCTCACAATACGTGAATGTATTTAACGTCACAGAACTGTATCTTCTCAAAAGGTTGTAATGGCAAATTTTGTCACATGTAGTTCACCACAACCAGAATAAAGATAAAAAATAAAGTACAATAGATATGTAAATGAACTACAACAAAATACAATGCTATTGTATTGGACGTAATCAAAGATTTCTTGCAGGCCAGGGATTTAGCCTGGTGGCACAGTGTCTGCCTGGTAAGTGTGTGATCCTGAGTTCCATTTTCAGTACCCCCACCCTCCAAAAAAGTTCCTTCAATATTTTAGGACACAAAATCAAGAATTGTGCTTTGGAGAGCAGTTGCTCAAATTGCTCACACAGTTACTCAGATTACTGATGCAGCCTCAGTGGAGAACAGTTTGGAAACATTCTCCAAACTCAGGAGTACTCGAGAAAATAAAAATGCCTGCAGACACGAGAAGGGACACAGTTAAGGACATGCACTGCAGCAATATTTAATGGCAAGCCCTGGAAACAATGCGAGCAGTGATCAGGCCAACCACACTCGGCCACCCTCATAACCCCGCAGCTGCAAAAAGAACAAGGAAGCCTTGTATGTGTTCTATGGAAACATATACCTCAAACCCACCAAGACATGCTACTGAGGGAAATGCAACATGAATGACGCGAATGGTAGAGTGACCACACCGCACCTCTGGTGGCCTGAACACACAGCCAAGGGCTCCTCATCACTGCTTCCCAGTAAGAGGTATGGCCCATCCCTTGTCCATGAAACTGGGCCGAGGACTGCTGTCATTACAGCCACGGACATTCTCTGGGATTTTGAAGCAAGGTCACAAAGGCCCTGCAGCTTCTGCCAAGATCCCTGCCACAGGGCTTTTTGGACACGTGACACTCCCTCGTTGTGAGAACACTCATGCCAGTGGGACGTCTGATCCACAGTCACCACAGAGGATACCACCCAAGCTACCCAGCACAGGATCCTGACATAGCGGGAGAAACTCCCTCTGTGACTCCACCCTGGATCCTGGAGCTTTTTCAGCTGAAATCCCATACATTGTTGGTTGAAGCAAAGGCAAACCATCTCCCTAGAACTGCAAAATTCCTTACACACAATCTGTAGCATTATGGCAGCTATTAGTTGCAGTGACAAGATGCCCGAGATAAAGCGCTCATGAGGAGGAAAGGTTCTTTTGGCTCACAATTCAGGGGTCTCTGCCCATGGGTACTTTGGGGCCTATGGTGTGACCTCGGGGCATGATGGAAACTCATGGTTTCCAGAAAGCAAAGAGAAAGAAGAGAGAAGGCCTGGGTGCCCAACATCACCTTCCAAAGCACATTCCCAGAGACCTTGCTTCTTTCTACCCACCGCAGCTTGGTAACCAAGCTTATGACAGGCTTCCAAGTCACAGCAGGCTCCACACAGGCTGCTACTTTCTCCCTTTAGGCCTTGTTACCCAACAGTGGGGAGGAGAGAACACACATCTGAGGGCATCGTGTGGATGTGAGAAGCTCACATGACAAGTCACAGACAAGTCAGGTTATACCCAGAGAAGGGAAGGGGCAGAGGAGACAAGAAGGAGAGACTTCCCTCCCACTCAGAACCCTTTGATGCCTCTTAAAATAGACCTTCTTTTGACCACAAAAAGAATAAAAAGCATAGATACAAGAGAGGGAGAGATAAAATGGTTCTTACTAGCAGATAGTATAGACCATAGATAACCAACTGGGTTGCTGGGCAAATGATTAATAAGAGAACCCAGTATGATGGCCAGATCATGCCAGAGACAAGCTAACCAGGCCTCTCCTAGGTCGCAGCCATTGCTGGAAAGTACTGCCACCACTGCAACCTGCTGCCATGATCCACTATTTGTGGTTTGTTTCCCTAAGCAGGGTGAAGCTTAAAAATTAAACTCCCCAGAAAAGCCAGCCTGAATTCCTGGGTACTTCAGTCTCAGAACCTTTCTTTGGCATAGAGAAAGCAAGTGACAATGGATGGGAAAATTTCAGCCCAGAGTGATCCCAGGGAGAAGGGAGGGAGCCCAGGAGGGTGCAGGATGGGTTCAGGGCTAATAGGAGAGCTTGGTTCTCCCTGAGTCTCTTTCACCACTTCAGAGTGGTGGGTTTAGGCTCTACATGCAGGTCAAGGAGCGCTTGACCGGTAGTGGACCAGGTCCCCAAGAAGGAACTGGGGCCAAGGTTTCACACTGACTGAGGGCATATGGCCACATTCACAGGCCTCACGGGACCCTGCAGTGTGGCAGTGGGGAGCCAGGTCTGTGGCCCCCCTTCTTCCAGGCCTCTGCATTCCTAGTGGTAGGAGCAGTCCAGGAGACAGGGCCTGTGGAATCGGATGGCTGAGCGTGGGCAAAGTCCCAGGAACCACAGGCACCTCTGGGCAGAAGGGTTAATGTCTAAGCTGGGCCTTCCCAATCTTTGCCTAGTACCTGTGTCTTCTTTGAGGCCACTAAGCTTGTGCTGTGGGCCTGCATGCCAGCAGGGACTCTGAACTGCCTGGGTGGACAGCTCAACAGGGTGAGGACTGTTGCTGCCAGGTGCCAGGCCACCTCTCTGGTCCTGGGCAACTCAGGCCACGGTACGGCAGGGGCTCTGCCTTCAAGGAATTGGGTGCTGGGTCCTTGCACAGAGGGGACTAGAGCCTCCTCAGCAGGCCTCCTCTCCCTGGATGGAGAATAGCTTTAGCCCAAGCAGCAGGAGGAAGTGATCAGCACGTCAGGGACTTCACGGCAATGACATTGCTCTGCGCTTTCACTCCAAATTAGGCCTGGCCGCTGGCTTTGGCATCCCAAGGCTTTCTGCTGTGGTCAATGTCGCTGTCTGAGCTTCTGGATCAGGAGAGGTCCCAGCCATCCCCTGCTCATCTGGGGAGCTGGGCACACTCCTGCCCTGTGGGTGAAAGCTCTTCTGAGCTCCCTGCCTCTGGTGCCATCTGTTCTCCATTGCTGTATGGAATGCCACAGACTGGGTGATTTATAAGGAAAAGATGAAGATGTAGCTTAGGGTGCTGGAGGCTGGGAAGCCCAAGGGCCTCTGGTCAGCGTCTTGGTGCTATGTCAGAACACTGCAAGGCCTCACCCGGCAAGAGGTCAGGTCAGCAGCTTCGGGGTGCTCAGGTCTCTCTTGCTCTCACAAAATACTAATGTCGTCACAGGAGCCCCTGCCCTATGGCTCACAGAGTCCTGATTGCCTCCTAAATAACATCTTCCAAATAACATCAATATTAATTTGGAGATTAAGTTTCCAACACATTAACTTTTAGGGCACACATTCAAATCATAGCACCCCAGCCACACTGACGGCTCTGCTCCTCTTTCCTCTGCCTTCTGAGGGGCCATGCCATGCTGCAGGCCACCTGTTCTGTCACTGGGGTGGGGGACACCTCTCAGCCTAGGTGTAGGCTTCTCCCTACCCCTCCCTCCCTCCTGGGTGAGTACTCACCAAACCGTGGTGCTTGTTTCAGGCCTGCTGCCACTTGCTCCTAGGCTGTGCAGCTAGGTCTGTGGGTGTCAGTGCCCTCATCACGCTAGGTTCTCCCTTTCGCTCTTACTCACCCTCCACACTTTGGCGGCCTTGGAATCCCGCATGGCAGGTGTTCACATGGTCCACTGACGTGCATGCTCATTCTCTGATGGCCACCACTGGCTACTGGCCAGGCACTTGCCCACTGCCTCTCATTTCATCTGAATCAATATCTGCCCTTCTTTGACCCAGGTTCCAACCCCGAGTATGTGCCCTGGAAGGAATCACTGAACAGTGGTGAATCTCTGTGTGCTGGGGACTCGAGAGCCTGGGCTTCAGAGGAAGAGGATGATCCACCAGGCTGGCTCATTGGGGTGGACATCCTGGGGATAGTTAGGGCTTGGTGAGTTAGCTGACAGGATGTTGGGCGTTTCCCCAGGAAAACTCTGGGGAAGGCCCCTGAGATCCAGAGAGCCCTTCCAATTCTTCTACTTACCCACCCATCCACAGGTCCAGCTGTGTGCACGCTGAGCCATGCACCCACCTCTCCATCCATCCACCCACCCATGCGCCTTCTTACTCCCCCCCAACTTCCATTCACTCACCCAGCCATCTGTTCATCTGTCTATCCATCCACAAAACAAAGTATCCAAGTGCGAAGTCACAGTCCACGTGGGCACCATGAGTGAGGGGAGCGACCGGAGAGGCTGTTGGCGGCCACTGTCTTGTCTTTGATGTTGGAGGTGCCATAGGGAACAATGAACCAATAGAAATTAGTAGTACAGTTTTTTTTTTTTTTTTTTTTTTTTTTGGCTGTGGCAGAGAAGCAGAAGTACAAGAAAGTGAGGGAAAGTCCTCTCTTGCCATTGAGGAGGACATGGGGAGGATTGACACAGGGGGTGGGAGGGTCCTCTGACCAGAGACAGGAAGGTTGAGGTTTTACAGACCTTTGCTAGGGATGGGGCTTGAGGGGCGGGTTCAGTGACACCCAAAGAGCTGACTGGGTGCTTGGGAAAGGTATGCAGGCCTGGGGTGGGGAAGAAACAGGGAAGTGGTCATTGGGAAGATGAGTTGTGATAATTCAGCTGTCTGTACTTGGGTCAGAGCCACCTATCACAACTATCTTAACTAATATATACATAATTTTTTCCTCTTTCTTTTCTCCTTTCCCTTACCCCAGTTGTCCTTTCCTTTTGAGCAGTTTCTAGCTCTTCTGTAATGTCGATTGTACCTTCTGGATTTTATTTACTTTTTCAGTTTCTTACACTAGGGAGATAATACATGTGGGTCTAATTTATTTCACTTGTTAAGGATGGTCTCTAGTTTCATCCATTTACCTAAGAAAGCCTCAAGTTTACCTTTTTTTTTTTTTTTTTTTTACAGCAAGTGATACTCCATTGTATAAAAACATCACATCTTTTTATACATTCCTCATTTGATAGGCATCTGGGTTGTTTTCAAGATTTAGCTGTGACAAACTGTGCTCCTATAAACATGGGTGCACATATATTGCTGTGGTATGAGGTTTTCAATCATCTGAAAACTATCCAGAAAGGGAAGAGCTGGGTCACATGGAACCTCTAATCATAGCTTTTTGGGGACTCTCCACACTGATTTCCATAGTGGCTGTGCCAGTCTAGACTCCCACCAGTGGTGGGACCACACGTCCACCAGTGTTTGTTGTTAGCTGATTTCTTTATGATAGCCGTCCTTTCTGAGTGAGATGAAATCTCAGTGCTGTTTTAATAAATCAGTGACGTTGAACATTTTTTTATATATTTATTTGCCATTTGTATTTCTTCATCTGAGATGTGCATATCTAGTTTAAATGCCCAGTTTTGGATTGGATCTTTAAATTTTGGGGACCTGACTTTTTAAAAATTCTTTATATATTCTAGATAAAAGTCCTTTGTCTGAGGAACAGTTGGCTATAATGTTTTTCCCAGTGCATGAGTTTTCTTTTTACTCTGTCGATGAGTTCTTTTGATGTGCAGAAAATTTTTATTTCATTTTGTGCAGAAACTTTTTAAAAAGATGAGATTCTAGTTGTTAATCCTTTGAAGTATTTCCCATGCAATGTGGTGTTCATTCATGAACCCTCTGCCTCTCCCTATGTCTTCAATATTTCTTCATACTTTTTCTTTGGTAGATTTAGTGTTTCCACTTTAGTGTTTAGATCTTGGATTTAATAGCCAAATTCAGTAGCATGGCTGGATACAAAACCAAACTCAAAAAATCAACAGCATTCCTATATACAAAAAACAAACTCAATGAGACAGAAATTAGGGAAACCACACCCATCACAATAGCAACCAAACATTGATACTTAGGCATCGATCTCATAAAGGAAGTAAGAGATCTACACAGTGAAAAATACATTATTCTGTAAAAGAGATCAAAGTGGATTTTAGAAAGATTTCAGGAAGAACCAACATTGTGAAAATGGGCATACTCCCCAAATTGTTATACAGATTCAATGCAATCCCAATCAAAATATCATTAGTATACCTCACAGATCTAGAGAAAACATTTCTAAAATTCATCTGGAATCAGAGGAGACCTAGCATAGCAAAAAGCAACTCTGGCAAGGCCGGAGGGGTCACCATCCCTGACTTGAAGTTGTGCTGCAAAGCTATAAAATCAGCATGGTACTGGCAAAAAAACAAAACAAAACAATAATAACAACAACAAAAAACACCCCAGACCTGTGGATCATTGGGTAAGCCCAAACCACGTGAGTCCAGTGAAATGTGTGCGTGTGCAGGACGGAATCAGCCACGAGTCATCAGTTCGCTGTCTCTGGCATGGGCTCCAAAAGACAAGCTTTGGAATTGGAACTAGAGCCTGTCCCACTGCTTGCTGTGTGAGAGCCAGTTACGCTGACCCTGTTTTCCACTTTGTGAACTGTCAGGGTAGGGAGCGCCCACCCACGGGCTTAGTGCCAGGCCGTGGCCCATGCTCGGGTATGGTGGCTGCTGTTAGTTTTCTTTTCAGCAGAAGGCACTGGCGTTGGGGCCCTGCCCAGTGGTCGGTACAGAACCTACCCAGGCCTGCAGACTGGGGCCCCACAGTCACCCAGTGCTTCCCCTCCCCTCTCCCTGCATCTTCCTCTCACATTCTGCTTTTGTTCTTCCCTGACTACTTCTGCTGAAAGTAAAAAGAGGAAAAGGGAATGTTGAAAAAGCAGAACAAAGATACATGTGTGTGTTTCATTTTTAGCTCCCCTAAAAAGTTAAAGCCTTAGTGGGGATGGCCCCACGCGCAGAAGCTTCCCGCCTCCAAGTGTGTGCTCAGGGCACTTAGGGCAGAAGCTCCTCTCATGGAGCCAATGGGCAGGGACTGACAGCCATGAGCCGGACGCCTCTGCGCAGGGCCCGCTCTGAACCCTCCTGCTCACGTGTGTGCACGCATGCGCTCTCCTCCCAAGCCCCAGATGATCTCTTCTCCTGGGGCAGCTGCACCACTGTGGGTTTCCCAATGCAGAAAAAAAGAAACTTGAGGGAAAGCCATGTGAGGCATTTCTGATCCTTTGGGCCTCATGCCACAGCAGTGGTCTCTGGTGGCTGTTGTTCAGGGAGGGTCCCCATCAGGGTCAGTTCCAAACACTGTGTCATCTTAATCAGTATCCTTTGTTCCTCTGAGCTTCTTTTTGTCCTGTCTTCTAAGAGGGGACAAGACTTACCTTCCCTGGCACTAAGAATTCCTTAAGTCAAGGACACTGTCTAACTCATATCTGGATCCTTAGAAAGAGGCTCATCAGTGGGACTCAACTATCTGTTGAATTAAGTTGTTGGTGAGTTTTGTGTATCAATTAAGACAGCTTGTTGCTGTAATAGTGAGAAAACCCAATTTACAGAAGTCTAATCCTCTAATAGGAGTCTACCAATTAAGTCACTGGTTACACTGGTTCAGCGACTCCCGGTGTCAATGCAGTCCTACAAGCAAGTAAGCATTTGTTCTTGCTTATTGGCTCTTGGTTATAAAAAGGTTGCTGTGGCCCCAGTCAATGTGTGTGTGTGTGTGTGTGTGTGTTTAAGGCAGCTAGGAGAATAAGATGGTGCTAGCTGCTTATTTCTTTTAACTGAGAAAAGCAGAAACTCTTCCAACCCTAAAAGATTTTCACTGAAGCTTTGTTTCCTAGAGCCAGGTCACATGCTACTTGGTTGAAAGGGAGGCTGATAACATTAAGTATTTAATTTTTTCAATGTGCTTAGAGGCAATGGCAGAGACAGAGAGGGAATCTAGTTGCAGTTTGTTCCAGTTCATGTCCGGTGACCCTTTGCTTTCTGATGACACTGTGGGACACAGACATTCCAGAGTGTGCCTGGCACAGGGAGTAAGAGGAGTCAAGCGCAGAACTCAGGACCTGCAGCAGGAAGTTTGTGTGACACCCTTGGTCCCTGCCCCTCTCTGTGCCCTGGCTCTCAGTCTCCAGCTCCTAGAGGAAGGAGACAAGACCTTGTTTGAGAAGTTGTCCACCTCCTAGGGTCCTGTTTCAGGGAATCCTGCAAGAAGGCCAGAGAAGGGAGGAAAAGGCCAGCGTCAGGGGGACTGTGCATCCGTGCATTCGAGTGTCCACACGTGGAGCCTTTGGTGTGCAGAGGGCAGGTGTCCTGCCAAATCACCAGTTGAGATTCTGCCAGGAAGGAATTCTGCAGATGTGATGAGCATATACGACCCAAGGGGGATCATACCCTGGGGTGGGGTGTCCCTTGTCCTGCCAGGCAGAAGCCTTAAAAGCAAGCCCGAGAGTTTTGGAGAAGAGCTACAGCACAGAAGCCCTGCGGGACTTTTCAGCATCCTGATCTGCCCTGCAGATTTCAGTCTCACTGCTCCATAATGGAGGGAAGCAGTGTCTTAAAAAAAATCATAGCCCCCCCTAACACACATACCCCCTCTTATTAGTTCTGTTTCTCTAAAGAACACTGATAATACTCTTTTAAAGACTAACAGGGAAGTAACAGGAAGGCAGGAGCCAGAAGAAAGGGTCTCCCACAGGCCAAGTTGGGAGACCCTTTAATGCAATATGAGCATTAAAAAGAACAAGAACTAAATTGATTGTAACTGCATAAATAAAAACCTGTGAGTTCAACCCAATGTTGAAAAAAAAATAGAAATGAGAACAAAAAGGCTGGACAGATAGCTCAGCTGATTAAAGCACCTGTTTAGGCAGATGCAGGGACTGGGTTTCGATCCCGGGCATGCCCTGTCAGCCTTGCCCTGGGGCAC
This sequence comes from Ctenomys sociabilis, assembly GCA_004027165.1. Lineage (NCBI taxonomy): Eukaryota > Metazoa > Chordata > Mammalia > Rodentia > Ctenomyidae > Ctenomys > Ctenomys sociabilis. The sequence goes on along the minus strand of PVKA01000153.1, from coordinate 90,808 downwards.
CCTGGGATGCTCAGTGAGACTGGGCATGGTGGTGTGCACCTGTAATCCCAGTGCTTGGGAAGCTGAAAACAGGAGGATCACTATGATCCAATGTGTGTAGTGAGACTCTGTAGACCCTGCACTAAATACATTTAAAAAAAAGAATGAGTACAAGATGGGTGCTGGGCCACAGTGGCTATTATACTGATTTCTTATTCTGGAAATGAGGAGAAACAACTGAGGATTTACGTTCTTTAGTAGGAATTGTGGGAGGAAGATTAGAATTAGAAGACTACTGTTTGTAGCCGGGCGTGGTGGCGCATGCCTGTAATCCCAGCACTTGGGAGGCTGAGGCAGGAGGATTGTTGTGAGTTCGAGACCAGCCTAGGCTATAAAGTGAGTTTAAGGCCAGCCTGAACTGCATAGTGAGACCCTGTCTCAAAAAGACAAAAAAAAAGAAGACTACTGTTTGTGATCCTTGTAAGATACTCACTGAGGGATGGGTTATCCATAGGCACTAGAACACTTATTGAAAGGATGCTGGGAGCCAGATGTTGCAGTGGTGTCAAATGACCACACTGCAGCTCATCTGCTTATTGCAAGATAAAAATATATGTTTATGATGGAAAGATTAGAGGTCACCCATTTAGTCATGTGAATACCAGTAGCGTGGGTCCCAGCTGACATCAGGCATCTCCCGCTGTGATGCAGTTTAAGACGAGCCTGCTAAAGAGAGTTCAGAACTACTGTGTGGCAAGGCTAGGACGGGTCAGTGGAACAAGTTAGGCCAACTGGAGGAAACAAGGGCCCAGGCTCCTGTTTACAGCCACTTGCACTTGCAAGCACCACCCACTCCAGAATACTAGCACTAATGCCTTCTGAGGCCACGCTCCCCTTGACCTCATCACCTCTCACTAAACCCCACCTCTTACAGGTTCCACTGCCTCTTAATCCTGCCAGCCTGAGGGCCAGGCTTCCAGCACAGGCACACCTGGAGAACAAGCACAGCAGACGATATTAAGCAGGAGACTGTGCACTCCCTAGGTGTGATGGTGGTAGGGTGTGTATGTGTACCCTGGTCTTAGGAGATGCATGCCGAGGCCTCTGAGAGAGACGTGCCACCTGCAGCTACTTCCAGATGTCACATACCTGCTGCAAATGACAGCTTCTACCACATCTGTGTGATGACATCCACGGCTGCTGTATTGAATTGATGCATATATGAGTATTTTTTTGTGTTTGCCTTTCCATATTTCCTTGTATTTGAAAATCTCCATTAGGAAAAATTGGGGGAAAATCTACAAAACCAAGAAAACAAGATAACAACATAAATTTCAGGTGACAAAAGAATGGTTTGTGAATCATGCTTTAGAAAGTCACCAGTAGGACACCTGCTGCTACTGTTGTGATTTTTGCACACGGTGTGAGCTTGGAACTCAAATTCTAAGAAGACACGGTTCTCCAGTCATGTGTTCACCCCAACTGTTGTGAAATCTCTTTGATGGGGTCTTGTGAAGTTGTCTGGCCTTCTCTGGACTTGAGGCCAACACTGATATGTAACCTGCACCCTGCCCTTTCATATTTACCATGAGAGACAATCACTTACTTGGCATCAGTGTGATCCTAAAGAGAGCCATACGTGCCGGCAGGATGCAGCTGCCGCAGTCAGGTGCAAGGTGGCTGTGCAGGTGGTCCAGGTGTCCACACTCTTAGCTGCCTGCTCGTCCCCACAGCTTTAGCACTGTGGTTGTAGCTCCTCGAGAGACTTAGTAATCCGTTCCTAGAAGGGAACTGTCTCAGTTACTCTTCTCTCATTGCTGGGACAAATACCCAGCACCCAAATTAAAGAAAGGAAAGGCTTATTTAGCTCACAGTTCCTGGGGGTTTCAGTCCATACTCAGTTGGCTCCAGGCAGTCTGGCATATGGCAGAGAGCAACTTTTCATGGCTGTGGCAAAGAGCAAGAGCACAAGGGAGAGGTAGCAGCAGGTCAAGCAGCCAGCTTCTCTTTCCTCCTTATATTGAACTGCAAATTACCTGCTCCAGAGTAGGTGCAGAATCCATACCCACAATAATCAATGACAAACTCCAGAAGCACCCCAAGACTGCATGAAGCTTTGGGGGGACACATATGCACAAACCATAACAGAAACCTGTTAGAGAAACTGGAAGGAAATGAAGGTGAGGGAGAGGGCACAGAGAAGGGGATGGAAATGATCTAAGTGTGTACAAATACACCCAAATGAATCCATCATTCCGTGTAACTATCTATATACATTAATAACAAAAAAAGAAAAAATATTCCCCCTAACCCTTATTGCTAAGCATATGTGACCCAGTCCTGACCAATAGGACAAAATCATTCATTGGTGGAGTTTCTGAACCACTTTTGTACAGGGGACCTCTTGCAGGGTCTATGGCTTTAGCCCTTTACTCTGTCCCTTTCCCTTTGTACACTAAAAGAGCTACAGCAGGCCCCTGGGTTGTGAGGATAGTGACTCCCAACTGTGACCAAGCTAACGAGCCAGAACTCGGGGATATCCTGTGACAGTTGTACCAGCCTGGGAGAGCTTTTCTCTTGACTTCTAGACACATAGAAAATAAACTCTGTGTTATACAAATAGAACATTACTGAATGATAAATTCAGAAGATACTAATGTTAGATATTTAGGTTATCACATGCAGCATGAATATAGATGCAAAACTTCTTAACAAAATACAGGCAAATAGAACTCAGCAAATGTAAAAACAATTTTGCATTATGACCAAGTGAGATGCAATGCTAGTTCAATATTTAAAAGTCAGTCATTTTCATCCATAATATCAATAGGATGCAAATGAGAAAAATTAAAAACAGTTTAGTTTAAAGACCTTAGTGGAGGCCAGTGAGATAACTCAGTAGACTAAGCACCTGCCTGGCAAGTGCAAGAAGAGGAGTTCCATCCCTGGAACCACACGCTGCTTGGGCCCTGAATCCTGGATGTGCCATGGTGGCCCTGAAAGTGGGTGTGGTGGCAGATGCCTGTAATCTCAGCTCTGGAGAGGCTGAGACAGGAGAATCACTATGAATATGAGCTGCATGGCGAGGCCCTGTATCAAATAAATAAATTTAGAAGAAAAAAAGGAAATTTAATTCAGGTCAAAATATCAGAAAGAAAGTTTGCAGACATAAACCAGACTGTCCTAAGATATATGTGCAAAGGCAGACGATTTGGAATAGTGTTTCATTTTAAACCTTGCACTGTGACATCATTGCGGGTCCTGCAACAAATCATAGCTCAGATCCCACAGATTAAAGGAAATAGCCCCCGGCAAAACTGCTCCCACTTTAGAGTCTTTGACAAAAGAAGCCCTGAAACACCTGCAGTTCTGGCAAACTACAAGTGCAGGCAGATCCTCCTAACTCCTCAAAGTTGCTACATCACAGTATGATCGCAGAGCCCTGGAAAGCACCATACTCGTGAGTCCAGGTTTATCGTAACAACCGAGGAAGCTGCACCTGAAGTGAGGTGCTGGGGTCCCGAGGTGGAGCTCCCGAGGCCCCATCTGAGGAGCCAGGGTCCTTTCCTTTTTGTATAACAAAGCTTTCTTCCTCCAGGAAGCTCCATGAAGTTCCAGCATCCAGAATTCTCATCCGGGATTCATCAGAAAGGCGTGACTCTCGAGTTGCTCAGCCCCCGGCTCCTCCCCCATCCACAGGCATGAGGCTCAACTCCCAATCACACATCTGGTCTCTCTGGTCACCAGTCCCTTCCCTGAGCCACTGCATCTTTAGCAGACGGTCACATTGCATCCAAGTTAAGAAAGAAAAGAGCAGGCCGGTGAGATAGGTCAGCGTACTCAGCTTCAGCTTAGGCAAGTGCAGGGACCAGGCTTCAATCCCCTGCACCACACACCACACCAGCCCCACCTCCGTAGTGCTGAGCACTACGAGTCCAAGTTTGGTAGTGTAACCCTGTACCAAATACATTAAAAATAAATAAATAAATAAATAAATAAATAAATAAATAAAGGGAGAAGAACAACAGACTTCCCAGGGATAGATTTTATCTCTCTAACACAAAAAAAACGGATAAAGAAAACTTGCTTGCTGTTTCCTTGCTTTCTTTGTACTGAATAATGCTACATTTTGATTATTTTTAACCTGTCATAACTTTCCCCATCACTAGAAGTCTATCTTCTAGTTTCCTGTCCTTTCTTCTTTGTTTTTTGCATTTATTTTTAGATTTATTATGTAAGATAAACATTCAATTTCTAACTTTCTGAGATCAGCCTATTTTGTGTGGCATAATGGTGTCCAGTTTTATCCATTTTCCTCTTTATGGCTGCATGACATTCACATCACATTTTCTCTACCCATTGATGGGCAGCTACTCTACTTCCCCAGCGTAGCTATTGTGACTTGCACAGCTATGACCATGAGTGTGTGTGTATTGCTATGGTGTGCTGTCTTTACCTCTTTGAAGAATATAGCAAGAAGTGATATGAGTGGGATAAATCTATCAGTTTTTAGCTTTGATTTTCATAGTGTTGTGTTAGTTTGCTTTCTCCTAACAGTGGAGGATGGCCCCTTTTCCTTACCTCTTCACCAGCACTGTTGGTGGTGTTCTTTTCATTCTTTTTTCTTATGGTACCAGGGATTGAACTCAGGACCTTGTGCTTGCCAGACAAGCACTTATTATACTAAGCTATCTCCCCAGCCCTGTTTGTTTTGTTCTTGATGACAACTACTCTGACTACCATGAGACAGAATCTCAATGTGGTTTTGATTTACATTTCCCTAATGGCTAAAGATGTTGAATATTTTTCATATACTTATTGGCCATTTGCACTTATTTTGAGAATTCCTTGCAATCTGTTTGCTCATTTATTCTTGGTTATTATTGTATTATTATTTGTTTTTAAAATATATTCTAGATATTAATCCTCTACTGGAAGCATAGCCACCAGAGTTTTTCTTTCAACTTGTAAGTTATCTCTTCACTCTTTTGATGTTTTCTTTACTGTACAGGAATGTTAAAATTTGATGTAGTTCCATGTGGACAACTACCTGGTTGACTCTCCTTGAAAGAAGAGCTGTTGTCTCCATTTTAGCTAAACCCGGCCTTATTTTCCTGTATTGATACGTGCAGTACAGTTGGTTAAGTTTTGTCTTTACTTCACCAATTGCCTTTAAGTAATGCAGATGGCTCTAGCTGATGACACGTCTCCAAAGCTAGGCCCCAAGTCAGTGAAGTGCCTGCTCCCAAGGTGTATGTGTGTGTTGGGGGGAGAGCGAGGGGGAGAGTGAGAGCAGGAGAGCAGGGCCAGGAGAGGCTGTGTTAGCTGAGAAAGAGCCTCAAGAAAGGGGCCATGACTTCTCAGGGCATGAACATTACACATCAGAACTGAAACACTGACCCCAAAACACTAGACACTGCCCCAATCTATGAGCTATGGTATGGAGACTCCCCTTTCTGTCCCTCCACCCTCTCTCTGTTGCAGAGGTGACCTCAGGCCTCCTCCCTAGCCCAGCTCACAGCGCTGGCCAGCTTCCTGCTATTCTCAGGGTCACATATCCCCAAGCCACTCTTCCCTTCACAAAGAATTCAGCCTCTGCCCCAAGGCCTTTCTTCTGGTTAGCCATCATTCTAGCTGGAGTTGGGATGCCCTAGGCTCCCACTGGTAGATTTTGGCCTGAGTACAAGCTGATAAATTATCATGGCCCTGATTCAAAGTGGCTGAATCCCAAAAAACAACAGTTCATCTTCCCAGAGACCACTTCCTCCTTTCCCCGCCCCAGTCCTGGATACAACTTCCTCTTACCTTTCCTTCGCACATGCACATGGGAGCCCCCAGTCAGCTCCTTCCATGTCACTGACCCTGTTCCTCAAACCCTGCCCCTAAAACCCATAAACATCTATAAAATCTTAGCTTTCCTTTGTCTCAGGTCAGAGGCTGCCACCACCACCCTGCATTGATCCTCTCCATGTCCTGCTCAATGACAATAAAGACCTTTCCTTCCCTTTCTTTTACTTCTGTTTCTCTGTCTAGCCAAAAAACCCAACACCTACAACTGCACGTATTCCTCAATGTCTTTATTCTCACTGTGGATTACACTGCAAGAGGTAGGCTGGAATTACCTGCTGGAATTCCAATAACTTCTCCTGGGATCACAACTGTGGAATCGTCCTGACCACAGCAAGGTCCAGGACGGGCTTCATAGCCCTGTGTGTTGATTCCTTCGTGTTGGCTCTTGTCCATGGAGGAATAACTAGAGGCAACAGTTTGGATGGATCTGCGGGATCTCATACTCAGTAGAAGAGCCAATCTCAAAATGCCACATGCTTGGTGGTCCTGGTGGTTCCACGGATACAACTTCTTGACATGACAAAGTCACAGTGGCTGCCAGAGTTGATGGGTAGTTGAGGACAGCTTCAGGGAGGCCCCCCTGGGGTCATTTCTCTGTCATGGTGGTGGCCTCTGAATGTATGCATTTGATAAAGAGACAAAGAGCTATGCAGTTTTTCCCTTGCTTTCCACAGGGGTGGGCCCCCTGTAGGTGTCTTGACTGTGGATGCTCAAGTCTGTCACACAGAATGACCCAGTATTTGCATATAATTTCCACACACAGTACCCTTTCCTGTACTTCACACCATTCTTAGTTTATTTATAATACCTGATACACTCTAGCTGCTATATAGTTATCACACTGTATTGTTTTCTTGTAATGACAAGAAAAATGCTTGTACATGCCCAGCTCAGACACAATTGTTTTTTCAACCCAAAGCTGAGTGAATCTACAGATGTGTCATCTGTGAATACGGAAGGCTGATTGTACACAACCTCTGTACCTGGCAAATTCTTAATTTCATATGATAGTGGAGCTATGCAAGATGTCACTGCTGGAGCCTTGGGAAATGGTACACAGGTTCTTGATATTCCCTTCCACTTTGTATGAATTTGTCATTATTTCAAACTAACAGAGAAAGAAAAAAAATGATGGCAAAACAAAGGCTTCTTTGTTTTTCTGAAAAAAAAATATTATAACAGAGTATATGGGCCCCTTTGTGCATCTGGGTGCCATGAAGATGCACCAATGTCACCTGTAGCGCTTGCCCTGGAGGAGCTCCAGGTAGCCAGAGGTTCAAACAAGGCAGCCTTCCTTCCCCAGCCTGACTCCAGCTCTTTGCCCTTCTCTGTCATCCCACTCCAGGGCCTGCATCTAGTGTCACTAGGGGCAGGCTGGTCAGGTGGGTGCTTCTTCCCGAGGAGACACAGATAAGGACAAGGTGGAATAAGAGCTGGGAGATCATGTGACACGTGCTGGCCCAACTGGATGGTAGGAGTCTTGAATTAGGTGTACAAAGATGAACTGCTACCAAAGAGACAAAGACAGAAAGAACCCCTGGGCCATTGCTAGGAGTGAGGGGGATGGGAAGGGTGGGTGCTTGTGGGTCCTGGAAGATCAAGGAGAAGCAGGTGGGACCTGGGAACTGCGGGTCTGGGTACTAATCTGAGGTATTGGGACTTTATTTTAAAGCCTCTGTGAAGGAAGTGAAGGGCAAGACAGTCACAGGAACATCTTAGAAAAGTTGCCCCTGGGTGACAGAGAGGTTATGCTAAGGGGAAGCCCAAGGTCTAGTGAGAGGGCAACACAGGAGAGACATGGGGAGTCTTGACTGGGCGGGCTCGGGTTATGGGGAGGAAAGCTCAGAAAGGCGGTCCCGGACACACAGGTAAGGGGGCAGTACACAGTGTGCAGCTGCAGTGCTCGGTGTCTTGTGAAGCACTCAAGGGAGCTATGGTTCTCTGGCCAGCATTCCTCCAAGATTCCCTGGAATGCTGCCAAACTGTCCCCATCTGGACTTGTGGCAGGGTGCGGTGGCCCTGGGCTGCCTTGTGGTCTCGGAGTTGCTCATTGCTTAGGGTGCCTTAATTACTGCAGATGGCCTGGGAGAGGCTGCCTTTGAGGAAGGCTAAGTCACAAGGTCGCTCCAGGCACCCCTCCACCCTGGGCAGAGATAGCTGCACCCGAGGAAAGGGTGCTGCATCAGCACCTGCTTTGTACCATGTCTGTTTATATCTGAGCACCTGCCAAAGCTAGTTCAACAGGTCTGCCCTGCACAGGATCCCCAGTTGTTGGAGTTCTGGAACCAGGTCGCACCTGATGCTTCTATTTTCACCACTAATGAGGAATTCTGAGCATTTGCCACTTTCCAGGTGAGGATCCCTGTGTCTCTGGTGTGTAGGTTCTTCCTGGTTCAGTTAGTGCTGCTCTGGGTACTGATTGGGAGCTGGCATTTCCTGGGAGAAGTCACTGAATACAGTACTTGTGACTCACCAATCCTGGGATCTCGTCACCCCGCAGAAAAATGGCTGGGCAGAGTGGCACAGCACCCTGGGAGGCTGATGCAGGGGAATAGTAAGTTTGAGCCCAGTGTGGGCAACTTAACAACAGCCTGACTGTAAGTAGACAGATAGGTAGGTTGGTCGGTAGACAGACAGACAGACAGACAGACAGACAGACAGACAGACAGACAGGCTAGGGATGTTGCTCAGTGTGAGGACTCTGAGTACCAAAACACTCACATCAGTACCAAAAACAATGAGCAACCCCTTTATCTTCAAATTTGCAGTGTATTCTGTACAAACTGTCCTAGATAAGTAGACAGATATATAATTACCTATAATATACATACCTATTAGTCACAGTATTTAGAATACTAAACAAGGCTGCTAGCCCCAGTCTTCTTCTGACTTCTCTCTTTTGTTGAATCCCTTGAGCTCTCTGCTTTTGTGCCCTCAAGGAATGATTCTTGATCAGATTCTTGGCTTTTGATTTTTAAAAACTTGGCCCTGTTCATATACCAGCCAACTGGAGGCAGAGCCTGAGGCTTTGCTCTGCAGTACAGCTTCCTCCTGTCCCTCCTGAAGGCCACTCTGAGGGCTGGACTGGAGAATCAGAAAGCGAAGAGAGCTTAAATGCTTCCTGCTTCCCCAGAGACACTGGCCCTGATGCTAATGTCTAGCCCCAGTGAAAGGATGACAGGGATCTCAGCTGAGCTTGGAAGAACCTTTGAGATTGGAGACCCAGCATTAGCAGCCGTGTCTGCCCAAGAGGGCCTTAGGGAGCCTTTGAGGGCTGCTCAGAGCCCCATCAAAGAATGAAAAGGAAAGTGATTCCTGGCTGTCCACCTGCCAAGACACTCAACAAGGCTAAGTCCCCAGGGATGGAGAATGGAACACAACTGTGATGCAGCCATGTGGGTGACACAAGAGAGAAGGCAAGGGGCCCTGAGTACCCTGTGAGGCAGAGAATGGACTGCAGACAAATTGCAGGACCAGAGCTTTCTAAGAAGTGGGAGCAAGGGCCAGAAGAGACTGCAGAACCAGGGCTTGAAAGAGAAGCCAAGTTTTTCTTGCGCATCTTTTCAGTCTTTGGGGTTATTGTTGTGTTTGAGGGGCAGAACTCATTGAATTGGACATTGTCAGATGTTTACTTAGAATGAACAAAAACGATTATTATGCTCAGTGTTCTCCTCTGTAAAATATAAAATGCAAAAAACATGATTTCACTGCGAGAGTGACGCCGGCCACCTGCACTCTGGTGAATGTGCATCTCTGTCTGCTGGCCACACCCGCGGCCGGAGGTTAGTCAGGCGAGCTCAGCAGAGGCCCTGTGCATCCCTCAGGGTCCAGGGTCCTGCTGACCCAAGGAGCCATGCAGCTCAGCAGGGTGAGTCAGACATGGCCAATGGCTTATCTCACTCTGGGTCTTACCCAGACCTACCACAGATGATGTTCGTGAGATGGGAATTGACAAGGACAGGACATATGTAAAAAGGCAGTCAAGCAGGTGACTTTGGACAAATGCACTTGTCCACTGTGAGACCCCACCTCCAGAAGGTCACCCTGCTTCAACCTTTACCCTTCCAGTATTGAGAGACTTCCTCAAGCTCAGGTGGACCAAACCCATAACCTCGCATGATACCACTAGGAGCTTGTATTTTCTGAGTATCTGATCTATACCCACCAGCCTCAAGAAGGGCACTAGGGTCAGAGCTAAGAAGACCCTGTCCTTTTCCCCCAGGAGCTAGGGTTCAAGGCTGTTGGTCTCAAGCAGCATCCCATCTACTCAAGGACAACAACATTCTGTATAAACTGTTGTTGGCTCTCAACTAAGGCCTGAGCAGGAAAAGTGTTTCTCCCCAAATGAGAGAGACTTCCTCCCCCAGCTCTGGTCATCATGAGGCATGGTGATAAAGCACAGTGGGCACACCCTCATTACCTACAGGTGAAGAGCTGGGTCCTGGAGCACCTTCCCTCCGCTATGACAGAAGGTCCTTCTGGTGTATGGGGTGCTAAGCTGTGAAAGGCAAGCACAGGATCCTGGGGGAGTATAGAGGAAGGTCACTTGCCCTACCTGAGTGACATGGGTTGAAGAAAATTCTCTTGAGGAGATGACTCCTGTGCTGCATCCTTAAGTGTTACGAGGGCTGCTGAGTAGCTGGGCACAGAAGCGGGAGGAGAGCTGGGTATGTGGGACACACACGGAGCTGTCAGTTACTGACCCAGGCCTGTTTCTCCCATCCCACAGTGAGCTCATCTCTGAATTGACAAATTTTATGCAGAAGAGTTTGTTAACAAAGCAGCCAAAGGTGCCAATGGGACACTGAATCTCAATTTGGCCTCCAGAAAGGTAGGATTTGGGCCTACTTATAAACTAAGGTGTGGGGAAAGATGACTATGGAAATCTAGTTGCACAATCAAACTTCAGTTCCATGACCAAGAGGAAATATGATGATTTTAAAGTCAGCTAAAAACAAGCAAGGGCAGATGAAGTAGGTTAATTCAAGTATGTGCTATGGCTTGGATCTTCTTTTTACAGTGTTATGATTTCTTAAAATTTTATTTTATTTACTTATTTTTGTATTTTAGGGAAGGGTCCACAGGGTGTTCAGGGTCTCACTACTAGATCGGAAGAGTGATCTGCCTATTCACAAGAGCTGGGATTATAGGCTATGCACCACCATGCCCAGTCTCAATCACTGTTTCAGTGCACCATGAGGGCAAGGCCAGCACAGTAAGCCCCGGGGATTGAACCCCCGGCCCTTGTGCCTGCCTGCAGGAGCTTTAACCCTCCGAGCTGTTTGGCCAGCCCTACGGTTTGGATCTTAAATACGCCCTGAAGGGGCGTGGCCCCTTACCTGTGGCACTGCTGGAAGGCAATGGAACCTTAGAGATGGAGCCTGGCAAAAGGATGGTAGGGGGTGCCTTTGAAGGGGGTATTTGGACCCTGATTCTTTCCTCTCCCTTGTTGATTCCTAGTGGCCACAGGTGAGCAGCTTGCTTCACTCTGTGTGACCCTCAACAATATGTGCTGCCTTGACCCAGGAAGAAAGTGACCATGCTGCCCAACCATTGACCAGAACCTCCAAGACTGTGAGCTCAAGTGACACATGCGTCCTTTAAGTTGGTTCATTTTGAGTATTCTGTCACAGTAATGGAAATGTGATGGAAACAGGATTCAGGAAGGCTTTCCCTCAGCCTCACATCTTTAGGAAGGATGTGTTCAATGTCCTCCTTGTGTACAGTGCCTGTCTATGCAAGGATGAGATGGACATGTGGGTTCTGGAGCCAGGGACCCTCTCCATCCAGGTGTCTATTTGCAGCCACCAGATCACTCAGAGGTAAGACATTCATCCTGCTCACAATTCGAGTTCAAATGTGTGTGCTGAACTTGGCCAGCATAGGTAGGAGATACAGGGAAAGAAAGCAAAAAGATTCACCATGAGCAAAGCTGGGGGAATCTGGGAGAGAGAGGGGCAGAGTGGCTGTAGGCAGAGTTCCAATTGCCCCTTATCCTCACCAGCACTTGAACTTGTTGGTCTTTTTAATCTGAGCTATTTCTGTGACTGTGCATAGTGTTAGATTTTTGTGTTTTCAGTTTGCCCTTCCTAAAGACTAAGAAAGGCAGTCTTAGTCTTTTCTGTATTACTTATTGCCATCTGCTTTGAAGCAGGATTTCTTCACATTATTTGTTTTTTAAAAGATGAGTTATGGGCTGGGAAGATGGCTCAGTGAGCTAAGCCCCTGCCTCTCAAATGCAAGGACCCAAGTTTGATCCTTGCATGTCATGCTGGCTCCAAAACTGGGCATGGTGATGCACACCTGTAATCCCACCACTGGGAAGGCTGAGACGAGAGGGTCACTATGAGGCTGAACTGTGTAGTGAGACCCTGTATGTAACAAATAAACAAATAAGTTTAAAGATTAAAAATAATTTAAAAGATGAGTTGTTTGGCCTCTTACTATTGACTTACACAATAATTCATTATGCACTCTGGATAAAGCCCACTGTTAAATGTTCGCATTATGAGTAGTGCTGTCTGAGTGGACACCTCTTCTTTTTCACCATGATATTGGGGAGGGCAGATTTTAAAATTTTCAAGTTGTACCAGGTGTGGTGGCACATGCCTATAATCCTAGTAATGGCAAGGCTAAAGCAGAAGGATTTATCTGAGTTTAAGGCCAGCCAGCCTGGGCTACATAGTGTATTTGAGGCTGGCATGAAATATGTAGCAAGACCCTGTCTCAAAAAAAACAAAAAGTTTTAATTTAATTTTTTTTTTTATGTATTTGGTACAAGGTCTCACTATGCAACTTGGCCTTACTTGGAATCATAGTAATCATCCTGTTTTCAGCCTTCCCAGCACTGAGATTATAGGCACGCTCCACTGCACCTGATTCTGGGGCCATCACAGTGGGCCCGAGGTTCCAGGGCTGGCACAGCATGTGATACCAGGGATTGAACCTGGGTCCTCCTGCTTGCCAGGCAGGCTCTCAGAGCATGGAAATAGCTCCCCGGCCTTATTTATTAAAGTTTAATGGTAGCTTAATATTTCAAATGTAGAGAAGCCAAAATTTTGGAACTAATTTTCTTAACCAACCCATGATTAAACATTTATATTGGTTCCAAATGTTTACTACTTTACTCGTCACTAGGAGGATCACTGTCCTCTGCCTTCTAATGCAGTCTCAAGTCCCTCTCAGGGTGCAAGCACCCGAGAGGCTTTGCTGTGCCCTGCCTGCAAGGGCTTTCCTAAAGGCAGCCTTGTACCCCATAAATGAAGTCCAGGCTTCAGGAAACAACCAGTCCTCTTGGATGCCTGTCATGTGTTAATTTGTTTATACATCAATGAAGCTCTAGAAATGCTTTAAAGCCATCTAGATATGGTGGAGCGCGCCTGTCATCCCTGCACTCTGAGACTGAGGAAAAGAGAATTGCAAGTTTGAGCCCTGTCTGGGTAACAGCGACTTACCAAGATTCTGCATCAAACTAAAAATAAAGAGGAAGGTTGAAAACGTGCCTCAGTCGAGGAGACCTTCACTCTGCAGCGGCACCTCCACCACCACAGACAACAGTGATCCAAAGCTCCAAGGTGTCCTGTGCGACCTTGGCTCTGCATTTGCTTTAGTGAGCCATTCTGAGGAGTAAACAATGCAGAGGCAGTCACAGTGGGATTCCAGGCAGCATTTCCAAAGGCTGCAGTTAATCGCTCCTAGAGCAGTGCTATAGGACTCGAGCAGTGATTTATTGAAACAGTACTGGGCAAAGGGCTATTTGCTCCCGGCGCCTCTGTTTGCCCATCTGTAGAGCTGGCAAAGGTCAGCCTACTGTGTCTAACCAGTAATGTGGGCCCCATACCAGATTAACTAAGAGACTGGATGTCATGATAATAGTTACCATTTTCAAAAGTCCACTCAACCAGGAGCTGCTTAGGTTACCTCTAATCCTCAGCAGCTGCATGGCCTGGTCAGTATCGTTGCTTATTTAAAAGGAGCCCATAGTGACTGACCCGGGGCCCAGTGATGAGTACTGGTAGATCACAGCCTCCTAGCCTGAAGCCCAAACTATTGTTTTTGTCCTTTTAATCTACTACCCCTTAGCCACACCTTTTAGAAGTAAGACACAAGGCTCTGACTTTGGAAATGTTCCCTAGAAAATTTACTATAATTATCTTTCTAGTACCTACCCTGTCCCAAATGGCTTACTAAACAAACTCAGAGAGCAGCAGAGATTTCAAGGCATGGAAGGGGAACAAGCAAGCTGTCATCTTGAAATACCTCTTTTTTGCTTTTGGAGACCTTGTCTGTTGGAGGCAAAAGGAAAGAACTAGTTCACTTAATGCCCGAAGCCTTGTTGGTACCCTGGAGCTAGTCGGTGGCCTAGTAACTCCCCCATCCCTGCAGGGTTGGTAAAATTGGACCCAAAGATCTGGGTCAGTAGGCTTGGAAGCCTCAGAGTGTGGGGAGGGGAAGTGATCCTTTCGGAGGTTCTCTGGAAGGCTACCCGCTTTTCTGCCTGGACTGCCTCATGGGAACTGGACAGGCTGTGGAAAGAGGCACAGATGTCAATGTCCAGCAACAACCTGATCATACAGTGAACTGTGTGCTCTTAGTTTCTTAGCTGAGTTCTTTCTTAACTCGTAAACCCCTAAATTAATATTAGGCAGCTACCAGCACTGTGACAAAATACCCAAGAAAATCTACTTGAAGAAGAGGCTTGTTTTGATCCATGGTTTCACTCTGTGGTCAATTAGGTTGTGGCCGGGAAGAGCATTGCAGTGGAAAGTAGAGAAGCATTCACCCCATGGTAGGGGAAGCAGAGGGTGAGCAGAGAGAGCTGGAGATGAGTTTTACAACAAAGCCTAATTTCTCTAAAACCTATTAAGTAATGAATATACTAATGGACTAATCCATTCATGAGATCACAGTCCTTATGACCCAACTAGCTCCCAAAACTCTTCCTTTGAACACTGCCATGTCAGGGACCAAGCCTCTTGTATATTAGGGATGTGAGCCTGGGGGAACAGTTAAGTTCCAAACCTACAGCATCTGGTACTCATGGGTGCCTATTTGCCCACAGTGGTACTGCTTTATATCTACTTCCTTGGTATAATTCTATTTATGTTTTCCATTTCACTCAAAACTGTCCTGCTTTGGACTCTCCATATTAATGCAGATGAACCAGGTAGAGGCATTGGGGAAAGACTAACCTGGAGATATCTATAGAACTAGGAATGCATTAGGGTGGTCGCCCAAAAGGGCATTATACAATGATGCATAATGCTTGCCTCTTTTGATTACAAGCGATATAAAATTTAATTCAGTAAGAAGAAATGTACAGGCTTATGGAACTGGACAGCTAGAGGTAAGAGTGGGTAGGATGCAAGCATACCCTGGCCAAGTTCTCAAGCAATGCCCTTCAGCCTGTCTCTGATTTTCACTCTGTCTCCAACTTTCTACTCTTGTTGACCTCCACTTCCAGGGGGATGCTTCATGAAGTGGGCAAGCGAGCCTTGGTGGCTCTAGACTGGTGGGAATGCAAAGTAATTCTGCAACTGTGGATGACAGGCAGCTCCTCATACCACTGAATATCACACACCTTGGAACTGATCCAAAGGATCCGGAGACTTACATCCACACAAGACCTCAATAAGGATGTGTATATCAGCTTTATTCATAGGTATCCAAACCTATGTCCAAATCAAGCTTTGATAGGTGAGTGGATAAAATGTGACAAGTCCAGCCAATGGAATATTATTTGGTGCCAAAGGAAAATGAGCTCTCAAGGCATGAAAAGACATGGAGGAAATTCCGTGTATATTGCTAAGAAAAGAAGCCAGGCTGAAAGTTTACAAGCTACGTGATTCCAACTATGGAGTATTCCAGAAGAGGCAAAAGAACAGAGGGTAAAAGGGTCTGTGTTTTCTAGGGGCCAGAGTGGAAGGACAATGTGTAGGGGAGGCACAAGTAGTGTTTAGGTCACTGAACCATTCTGGGGGACTATGGTGGTACACAGAAGTTGTTAAACATTCGTCCAAAGCTGAAAATGTCCATTACCAATGGTGAACAGTGGTGTCAACTGTGGGCCTTGGGGAGTGAGGATCCCCCATTGTAGGTTCATCGACTAACAAATCTGCTCCCCTGGGGCAGGGTGCTGATGGGGGGGAGGATGGGAGGGTGAGGGGGTGGGGGTGCTCTGCATGTGAGAGCAGCAGGGACACGTGACATCGCTATCTCCTGTCAACTTTGCTGTGAACCTGAAACTGTTCTAAAAAAAATGAACTCCATAAATACAAATACACAAATATATAAACATTGTTTCTCCAGCCCTCGAATTTGGACACATGGCATACATGCTCAGACTGAGTTTTCTTTTTCTATTTTGCCATTGTGGTTTCCAAATCTTTTTTTTTTTTTTTTTTTTTTGCGCAACTGGGGATTGAACTCAGGCCCTTGCACTTGCCAGGGAAGCGCTTGTTCTACTGAGCCATCTCCCCAGCTCATTTTGTATTTATTTTATATGTATTTAGTACAAGGTCTACAGGGTCTCACTACATAGATCGACTCATAGTGATCCTCCTGTTTTCAGTCTCCCAAGCACTGTGATTACAGGCAAGCGTCACCATGCCCAGTCTCAATCACTGTCTCAGTGTGACCCAAAGGAGGGGCCAGCATGGCATGCTGGGGATCGAACCCTGGCCACTGCACTCTGCCTAAGCAGGTACTTTAGTCTGCCGAGCTACCTGGCCGGTCCTTTCATTTTGCATTTTCAATGGCATGTTTGATGACAAAAAAAGGACATATACAAAATCAGAAAAATAAAAATAAAGCAGGAAAAGAAAAGCCCTACTCCCAACTGGTCTCCTCAGAGATACCAACCCCATGTTGACTGGTGGATAGCACTGTGCCCCATACAATTTATGCCCTGTGGTAATCTATTGCCAAGGTATTTTTTCTGGCACCCAAAACATCTAAAGAATTACTGTGCTGGCATACACTTTGTTTGCTCATACAATAGTTTCATTAATCACACGGCAATCAGATGGTGATATTTAGGACATTTTTCATATTTATGCTCTTCTAAATAATGTGATGGGCGTCTATGTGCTCCAAACTTGGATGAACTTTTAAAAAGTTTCAAGTTTTTGAACTTGAGATTATGCAGCTACACAGTGCTGCTATCTTGGTGAGTCCTGTTCTTTTCTTTTTGAGACAGGATGTTGCTGTGCAGTTCAGGCTGATCTTCAGCTCACTTCGTAGTCCAAGCTTGCAACCAGCCTTGAGTGCTGGGATTATAGGCATGCACCATGGTGCCCAGCAGTGATTATTGTTCTAATGCATAATTTCTGTGCCAAAATTTTGTATCTGTTTACACTCTCACCAGTACTATGTTAGTGTTTCTAATTCTTTCTTTCTTTTTTTTTTTTTTTGTATTAGGAATTGAATTCAGGACCTTGTGCTTGCCCGGCAGGAGCTCATGCTGCTGAGCTATATTCCTGGCTCTAGAGTTTCTAATTCTTGAATCAACCTAAGTAATATAATTTTAAAAAAGAATTTGTGAATGAAAGTGGAGACTGGAATGGTATTTCATTCTATTAGTGGTAAAGAATAAACTTTAAAGTTTTCTTGGTTATTTGAATGTCCAATTTCATGAACTGCCCATTTGTTCTATTTACCTATTTATTTATATGTTGGGGATCTTAATATTTTATGAACTTAAAAATACTTTTTTTTTGAGGTTCAGAGTAGAATATTTATTGGGGGAAAGAAGGCTGAGGGATCTGAACTGGAACCAGTTCAAGGAAGGAAGAACCAGGAAGCCACAACGAGACCAAGAGAGGAGGCACACCCTTGAATCCCAGCGCTGCTCAGGAGGCTGAAAGCAGGAGGGTCACTAGGAGTACGAGCTGTGTAGTGAGGCCCTTTATCAAATACATTAATTTTTTTTTTTAAATAGCTCTGCGATTCTTTCCTCTTTCTTCTTAGGCAGTACACAAAGGGGGACATGAGGCTCTGTGCCTCCATCTGCTTCCTTTCTTGACTCATCATTCTTCTGAATTTTTTTTTTTTTAATGTATTTAGTACAGGTCTACAGGGTCTCACTAGGCAGATGCACGCTTAGTGATCCTCCTGTTTTCAGCCTCTCAAGCGCTGGGATTACAGGTGCGAGCCACCACGCCCAGTCTCAATTGCTGTCTCGTGGCACCCTGAGGGGGGTGGGGGCGGCACTACAGGGCCGGCAACGCAGGCCAGTGATGAAACCTGGCTCCTGAGTCTGCCTAAGCAGGCGCTTTAATCTGCTGAGCTATCTGGTCAGCCCTCTTCTTAATCTTTGACTCTGATGCCTGTATTTATCTGGACGTGTCAGGATTGTGCACGTACAATTTTCTGCCATCCCCTTTCCATTCATAACTTTGCTTCAAGCACTATTCTCATATCGCTCCACAGGGTGGTTGTTTCTGATGACTCCCTAATGGCCCCTCTGGTTGCTATGCTCTCAGAGATGCCACTGTTCTGCTGAGCAACATTTCGGTTGCTTCAGTTTTTCTATCAAGTGATATTTTGAAGCACCAAAGTCGGGGCAGCAGAGGCACCCGCTGTTCCCTGTAGGCTGACTATAAGCGTGACTTTTGCTTCTTCCTCCTTTCTTGGAGGAGGGTTGGAAGCATTCATTTTGAGAGCTTGGGATGAGAGAGTGGGATGACAGCGCTCCGAGCTTTCAGCAGCAGCCGGACTGTTCCGGTTGGATATGAGGGTGCTTGAGGAAGTCAGGCAGCCTTGCGTGCTTTTCAGGGCTGGATTGGTGCTCTTCATCTGCTGTTCGTCCAGCTTTCACCTGTGACACACTGCTGAGCTGAAATCTGTTGAACAGAAGCAATAACAGGCTGGGAGGGAGGTCCGATGGAGGAACCAGGAAGCAGCCAGAGTGTATAGTAGCCCGGAGGGTGTGACCGGAGGCCGATCTGTCCTCTCCTGGCCTCGGCATCTCAGTTCCCGAGAGGGACTTGTAGTACTGTCTACAGAGCCCCTCTCCTTCTCCTGGGAACTTCCTGTGTCCAGGACCCCCACCCAGGTCCTCAAGGGTTCTCTGACTGCAGGGTGGGATGTAAAAGTGCTGCTGGTTGGGACTCTGTCCTTGAGGAAGGCATCTGGGCCCTCTCAGCAGCACTCATCGCAGTCCTTAGTCCCCCGACAGTTCCAGGTAGCACCTTCCTGGCACCCTTCACAGTCCCTGAGGTTTGGGGGCGTAGTGGGTGTGGGTATCGTTAGAGTGCATGCATTTGTTACATTTGGTGCTCTGTATCTGGATTCCACAGTCCAGCATCAAAATATTCAGGGGGAAAAGTGCTTTGTACTGAACACAAACAGATTTTCTTTTTTTATTCTAAGTGTCTATGTAGCATTTCATGTAATAAATCATTTAGAGATGATTTAAGATACTTGGAAGGTATGTATTGTTCATATGTAAAAACTGCCATTGTACACGAGAGGCTTGATCATCCCCCACTTTGGTATCTCTTTGGACTCCAGGGAACCAGATGACTGCATTTATAATGTGTCATCCAGGTGTTGGCAAGGCTAGTGAAGAAAAAAAGCTAGTGAACGATAACTTTCTCTACCCAATAATGATTTGAGTTATTTTCCTTTCTGCGTGATTTTGGAAACAACCAGGTGAATAGTGATGGAAGGCCTGGGTTGTAGTCAGAAATCTTGCACCAGGGGAGAATAATAATAGCTATCTCATGAGCTATCTGGACACTACGTAAGATAACGCCCGTCAGACCACAGCACTGTGCCAGGTACACAGCACGTGCAACAGTGTTAGGTTGTTGATATAATTATTACTGGCAAAAGGCTAGACACGCAGGAAAGAGACGCGTAGATCTGCCCAAGGCTCCTAGAGACGCTGTGTACAGACAGGGAGAAGGAGAAACCCTGGGCCTGGGGTGTGGGTGCGGAAGAGCCGGGCTCTGGGGCCGAGCTCTGTCACTTTGGGTGCTGCTGGCGGCCAGGGCCTCGCACCCACCGCTGCCCGTTAAATGTGACTTGAAAGTACTTCCTCCTCTACCTGGCCTCCTTTCCTGCGCAGCAGGAGGGGCCTGGCCGGAGGACTTAGTGCCCGGTCTGGGCGGCGCTGGAAAAGGGACCATCCAGCTAGTCCCCGCCCCGGGGCGGTGTCGCCGGAGCGCTGGGGAGTCCCCTACTCGCAGCCCGTCGCGTGCTGCTCTAGGCTCCCCGGCCAAGCTGCTCCGAGCGAGTGTGGCTCTTTAAAAGGCAGAGCCTGGTCCGAAGGGGGCGGGCAGGGG
Source organism: Ctenomys sociabilis (assembly GCA_004027165.1). Classification (NCBI taxonomy): domain Eukaryota; kingdom Metazoa; phylum Chordata; class Mammalia; order Rodentia; family Ctenomyidae; genus Ctenomys; species Ctenomys sociabilis. The sequence continues at coordinate 70,691 of PVKA01000153.1, read as the reverse complement.
GCGCTGACACCCCGCGGAGGCCCGGCCCAAGTGCGTATCAGAGCGTCGCCCCCGCCTGCGGGCGCTAGCTCCGCCCCGCAGTCTGCCGGTCGGCCCAGTGCGCCGAGAAGAGTCGGAGTCGGAGTCGGAGTCGGAGCCGGAGCCGGAGCCGGACGGCGGCGGGGCTTGGGGCTGGGAGCGCGGCGCGCTCGGTCTCCCTCGCAAGACCCGCGCCCGCCTCCGGGCGAGGCCAGCGCCACGATGGCAGAGATGGGCAGCAAGGGGGTGACGGCGGGGAAAATTGCCAGCAACGTGCAAAAGAAGCTGACCCGCGCTCAGGAGAAGGTGAGCAAGCCAGAAGCCCCTGCCCGCCCCCTGCACCCCCCGTCACCCTACCACCTCGGAGCCACCGCTGCCCGGTCCTGCGGCTGCAGCCAGAGCCCTCGGCGTCCCCTTCGATTCCAGTGCTCCAGCTCCGCATCGCTTGCGCCCCACCCTGCCCTGCCGCTCTGCGGGAAAGCGGCTGCCACGGTGCGGGCCCCTCTCGCCCTCACCCCACTCCTGAACCCAGGGCCAGGAGGCAGAGGGGCTGGGCGGGGGTCCCTTTCCAGGCCCAGGGCCAGCCTGGCGGGAGGGCGGGAGCTCACCTTCCAGCCAGGAGCCCCATACGCCCGCTACACCCCGGGCTGCTTCTCTCCTTCCACCACTTCTCTGCCTTCGCTCCCCGCAGGCCTAAGGAGAGATCGGGTTTCCTTTCTAAAAGCTGCTGGTGGCCTGAGAGCTCCCGTTTGGCGACCCGGCGGCCGAAGGCTGCGCACTCGGGAAGGTGCCCTAACCCGAAGGGGGTCGCGCTCTTCCGGCAGCTGGGGAGGGGGTGACGGCTGGCCGGTGGGGAGCCGGCCTGGAGGGCAGGCGTGGGGGGCGCGGCAGGAAGCCCGACCCTTCCTCGCCGCGAGTGACTCGGGTTTGGCGTTGGGCACCCTGACTACGCAGGAAATGCTAGGATTGGGGGCGGGGGTCCTGCCCCGTCGGCTTTTTATCCCAAGCCATCTCTGGTTAATTGAATTGAATCACGCCAGCTGCTGCTGACGCCACTTCCCCTGCCGATTCCTACTCTGAAATCTGAGATTGCAGAATCTGTGTTTCTGCTAGGGTAGTTTCCCCAGTGTTCTGTGGTGGGGCCGGGGGACAGGCAGGCCTTCCCAGCCGCCCCTGTGGCTGTTTAAAAACAATGACTTTTGTGCAGCTGAGCTCTTGGGCTCCCTAAGGATGCGGCCACGTGATGACGGTGGGAGGTTTTCCCTGCGACTCCTCCAGAGCCCTAATGCTCACCCCAGCGTTCCTGGCCCGGGAGGTGGGTGTGTGCGGAGAAGAGAGCTCTCTGCCGCCGCCGAGCGCCAGATCTAGCCAGACCTCTCCCCTCCCCCAGCAGGAGGAGGGAGTAGTGTCCCAGGAATAGCTGGCTGGGGGCTGGGGAGACTTCACTCACCCATTTGGAGGGGTAGCAGCGGATGCGTCCACCCTTGCTCTCCCTCCTTATCTCCCTCCCCTGTGGCTGGGTAATCCATCTAAGTGCCTGGAGCAGGCAGCCCTGGGCTGGAGCATGTATTGGTCACCCACAGGGCCACTGAGACAAGTCCCTCTTCCCCACGTTGGACTTCTCCCCGCCTCCCCGTTGCTCTCCTTTGCCCTGTGGCAGCGTTTTTGGCATTATTGTAGGGGCAACAGGCATGGGGTTTGTTCCCTTTTTGTGAGAGGCCATTTATTCCTGGCCTCTGTTCTCTGGCCGTTGCCAGTTGGCCGACAGCTGGTGGACTATGGATGCTGGCTGTGCTCCGCCTGGGACCGCAGTTGCTTAGTGCCACAGCTGCTCTGCCCAGTGGGTACCAGTTAGGGGCCCTCCCAGGTCAGAAGCCAAGGCAGCATATGTCGGGCATCCTGGCTGTCTCTGAAAGTAACCTTCCATGTCTTCTTTTCTTGGGTGGCTGCAGGCTCTGCTTCCAGGAAGTCCCCACTCCCACTCTGACCTCTTCCGTGCGCCGTCCGCCACTCAGAATCTGCGTTTGTCACAGCCTGCGTGCTGCCCACAGGGCTGCTTCCTCAGCATCTTCTGGTCATGTTCAGGACTTGTCGAGCTCAGTCCTAGTGTGGTACAAGCAGCCCTGCCACTGCACCCACTGCCCTGGTCAATCAGTGGATAAAGGGGCCATTGCTCTCTCCCTGTTGTCACAGGAGGGTATTTTCTGACCATGAACAGCAGTAACTGTGGTGGAAGTCCCCAACTGCTCATCTTTTCTTCTTTTCCCTGCTTTTCTACATCCCTTTCAGTGCCTCAAGCCTCAGAGGGCAAAAGCATAGTTAACGGTGGCCTGTCCTCTGTGCCAGGGGCTCTGTTGGGGTCATGAGAAAAGCTGACCTACATAAGCCGCCATGGATACTGGGCTGTCGTCATCCACTGATTCATTGGCCTCCATGGCTGGTCTGGCAGGCATACACATGTCTTTGTTTTTATTTATTAATTTTTAAAAATGTATTTGGTACGGGGTCTCACTATGTAGCTCAGCACTTGTAGTGATCCTTCTGTTTTCAGCTTCCCCAGCACTGGAATTACAGGTGTTGATCTCAGTAGCTGGCTCATATGGAGGACTGAACCTGAGTCCCTACGCTTGCCTAAGAGGCACTTAGCCCGCTGAGCTATCTTACCAGCTTTGTACACATGTCTTTGTGAACACACTTTGGCACTCTTCTAGCCCCTTGAATACTTATGAACTAATGAAGCACCTGGGGGGCCTTGGCTAGAGCCCTGACTTGGGCTTGGGTGTGCTGATTTGTCTGTGACCACTGCCATCTTTCAAATTCTTTCTGGATATAAGCCAGGTGCAGTGTCCTAGGCTGAGCCTCCAATGCCATCTCAGGCTGGGTGCATGTACTTTGTCCTGCATGGAGTTTACTCTTATAAGGTCTCAGTCTGCCGCTTCTCACAGCCCAGACAGCCCCAGTGTGCTGGAGGTGCAGAATTCATGCCTGGAGCACAGGCCTGTGGGCTCCATGAGGTCATCTTCCCATTGCATTTGGCTGGTTGGACCCTCTATAAATGACTATGTCCATTTTTGGGCCTCAGAAGAGTGTCTGAGCAAAGCCAATTTAGGGCGGACCCTGGGTCAGATGACAGAGGATTAGAGGTTGGCGGGCTGTCCCCTTGTGGGGGGGGGTGGCTGGGAAGGACAGCTGGGGTGGGGGTGGAATCTGGCCTGCTGGACCCTGAAGGTCTGTGGCCTGCCCAGGGGTCCTCTTGGGGAGCACATGAGTAGGCTGTTCTTAGAGCCTGGCCAAGAGAGAAGACAGAAGGCTGTTGGGTGGGGAGCTTGCGCTCTACCTGCCCCTGTGGGTGACCAGCCATGAGCACTTCAGGTGGGGTGCAGGGTGGACAGCAGGGAGCATCAGCTGGGAGTGGGAGGGACCAAGGCCGCCAGGCGCAGCGGAGCTCTGCCAGGTCAAGCAGATGCTCCCTGAGGGAAGGGGTGGCGGTGGTTATTTATAGGATTGTGAGGCTCCGTGGCTGTGGCTGCCCCGTTCCCCATTGTAGTCCTCTGTGGCAGACATGTCAGCCTCACAGTAGGAGCTGGGCCTGCGCACAGTCTGTCCTTGAAATGTTCACACTATACCGACAGTTGGATGCACAGGGGCCTGTCCTGTGGGGAGCAGGAGGGCCTCAGCCTGCATGGGCCTCTTGCCCTTCCCAGGCACCAGCCTAAAGCTGTTGCCCTCCACCCCCAGGCCTGTCTTCTGCCTCATCTTGGTGTTCCCCTCCTCTCTGAGTGTCTGAGGCCTTTTCCCTGCCCTCTTCTCCTCCACCTTAGGTTATCTTTTCGTCTGCTTCTGCCTTTCCCTGCACAGGGCCTCTTCCTTTGGATTATCCAGGCCTCGGATTAGCTTCATTATTTCTGTCCATGGTTGATGGCCCAGGAGAGAGGCCTCCTGCATCTCACCCTGCCCTGCTGTGTGCTGAGGCTTTGTGGGCATTGACTCAGGCAAGTAGGTCCTCCTAAAGACCGGCAGGCCCGGATGCCCTCTGTATAGATTTCAGGCCTGGATGCCCTCTATATAGATGCTGGCTTGCGGCAGGGCCTGAGCCAGGCACACAATCTTGTGAGTGGGGGAGTGGAGAGGCAGCTTACTGGGAAGGAGAAGGGACAGGTATGAGCTCAGGTAAGGGGCTTTAGGGTGTGAAGTGGAGTGGGGATACTGAGGATGCCGGCTTCCTGGAAGAGCAGGGCTGGCTGAGAGAGATATTTAGGCTGATGTGGTCAAGTTTCGTGTGCTGGGGGATTCAGAGGAGCCAGCCCTCATTGCTTCCCCTCCCTGACCACACAGACTGCCCTTTTGGTGTCTTTCTTTCTTTCACCATCTGATGCTTAAGCAAGCCTTTGGTCTTGAACGGGGAAGTCGGGCGAGCTCATTCCTTGTATGCTGTGGAGCCCGACAGAATGAGGGGACTCTTCAGCCCCTCCCTCCTGCTGTCACCCAGGCCCTTCCTGTTCCTCGAGGTTCCTACATCCTCCTGGGTTAGACTGCTTGTCCCAGGTGACACTGTGAAGCATGACAGAGAGGACATGGATGCTGGGGTCCTCTGGCTTTGGGACTGGGCAAGTGGCCGGGCCCTCCTGAATGCCTTTTGTGGTATAAATTGAGTGCTGTTCACTCTGTGCATGTGAGTTGCTGAAAGTAAAGCTGCTGACAGGTGCATGCTTCAGAGCAGAGGCTCACTGAGTGCCAGCTCTGGGCAGGCCGGCCGGCACACTGCCCCTCTCCCAGGGCCTGTCTGTGGGAGTGTCCATCTCAGGCCCCTGTAGATAGCTAATCCCTGCTGAGCCCTTAGCTGCTAAGGGTTTAGGATGTTGTCATAGGCCTGGTGTGTGTGTGTGTGTGTGTGTGTGTTGTGTATGGGGGAGTCTATGGCAGGTGTAAGACTTGGATTCAACAATCAGACCATTTTGGAGTGAATCTCGGCTCTGTCACATGAGTTCTGTGACTACTGGTGGCTTTCCTCCTGCCCTCTTTAGTTTTCATTGCTGGCTGAGTATTGCAGGCTTTTGAGTAGTCAGTCACTTATCCTCACATGTATTGAGCATCTACTTTGTGCTGGGCACTGAGGCAGGTTTTGGGGACCCAGAGGCTGGCAAACCAAGCCCTTGCCTTGGCAGAGCTGCTGCCCTGGCCGAGTCTGGTGTTCAGTGACCAGCTGCAGGAGCAGGAAAGCAGGAGCATGCTCAGAATGGGAGCCCTGCTGGTGCTCAGATGTCAGATGTGTCTGTGGGCAAGGGCGCATGGTGAGGGTGAGGGCCCGGCAGAGGCTGTGGGAAGCTCGTATCTGATGCCTGATGTGTTGTGTTTTTCTAAAGCTGTCACTTTGGCAAGTCTCCTTTGGGATTAAAAATGCAAAGCAAAGGACACTAACCCTAAAAATGTGGAAGGAGGGCAGGCCCAGCAGCTGTGCAGTGTGGATGGATGCTTATGCATGGCCACGCTGATAGGGTTTCCTACCCAGTGTGTGGCAGGCAGAGGCTGGAGGGACTGAGGGATGAAGAGGAGGGTGCTGAAGATGTCTTAGCCCAGGCAGGGCACTCGTCGGATTCCATACCAAGCAGAAAGGTGGTGTTGTGGAGAGACGCAGGCTTTATAGGGCTGGGACTGAACACCCTTGCATTCTTAGCTTTGGCCAGCCATGCCTTGCTCTTCTCTGAATCAGAGATAATAACACCTGTCATCAGGGGCAGTAGAAGGGAAGCTGCCACCCAGGCTGGGTCCTGGATCTACCGGAGGGCCTGGTATCCGGCCACAAGAGGAGCATGCCTGTGGGAAGCTTGGCTCAGGGCTGCTACTCCCAAGAGGCCGCCACCTCCTAACAAGGCCACAGTGTTGTGCGCAGGGGTCAGGGCTGGGACTGACAAGAGGAAGGCAGGCTCTTGGCCGGAGGGCAGCTCTGTCAAATATTAACTTGATGCTGGAAGCCTGGGTTGCAGCATGCCTGCCCCTGCTGCCACTGCTACCAATGAGTGAGGACATTAGGAGACCCCTCCAGCCAAGGGAGAAACTGAGGCTTGGCCCAGTGGTGCGACTTACCCAAGGGCTGTCTGGGCCAGCTGCCTGGGTTGCTGCCGTGGGATGAGCCCCTGGGTCATCTTTTGAGACCTGCAGCTGAGGTGGCAGTCTACCCAGGGCTGTTCTCCCATAGGGAAGATTTGGGGACCCATCTGGGGTCTGGAGTGCCCTTGATGGGTGGTGGGCTGATGGGAGGGCCTGGGGTCTCCCGAAGTTAGTGCAGAGGTGGGTTTCTGTGTGCAGAAATGAGGACAGACAAGGCTGTGTGTGCACACATATGTGAGCATGTTTGCATGTGCGTTTGTGTGCTTAAATAAGAAAAGCTGTGTTCAATTGATTTCACTGAAAGAAACATTCTGAAATTATGTCCTATGAACTTTTATTTTGGCTATTGCTACAGTGCTTCTTTTGCAAAGTAATGGCAATGTTGGTATCATTTTAAACATCTTCTTGGGAGAAAACAGTCATGCTTTGGACCACACATAGGCATGGGGGGGTACTTCTGGGTAGGCGCTTCTACAGCTCCAGCCTAGGCTGGAGTGGTTCTGTGCCTCTGTTCCTGAGGGCAGGGCCTGCCTCCTGGGGTCACTGTGCCACCCGCTTCCACGGTTGGATGCACAGTGGGTGCTCTGAGCATTGCCTGGGCATTGAGTGATTGGTTCCCTGTCCTTACAGATACCAGTGTCAAGTATCTGTATGCAGTGACACACATTTGCCTATCATCCAGGATCATCCTGTATTCCTTCATCTTTAGGTGCCTTAGGATAGCTAATTCAGTGGCAATTCAATGTGGGGAGTTTTGATACTATATTGTTTAGAAAGTAATGAGAATCAGTCCATGCACAGATGTAATTCAGCATAGATATAATTCTTTTGAGACAGCTTGATGCTGGGTTGGTTGAATTTATGGAGGCAGATGGGAGAATCAGTTGGATCCCCACCTCGCAAGGACACATTGTACCACTACTTCAGGTAGTGGAGAGACAGCTGCTGGTGGCTGGAGGAGGACTGCCTGGGTTTCCTTCAGGGTGCAGGGGGGCAGCTTGTGACTGCAGAGTTGGGCTGAGGTTAGACTAGCAGGTGCTGATCCTGCCCTGCCTCTTGAGTCCTGGGGTGACTCAGGCCACCCCCCAAACCAGAGAAGCAGACAGCCCAGGGTATGGTGGGCTCTGACCATGCTGGTAGAGGTTAAGTGTCAGGTTCTTGTGACTGTTGGAGGCTAAATGTCAGGCCAGACGCCAAACAGGCCTTGGTCTTGTGCAGAGAAGTGTTGTACCAGGGGCTGGCTAGAGAGGGGTTCAGAGTGATTGGCTGGACCCAAGGCTTGTCAGGGCCAGGGAGCCTCTTTGCCAAGCTCCCTGCTCTGCCCTGGGCCTGCGCCTTTGCCTTCCTCCTGACCCAGATCCTGCGCCACAGATGAGCCGGATTGGGGTCACAGCAGGGTGTGGGGAGGGGTCAGGCATGCGCCTGTGAGCACAGCTCTGGGTGCTGAGGATGATGCAGGTGCCCTTGGAGTGGGCCTTTGAGCTCCTGCTGTGCTCCTAAGGGCCTGCCTGCATCGAGGGGCTGAGCTGGGGGGGAGGGGGAGGGGGAAGGGCGTGGCAGCAGGTAGCTGTAGCACAGGCCTAGGGGGTGGGTAGAGCACACCTCTTCAGAGCCTTGGTCACCTTTGCTGGGGACTCTGCTGGCTCCCTGCATGTGCTGCTTGCCTTGTGTGTGTCAGCCTCTTGTACTGAGGGAGATCCAGAGGCTGCAGCAGGACATCATGTCTCACCTGTTGTCTGCTCTCCCAGCCACTGTGGGCTTGGGTGCTGGGGTGCTGAAGGTGGTACTCAGAGAGAAGTCTGCCCCTACCCCAGTGCTCCCTGCACCCCCATAGCTCCCTTCCTAGCCTGTTCTTCTGTGTGCTGTGTGTTGGGCCTGTGCAAGCAGAGGCCTGGCAGAGGGGTATGGCTGAGTGAAATTTGGTGCATGGAAGGTGGATTTCTGCAGCAGGGGCTCAGGACTTCTGCAGCTGATTCAAGATGAATCAAGTAGGGATGGGGGGGTTGACCCGCCCGGCTGCTGTGCTGCTTCCTCAGGTAGTGCCTGAGACGCTGTTGTGTCTCCCATTAGGCCCAGTTTGGGCACGCTGCCCTGGCGGCCTTGGGAGCCTCTGGCTTCTAAGGAGGAGGAGGAGGTTGAGGTTCTGAGTGCCCAGAGAGTCCAGGCATTTCCAGGAAAGGACAGGGCATCGGGGGAAGGCTGTGACCCTGGGAAGGGATGGGGCCAGGGGTAGTGACCCTGCTGGCGGAGGGGTTGGAGAACCACACCTGTGCCTCTGCATGACATGTGTGTTGAGTGACATGAAGCAGGGTGGCTCCCTGGGCCTAGAGAGCAGGCGGGTGGATCTGTTCCCTCTCTGTGGCTCTCTGAGATGCAAAGGTCATGAGGGGCCGCGTGGCTGTGCCAACTTGAGGATCTGCCTGCAGGTGAGAAGCAGGGCGGGTGAGGGAGTCTCTGCCCAGGATATGATGGAGTCTGGGGCACGTGGTGGTGAGCAGGTTGGGCTTCCATGGAGCCTTGGCTGGAGGAGTTTGCTGTGAGACTTCGGGGCCGGAAGGGGCCAGGCTGATGGAGTGCCTTTGCCAGCCCAGTCTCTGTCCCAACAGCTGTGGCTGCTTTCTTTAGATCCTTTGGTCAGCTCACCCCCTGGGCCCTACTTGAGCCTGGGCCAAGAGAGGACGCTCAAGGGGACGCTGCTTCCCACCTGCCCAGTTGCTGTGGGTCTCGATTCTTTGGCCTGAAGTGGCATTAGCTGCCTTCTTATATGTCAGCCAGTCTGCAGATAATTATCTTTGAGACCAGATGTGGGTGGTGGGGGACTGGGCTGCTAATGCGGCCCCCAGAGCTTTGATAGGTGGGCGAGGGGACAAGACAGTGCATGAGGGAAAGGGGAAGAAGAACATTTAGGGCGTGTGGGGAGAATAAGAGGTTCTGACTCTCTCACTGAGGAGGAAGTTTGCTGTGTTGCCCTGGGGCACATCTCTTGCCCTCCCTAGGATCATTTCCACTTCTGCGGCATAGGGGCAGGTGTCCCCCCAGGGTGAGGCAAAGCCCCCTGGCGGAGCTGTGCTCTGTTGGGGCAACCTGCCAGCCTACAGGCACACAGGTCGCGGGGTTTGTGTGTGTCTGTGCTTGTAACAGTTCTTGAAATTGAGCTGCAGGGCCCTGTACATTTTCTTTTCCCTCTCTGTGGAGCCTGAAAAAGCTGAGTTGGGGGTCCCCTCCAGCTGGACCTTGATCGAAGGGAGAGGGAGGAGAGACACAGGCCAATGTAGAAGTGAACCTGGGATGGCTCAGATAAGGGGCGTTGAGTGAATCATCCCACTGTCTGTCTGTCTGTCTATCTGTCCATCTACTGGAGAAGCCAGATGTGCCTCAGAAGAGGGCTGGACCCTGGCAGGGCCACAGAGTCCGCAGGAATCTGGGGTGCCGTGCACTCCGGTGCTTTGCTCCTGGGGCCTGCTAGGCTTGGGAAGTTTTGTGGGCACAGGGCTGCGAGACGACTTCCCTGAGCTTGGTGGGTTGCCTAGGACCATGACGCTTGCTGCCGTCTTTCTGTGTGCCCTGTGACCTGGGCAGGCCTGAAGTATGGCTCCACTCTGCTGGGCGGATGAGAACCCTGAGGCTCCCAGAAGCCCTGCGTTTTCTCCCTCCTGGGCCACAGACTGGGCCGAGACCTGCTGCTGAGCTCAGTTCACGGAAGTCAGGGATGGAGAGAGGGCCTGAGGGCAGTGCCTTGGGAGCAGGTGGAAGTGAGCCAGCTGCTCTGGAGGCTGAGGCGGGAGCATTACATGCTTGAGGCCAGGCTAGGTAGTTTCGTGAGATGAGGGTCTGGAGACACCCCTCAGAGGAATGGGGAAGAATATACCCGGGAGTGGGTGGGATAGGGGAGCATTGCTGTGTTGCAGGGAAGTTGGGGTGTGGGCCTGCCTTTGTCAGGGAGCACCTGGTGTGTGTTGGGGGTGGGGTGAGACCCTGGGCCCTGCCTGGGGAGCCTGACACAGCCGCAGAAGAGGTGGCCCTGGGGAGGTGGGCTCTGCAGTGCTGGGATATGCAGGGACTCTGGGAGAAGCGAAGGGTGGTGCAGGGGTCCTCAGTGCCCATGGCAGCCAAGGGGCCTTCAGAGTCAGGGCCCAGCATGGACACAGCCGAGTGGCTCTGTTCCTGGGATCCCCAAAGTTGGGGAGAGAAGGTGCTGAAATACTACCCTGTCGCCTCCCAAGGAAGAGGCCTGTGGGCGGGGAGGGGGTGCCAGCAGCCTGGGAGGCGACTTAAGGCTGATGAGTGGCCAGCAGTGTGAGCAGTGTGCTCTGAGGTGAGAAGTGGAATCCGCATTTGCCGTACCCAGAACAGGTCCCAAAAATTGTCCTTTTCCTGAAATACCAGCTCAGCCCAGAGTTCATTTCTTGGTGTCCTCTCTTCCTCCAAACACTCTGTCAAACAGGGTCTGGAAGCCGGGCCTGCTGGAATGTCATGACCAGCCTTGCCCTGTTCTCCTGCTTGGGTGGCCTGCAGGAGGCTGCAGGCAAGGGGCACTTGGGGCCCTTCCTGAGGACTGGGGGTAGCCGTGCTCTCCGGGGCCAGCAGAAGCTTCCCTGAGGCAGGGGTGCGGGGTATAGGCTGCGGGCTGCGGGTCCTGTTGGGGAGAGCTGAGTCAGCGCCGGGAGCCCAGCTCAGCAGTGAGGACAGCCACTGGTCTTGGGGTCACCTTGCCCTCTGTGATGGAAGATGGGGGAGGCCACCCCACTGCCCTGAGCATGGTGGTGCAGGGGGCCTCAGACAGGCAGTGGGACCAGGATTCTGGGTGCTAGATGGGAAGGTGGGTATCCCATTTCCCACGGAGGACACTGAAGGTCAGAGGGCTATCTTGCACACCCAGTCTGGCTCTTGGACCAGGCCTGGAGCCTTGGTGCATCAGTGGTGGGTCCAGGCCCAATGTGAGAGGACAAAAGGTGTGGGGATGGCCCAGAGTGCCTGCAGCCCTCTTTTGGCCCAGGCCTATGCTGGGCAGCTCTGGCTTTCTGTTCAAGACCCCCTGCCACAGAGCTGTGTGGAACGGATCTGCGTAGAGGGGGCAGTAGGCAGAGAGCTTCAGGTGTTGGCACTGGATCTGGGGGCTCCTGCCCTCATTCCTGTGGGGGTCCCTGTGCTTACTGCCTCAGCCTTCCTGGAGCCTCCACAGGGCTGGCCTGTGGAGCAGAGAGAACGGGTTGCCCCCCATACACCTTTCACGTGGGGAGACTCGGTCAGAGGTGGAAGGAGCTCTCCTGAGTCAGAGCTGTAGCCTGCTCTGGGGTGCGGGTTAGGGATGCTCTGTGCTCTGGCTGCCTCTGCATTGTCCTTCTGGGTTGGCGACTGGCCTTGAGGGCCAAGCGTGGGTGTTGGGGACATCTGCAGCGCTGTCTTCAGGTGAGCAGCAAGCTGGTGGGGCAGGGCCAGGACCAGGTGGGGCAGAGTCAGGCTGAGTCAGGGTCTCGTAGGGTGTCTGCGGGTGGGGGGCACTCCTGGGGAGCCTCTGGGTCCTGGCTAGCCCAGGCGGGGCGGAGGCCCAAGTGCATTGCTGGGAGACTGGGTCCTGGTGTGACCAGGGGCTGTTGAGGGTGGATTCCCCACAGCTGTGCACAGCTTTGGTCGGTGGGCTGAGGTGGGAGCTTTACTTTTTAAAGATGAAATTTTGTGCCTATATCTTGTATTCTTAACCACTATTATGAATATAACAGTAGGCAATGTATTAAATATTGTTATTTTTCTAGTAGCCTGTTTTGTACCTCTTTTATTATTATTTTTAATTTTTCCCCGTTAAAATAAAAAAATAAAGACAGAATCTAATCATGGCCATGAGTGCTCCGTCTTCTGCCTAAGATCCCTTTAGATGGGATTACGGGTGTGTCTGCCATGCCTGGGTGTGTTTACTCCTTTGGATAGAAGGTGACAATACTATCCTAGCTGGTATCAGATAAGTATTGCAGGTACCTTGAGTCAGAGGAGTGGGGACTGAGGACTCTGATCCGTATTTGATAACCTGGTCATGCTCCTAGGTCCTGCTTCTCAGACAGGAGCACATGTGCACAGAAAGGGGCCAGAGCGTCCCAAGAGTGACCTTGTACCTGGATGGAGGCAGGGAGGGCTACTTGGAGGAGGTCATGGGAAGAGCTGGCTCTGCCTGGCATGGCCCAGCATTGCTGGAGGGACAGAGTTTCCTGGTGAGGAGGGTGGGGGTGTCCGGAGACTGCCAGCCTTTGCTGGGCCTGGAGGCAGGTCAGCGTGGGTAGGGCCCTGCCCTGCTCCCTGGGCCCTCAGTTCTGCTGGGCATGTCCAATGGATGGTCTTTCTCTTCCTTTGCCTGGGCTGCTCCCCATGGAGTCTGGAAGCTGGAGTTGGAGGTGAGCAGGAGGCCTGTGTGCTGAGGAGCTGATCCTGTCCTTCCCTGTTTACTCCAGCATGCAGGCTGGGGGCTGGGAATAACACACAGGCTGTGGGGGCACAGGCAGGCTCTGCTGACAGCTTGGGACAGGTGGGTGAGGGGCCGTGGCCAAGGGTGGGGCTTGGGCCTCTGGGGCTGGGACGTGTTGTCCTCAGTGGGCCCCACCTAGCGGGCAGAGGAGGCCAGAGTCACCCTGGTGCCCATGCTCTACTGCCTACACCCTGGCTATAGCCTTTGGCCCTGGCACTGAGGGTGGAATAGGAGGCCTGGCCAGGGTCCTCAGGCAGGTGCTGCTGGAAAGGGGTGAGATGGAGCTGCTGTCTGGCTGATGAACAGAATCAGCAGGGTCCCTGTGAGCTGCAGGCTAAAGCGTGCTTGGTCTGGGGGTTTTGGGAAGGATTGCAGCCTGCGCTTCTGAGAATGTGGAGTGTGAGCCTAAGTACTGGGGCAGGGGCTCCCTGTTCAAGGTGCTCAGGTGCTGGGGTGTGTGTGTAGGTGGCTGGAGGTGAGCAGAAGGGTGGCCACTGAGCTTTTGTGTCCAGTGTGGAAATCTCTGGTCAGGATCTGGGTGGCACTGAAAGGGATCCAGGGACCACTGTATCAGGCTGTCCTGTCTTGTGAGGTGACCCACAACACCCCTGAGTCTCTGGGTTCATTTTCCTGGAGAAACCCAATGGCTCAGAAGGGTGAAGTTCCTGCCCAGGGCTCTGCCAGCAGGCCTGTGGCCCACAACCCCTGCCCTCGCACTAGCTGGCCAGACAAGTCCCTGGGACTGGCCCCTGCCCTGTGTGTTGGGGGCAGGGGAGGGACTACGGTCAGTGGACAAGGCTGGGAAGTGTGTTGCGTCCCTGCCCCCCTACCCCCGTGTCCCCGTATGGGTACCTGCAGCTTTCCCCTCTGGTCGCACAGACTCGCCACGTCCTTGCGTTGCGTGCTGCCGTCACCGTGTGTGGACATCTCTCACAGCTTCCTGACCTGCAGGAGCCAGCCGCTGTTGCTTTTCTCCTGCAGGCCGAGAGGTCACCTTTGAAAGGGTATCCCCACCCAGCAGCTGGAGTGTGGCCCAGCAGAAGGCGGTGCGGCCCTGCTCCTAGCCTACCAGGGCGCCCTGTTCCATGCTGGGTTCAGGAGCCAGCACCTTCCTGGCCCCAGGGCCATGGTCTAGCCCAGACCAAGACATGGCCACCAAGGACTGCACCCACCGGGACCTGACGGCTGAGGCAGTTTGGGTAGTGGGTAAAAGGTCAAAACACTGATTCCAGTCTTGGCACTGGGACTCTGGTTATTCCCCTGACTCAGTTGTGTGGGCCAGGGGAGCTTATGAAGCAGTACCTCACTTTCCCTGTCTGCAGTGTGGAAACATGATAGTTTTCCTTTGTGAGGTTATGGAATCATGCTAAGGGCCCAGGGGAACACCTGTGTCTAGTGCTCTGGGACCTCCTAAGCCCATCCCTGCACTCTAGCCCTCTCTATCCTTGCTAGCCTGTGCCTGCCTCAGGGCCTTTGTACTTGCTCTGCCCTCTCCGACACGTGCCTCTGACATGTGCTTCCTTAGTATTCCTTGTAGTCTTCAGGTGTCTGCCCAGAAGCACCTCTTCTGCACGCTTCCATAAGAGCCACACCCCACTCGCCCTATCCTCTCCCCACCCCTTCTCAGCCTGTCTCTGCCTTAGCACCCAGGCTCAGGCAGAGGCCTCTGGGTTCCTTGTATAACAGGACCAGCAGGCTGCAGCCTACAGGGCACATTTGCAGAGACAGCCACAGCCCTTACTGTGGAGGGGCTGCTGGGATCAAACCAATAAGGAACTGTGTCCCCAGGGATTGGTGCCCTCTGTCCTCTGGGATGGCCACCCCCAGGACAGGCACACTAGAGAGCCCTTGAGCACAGGGCCAGTGCTGTGTGTGATTGCAGCCCCAGGCTGCGGTGTACTGGTCGAAGGCATCTCCCAAATCTCTCAGTGCTCCAAGAATGCTTGGTTTTGGATGACCCACTCTGTGGCCCATCCATGGCCGGCAGCCTCTGGCCTCTCCCATTCCTGACTTGGAGGCCCTGCCTTGTTCTGTTGCTCGGGTCCCCCAGCCCACCCTGGCTTCCTCTGGGATCCTGGTGGCTCAACCTGGGTTACTTAGCCACAGGCTTATCTGCTGAGCTGGTTGGAATTCCAGGCATCCTGGGATGGAAAGAGGAGTGGGGTCATTACTGACCTGGACCAGGGACACCCTGCCCTGCGAGAGGGTGGGTGTGGGTGGGAGTCCCTGGAGCTCCTCATCTTACCCCTTCTCGTGTTTCCCTCATTACTGTTTCTCAGGGGATGGGGTTAGGATGCCAGGCATGCCCTTAAACCCCAACTGTGGTGGGCTGCTGGCTCTGTGCTCTGATTGGAAGCTATTTGTGGGGCTGACACAGATGGCCAAGTGTTTATTCACTTATTGACATCAAAAAAAAAAAAAAAAAAAAGCCAAGTGTTGCTTTTTTTTTTTTTGCAGAACCAGGGATTGAACTCAGCATGCCAGGGAAGCACTTATTCCACTGAGCCATCTCCCTTGCTTTTTCTTTTCTTTTCTTTTTTTTTTCATTGTGCTTTTTCACTGTAGGGAAAAAATACCTACAGGATGGAGGAGGGGGTCAGCTGGCTCGGATCCTCCTGAAGCTGCCGGCTTCCATGGTGCTTGGGCCCAGGATCCACAGGGAGCCGAGCTGGAGCAGTGTGGCGTGGCTGGAGGGCTCCTTAAGAGGGGCCACCGGGCTCGGCCAGCCTGGATTTGTTTTCTGGTTTTGTGTTTCATTGCAAAAATCTTTGCAAGTTTTACATTCTTACCGCAATCTGTCTGTGTTGGTTGTGTCACGCCAGCATTTGCTTTGCCCCTTAAATCCTTGGAATGCAGCAAGATGCAGTGTGAATCCCAGGCAGTGAGACCCACACCCAGTTCCTGCGATTCCCAGGCATCTGTGAGCCCCGTGTGAGAGCCACAAGTTGAGTGTGGGCTTTGGAACTGAGCAAGCTGAGGTCCTGGCTCTGGTACCTGTTATCTGGGTAACCAGCTTAGGGTGACCAGGGGAATGAGCCCAGCTCGGAGTGCTGGCCGCAATGGGGGGCTCCCCTCTGTGTCCTGTGGAGCTCATGGGAAGAGTGGGGTCCTCAGTGGAAGCATGCCATGGTCCAGGTTGGCTGAGAGATGGCTCTGATGGTCTCCCCTAGAGTGGGAGCGGAGTCCCAAGGATTGCAGCTAGACAAGGGCTTGTCCCCAGGCCAACTCCCAGCCAGCCCTGGAGAAGCAGAGGGCCTAAGGACACAACCCCAGAGCCAGCCAGTGTAGTGGACTGACGCAGGCTGAGGTCTACCTCGTGGGGTGGCCCTGAGTGTGAGTTGGGTGAGGCAAGGAGCCCCGAGGTGCTGGTTCCCCACTGAGCCGGAGTCCAGATCCCTGTGCTGGCTCACGGGGGGGCTGCTCCTCCTCTGGCTCTGTGCTGCTGTCTTCCCTTGTTCTTAGTCTACCTTTTTCCCTGGGTCTTTTTGGCTGGTTCTGTGATTTCTTCTTGGCTCCTGCTGTGTCCTACTGTGTCCAGAGGCCACTGGGGAACCCTATTGGCAGGGTTTCCTGCTGTGGAGGTTGGGCTCGTGTGCATGAGTGTGCACAGCTGTGTGAGTGCCTGTGTGTGTGTCACCTCACATCTGCGTTTTGAACCCAGGGAACGCGGCCTGCCTGCACTGCCTGGGGGCTGGAGGGCTGCGGAGTGCTCTTGCCTCCTGGGGATGGAGCCTTGCTCCCGTCTCCTGCCCACGGCCAGCATCTCTATGGTATCTTGTGCCTCTGGAAGAGGAAGCAGAAGCCTGATGGGCAGCCGGCCCTGCACCAAACCAGGGCTGAGTGCTTTTACTGGCTGTATCCCTCCTTCTCATTCCAGCCTTGCTTTCTGGGACTGAGGTCCCCCTGCCTTGGGGTCTTCTTCCAGGCAGAAACCTGGGCCCCTGTCCCACAGTGACCAGGGAGTCTGGTTTCTTCATTCTAGACCCTGCCCTTGCTGACTCTGCCTTCTTCCCTAAGGCATGGTAGCAGCTCCTGGTTCTCCAGGAGAACCCAGTGAAGCGCAGAGCTGCTGACCCTCTATGTGTGTGCTTCTCACTCCCAGGAGAGGGGCTGAGCTGGGCTGGGCTGGATGCAGTGTGGAAGCTGCCCCTGGAGTGACCTGTAGAGAAGGTCTGGCCTGGCCCTGTCACCTCCTTCACATAGTGGGGACTGCCATGTATGTGCTCATCACTGCCAGTATGCCGAAGGAGGGAGGCTTGGCCGGAAGAGGCTCAGACTGCAGCCTTGGAAATGTCTGGCCAGGCCGGTGGGTGGCCCTGAGCTGAAGCCACCTTTCGGAGGAGGCTGTCTTCCTTCCTGAGCTCCCACGCTCAGTTGGTAGCCTGAGCAGCTGTTGGCACTGTGGCCTCAGTGGGGGCGTGGTGGCTGCTTCCCTTCCCATGCCGACAGGTCTAGGTGGCCCAGCTGTGCTCCGCACAGTGGCCAGATCCTCCAGCATCACTGCCTTTCTTATCACCAGAGTGAGGGTAGCTGAGGGCAGGATGGCTGTGAAGGTGCAAGGCCTAAGAACACAGGTGCCCAGCAGAAGGGCACTCACTGCCTGGGCAGATAGCATGGTGGTCCAAGTGCATGCAGGCAAGCGCAAGGACCTGGGCTTGATCCCCAGCACCACATGCCCTTCGGGTCCCAGGACCCCAAGCACGCTGTGCCCACACTGAAACCGGGCATGGTGGCACACGCCTGTAATCCCAGCACTGGGAGGCTGACACAGGAGGATCACTACGAGTCTGAGCTGTGAGACCATGTACCAAATAAATAAAGAAGTAATTTTTAAAAAATTAAATAAAAATGGTGACTACTTTCCCAGTAAAGGGACTCAGGGCTTGCCATAGAAATGGAGATTCTAGGGCTGTGGCAGGGAAGGCACACAGGCCCAGCCTGCAGCGTCGCACAGTGCTGTACAGGAAGGACTGAGGAAGATTCTAGGCTGCTCCCTCTGGCCGCACTAGGGATGGGTGAGCAGCAGCACCACAATGGTGAGTTCAGACGAACCCCCTTGCCACCTTATCTGCAAAGACCAGACCACGGGGATGCTTCTGCAGAGAAGGCTGAGGCTGGGGAAGGGGCTGGACCACACCGGGGTAGCGAAGGTGTCCGGCTAGTGTCTTTAGACTTCAGCATGTGTGTGTACACACACACACACACACGCACACACACGCACACACGCACGCACACACGCACACATGCACACATGCACACACACCTCGAGAAAGAGGAAGCTGGTTTGTTGGGTCTGTGACGGAGGCTGTGGTCTTGGTCTCGCAGGCTCTCGTCTTGGTCTCGCAGGCTCTCAGCAGGCTGTGACACAGCCCTGCGTTGAGTAGCAGAGATGGGTATTAAAGGATGGCACTGGGCCCAAAGTTATCTGTCTTGGATGGTCCCACAGTGGCGCTGGTCACCCCATAGGCCTTTAGTTACCCAGGGAAATGTTACCTTCATTTCCAAGAGATGTGGCAAACACAGCTCAGACCGGGTGGTGGAGCAGACTGAGCCAGGCTTGGGCCACCCCACCCCAGTAGGAAGAACACGGAATCAGCCCTGAAGGAGTGGGTTGACCTCAGCTTAGCGGGCGGAAATAATCACATGGATCCGGAGTGAGGGGCATTCTCCAGGTGTGGGGTCTGTACTAGTTTTACAGATGTCAGTGTACTAAATTCAAAAATTGTGTGTGTGTGTATGTGTGTGTGTGAATATTCTGAATTAAAGGAGCCAGGAGAAATGACAATTAAGAGTAATGTGTACCATAATTAGGTGCCATGTAAAAAGACTAAACACAAGGGACATTTTTGTGGATAGCTAGTGCTATTTGGTAATTTGCTAATATGAACTATATTAGAAAATATAAAATAAATATAAGATATAAATTAAATGTATTGGGCATATTTCCCACTGGAAAAGGTTCCTGTTCTTGGGATCTGAGTGTTTGGGGTGAAGGTCATGCCTGCAGCTTGCTTGCTTTTTTTTTTTTTTTTTTTGTGGAACCAGGAATTGAACTCAGGCCCTTGCCTTTACCAGGGAAGCACTTATTCTACTGAGCCATCTCCCGGGCTGCAGCTTGCTTTCTGGTGGCAGGGCACACAACATAGCAAATGGGCCCAGCTGTTTGTACAGAGAGATAAAAGCCTGTGTGGCCGAGTGGTGACAATTGGTTGGTGATTCCAGGAGAAGGATGGGTGGAGGTTTGCTATATTGTTCTTTTCAACTTTTTTTTTTTTTTTTGTTTGTTTTGTTTTGTTTTGTTTTGAGACAGGGTCTCACTATGCAGTTCAAGCTGGCCTTAAGCTCACTTTGTAGCTCAGGCTGGTCTCGAACTCACAACACTCCTCCTGCCTCAGCCTCCTGAGTGCTGGGATTACAGGCATGCTGTAAACTGTTTTTGAAGTTTATATTTTCCAAGTAAGAAGTTGAGAGGGGCTGGTGGTGGCTCTGAGACTTTTCCCACTCCTTTGCCCTCCTGGTGGGTGTACTGGCGCCTGGCTTCCTGGAGCCACTCAGGGGACTCCTCACCCCATGCGACCTGCCTGGCTCTCAGTGTGGTGTCCAGTGGGTCACAAGGTCAGAGGGCAGAGAGGAGCCAGCAGGTGAGTGCTGGGGCAAGGGCGGAGTGGCTGGTCCTGGAGCGCCTCACCTGTTAGAGGTGGAATTGGAGGTAGAGGGGTCCTGTGACTTGGGGACCCAGTCAGGCTGTCCTCAGGCCAGGCCACCTCTCCCCCAGGGGTCCAAGAATCTCTTTCCCCCTTGCATGTTCCCAGTCTTCTTGGGTGCTCACTTCCGCTCCCACACAGGCTCTGATCTTGGTGCAGACCGGGCTTCCACCTGCAGGGACTCAGAGCCTGGGGATGGCATAGTCCGTAGCTGATGCCTGTGCTCTCTGAAACCCTGCGCAGTCAGCCCCTGAGCATGGGGCAGAAGGACCCAGAGGCTCCTGTGTGGATGGGGTGGGGTGGGGAGGGTTCACAAGAGGAAACCCCTGGGCCTGGGGTGGCATAGGGGCCTGAACAGCGGGCAGGTGGCCTTTGGCCTGATTCTGGGAGCCCCTTTTTACAATTTGATGCTTGGGGAGTCTCCTTGTGAACTGGGCCCAGAGAGAAGCTGGCTGGTGTTTCACTGTGATCTTTGCCTGTGGGGTGTGGTGTGAATAGTGGGGGCAAAAGGGCGTGTATCCTGCCGCTGTGGTCCCCAGCCGCAAGCTCTGCTGGGAGGATGTTCAGGCGGATGCTTTGCTACTGGGTGCTCACTGCTCACCCTGACAGAATCTTCCGGAGG
Organism: Ctenomys sociabilis; assembly: GCA_004027165.1. NCBI lineage: Eukaryota > Metazoa > Chordata > Mammalia > Rodentia > Ctenomyidae > Ctenomys > Ctenomys sociabilis. The sequence continues at coordinate 50,785 of PVKA01000153.1, read as the reverse complement.
CTGTGGCTGTACAGGTGCTGGGTCCTGATATGAGGAAGGTGAAGGGGTAGCACTTTTTGGGGGCTCTCAGCAGTGAGGTGGTGAATGTGTGTGTGTTGGGGTGCTGGAACCCCAAGGGAGGGCAGGTGATGACCAAGATGTACCTTGTCTGGCAAAGGACATTTTAAAGTGTTCCTGCCAGGCCTGGAATGAGGGATCAGGCAGACTTAAGAGTGTGGCTCTGTCCCTCTGTCTCGGACTTCTCTTCTAGGCCTCTGGGTTTGGCTCTTCTTAATGGCCCTGGGTTCTGGAAAGTTCCCATCCCTGTCCAGGGCTGTGCCATTCCTACAGTGGGTCCAGCTCTGTTCAGGGGCTGGGGCTGGCTGGGGGCCCCTGGGGAGAGCTGGGTGTGCACAGCTTAGCCCAGTGAGCTCATGGCCATTCTTGACCAGGTGACCTCAGGGCATGTGTCTTGAGTCATCTGGGTGTCTCCTGCCACCCGTGCTACTGTGAGAAGGACGGTGAGGATGAGTACCATGTGTGTGTGGGAACCTGTGCCCTACAGCGAGTGGGGGTGGGGTCACAGGAAATGATGGAGTGCCCTCTCCAAACAAGCCTGGTGGGGGCAGGGGTTATCCCTTCCCCTGCCTGGGACTCCCTAGCGCTTGGGGCTCTCCTGCTGCAGGCTGTTGGAGGGTGTGGCTGGCTTCTTGTCTCACTGGAAGCAGAGTGGTTGGCATGACCCTGGCGTGGCAGAGGGTGTGAGGAAAGGACTAGAGGCCGCCTCCCTTCCCCGTTGCTTGCAAGGGCCTCTTGCTAAAGCCTTAGTCCTGGCCCCAGGGGGCACTGAGCCAGCTTGCAGTCTTCTCAGCCCTCCCAGGGGAAGCCAAGCTGTTTCCTTCCGCAGCAGCCACGGAGATGTTTGCAGAGGGAGGTTCTGGAGCTGCCACGTGGGCAGCCCTGTCTGCACCGGCTCCACTCACAGCTGGCTTGGGCTGAGGACCACAGAGGGGAAGTGCTGACAGAGGTGACACTGAGTGGCCCTGATAAGGCTCCTCTCTCCTCCCCTTGCTGCAGAGGCTGCAGGCACTGCCCTCCCCCGCCACCTGTGCCTCCTCTCTGTCACACAGTCAGAGACTGCTGTTTGCTTGTTAATGAAGTGCTGCAGTGCAAGTGTGTGATGAGTGTCAGCGATGCCGCCAGGCCAGGGCTGCTCCCTCAGATCCGTGTGAAGTGCCGCGCACAGTGCAAGCCCATGTCTGTTCCTCCATGCCTTCCTCTTCAACTCCTGCTCATCCTTCACAGCCCAGCTCCGTTGTCCCATAGGCCCTGCTGGACACCAGCTCCCCTCCCCTAAAGCGGCACATCTGCAAGCTTGGCATGGATTGGGAGGGTGGGGCCCTGGGGGTGGGCTCGGCATTTTTTGATGCTTGGACGTGTCTTGCTGGGAGGTGCTCGTGGGGTCTTGGAGAGCAACCTTGTGCCCTTAACCCAGTGAGGGTAGGAGCTGATGTGGTTGAGAGGCCTTTCTGCTGGGGAGGGGCCAGTCAGTCCTGGGCCCTAGGGGTACAGGGAGGCCTCCACGGCTTTTAGGGCAAGGCAGGCCCTGCCATGGCAGTGGCAGGAGGGTACTGGGGTCGAGTTAGGTGGTGGGAACTCATCCTTGCTCCTGCCCAGGGTCAGGTCGTGCCAGGCTGTCCCTCTCTAACAGTCACCCCAAGCAGTCCTTGAAGACAGGGCCATGTGTACCCAGTCTGTCGTCTCTTAGCAGGCCCTGGTGTCAGATGGCTGGGGCAGCTGGCTCCTGGGCCCCAGAAGGGGCAGCAGGCAGCCAGTAGTGTCTTGGGCTGGCCACCGGGTGGGCAGGGTCAGCATCTCCAGCAGTGTGGCCCAGCTCAGGGTCATCAGGGGAGGCGTGTGCGAGGCCTGGTGCTGGCCTGCTGGCCTTGTGAGCTGCTGAGCTGGTGCCTGTCTCCCTGTAGGGGTCTCTCCACCCCTTGCTTCTGTCTCTCTCACAGAGAGCGCTGGGGCTGGCAGGAGCAGGGCCAGGAGGAAGGTGGGAAGACCTGGCCAGGTCTTTCCTCTTAGCCCTTTCAGCTCCCTCCTCTTTGTAGGCCTTTTGCCTCTCCTGGCCTTGGGTTTCCCTCTGAGGTTTCCAGCTAGAGGTAGCGTGCACGTGTGTGTGTGTGTGTGTGTGTGTGTGTGTGTGTGTGTGTGATGTTAGAACAAGCACAGGCCTGTGCAAGTGTGTGTGGGGTGAGGGTCATGCGATGCCAGGACCGCAACTCACACCTGACTGATCAGTCCTACTGGAGCCCAGCTCCACGTGACCCCAGCTAGACCTGCCTGTCACCCCCACCCATGCCTGGGGTAACTGGGACTCTCCAGTGCAGTCCTGTGGGGATGGGGCCACCTGCCCAACCCCTCTGTTGCTTGTTCTAGCTGCCAGGGTGATGCGCAGCAGGAGATCACCTGGGAAGGGTGCCTGGTGAGGGCAGGGAGGCTGCAGCCTGAGGCCTCGTCCTGCTGTGGTGTTCGTTTTATGTCCCTAAAGCAGAAGTACAGACAGCTAATAAATGTGTGGAAAATGCTCCAGATCTTTAGCTGTTGGGGAAATGCAGATTGAAACTTGGTTGAGTCCAGCTGGGTCCAATTGGAATGGCTTTTGTCAAGAAAGCAAAAGCAGCAAATGCTGATGATCCCATGGAGAGAAAGGCACTCCTCTGCACTGGCGTTAGGGATGTGCAGTAGGAAATCAGCATGGGGAGTCCTCAGGAAACTAGGACTGTAAGGCTCTGCTACTCCTCACATGCAGGCACCTGTACACCTGCGTGTATCGGATGCTCTTCGCAAGAGCCAAGTTAGGCAATAGCATAGAGACCTATCGGCAGGTGAGCAGATGAAGAAAGGATGGCTCGTGTCCACCATGCAGTATGTGCAGCTGCAGAGGAGACAGTGTAATTTGCAGGAAAATGGAACAGGAGATCGCAATAAGGCAAGAGAAGCTAACATGGAAAGACAAGACTGTGTTTTCTCTTATGTGTGGGAAGTCGGAACACCAAGATGACCCTGACAGTAGGGGAGGGGCTTAGCTCAGGGTAGGCGGAGGGCAGGTACAATCAAAGCACCAGCCACTGTTTGTACAACTAATCTGCATTAATAAGTACAATAAAAATATAAAGTAGAACACTCCCACTGGGGAGTGTGGAGAAGGGAGATTTATTTCTTGTAGCTCTGGATCTTGGTAGCCCCAGGCCAAGGGGTCCCTCTGGCGTGGCCTTCCCTGGTGCTGAGCCCTGCATGGCAGATGGCAGCTCTGGGGAGTGCAGGGTGAAAGCCATCGAGAGCCAAAGCCCTGTGCCTGCGTTCTGCGTCTAGTGACCCAGCCAGCCGTGGATTGAAAGCATGTGGTGAAAACTAGTTCCAAAGTGCTCCAAAAGCACTCGCAGCCTTTGCTGTGCCGTGAGAACCACACTGAACACAGCATGTGGGGGAGGCGCAGGCACACCCCCTGGCAGCCCCTGAGCTGCGCAGCTTCAGCTTCCAGGGCTGCTTCAGGCTCACCTGCTGTTCTTTGCTCACCTTGCGCCCAGATGTCTTACACTGTGTAGTCAGGCCTGTAGGGCTTGTCAGCACTGTGTGTATGTGGACCTCTTTCTTGTTATTCTTCAAATGCAGCGTTTTCACTGTATAGTGGGCTCCAGAGAGCCTAGAATTGATTTCAAGCCTGACGTTCCTTGGTTCTGTTGATTGTACTGTTGTATGGAAGGGGCTTGTGCACCTTGGGTTTTAGAATCTGGCTGAGGCCCTAGAACCTGCTCCCCTTGGATACTGAGGGGTGAAAACCACTGTCAGGATACCAGCTGAGGGTCCTGCTGACGTGGTCTCCTCCCGTGAAGCCCCTCCTGCCAGCACTCAGGCCATGAGGACTGCAGTGGCGGGAGACCTGATGGTCTCAGGGCCTAGACCTTGGCCCTGGGGACCCAGCACCCTTGCTCTGGCCCCTCTGCTCCTTGGGTAACACTCCTGCCCTCTCTCACTGCCTTGGCAGGTCCTCCAGAAGCTGGGGAAGGCGGATGAGACGAAGGATGAGCAGTTTGAACAGTGTGTCCAGAATTTCAACAAGCAGCTGGTGAGTGTGGTGGCCTCTGGCCTTTGGGTGCTTCTAGGCCAGGAAGAAAGGGACAAGAGTCAAGTTTGTAGAGAAGGAGATCTTGGAGAAAGGGATCAGAGTGAGCTGCAGAGGTCACAGGAGACTCTGGAGGAGGGAGTATTGGCCCTGACCAGAAGTGCCAGGTAGGCAGGGCAGGCATACTGAGGTCCTCAGTAAGACCCAGAGAGAACGCTGCGGGATGGAGGGGCTGGTGGCACAAGGCAGGGGGTGTAGGAAGCCTCTGGAAGAGCTTCACGCCAAGGCAAGTGGGAGCTGCAGAAGTGTCCTGCTAGGAAAGTGGCACCTGCAGGGTTTAGTGTGGGGCAGGGCAGACTGGATTTGGCCAGGATGTTTAGTGAGCATGGCTGGTACCTGGTGTGCAGCTGGCTCTAGGCTGAGCCCTTTGTAGGTGGCTGTGCCAACTCAGAATAACCCAGAACCATTGTTACTGTTTTGTAGATGAAGCAGATGGGGTGCAGAGAAGTAGGGTGATTCGCACAAGTTTATCCAGCTTTGGAAGTGGATATAGCTGTAGATTGATTTAGTTCCAAAACCAGGAAAAGACCCTTAAAGAATTCTTACTAAGGCTTGCTCTAGGCTAGGAGTCATTGACAGGAAGGGCCTTGATTACATTAGCCGTCTGGGCATTGCCCACCAATGGGAAGACCCTGAGGATATTACCGGGCTGCCCCTGATACTTTCCTCCAGAAAAGCCAGAGAAAGCCATTTCTGCAACTGTATCTGATGACAGTTGAGAAGGGTGTGAGATGACCCTGGCTTTCTCTCTCCTGGGGAGGGATAGGGGAGCAGGAAAGAAGGGATACTGGGCCACGGCTCCAGGGTAGTGCCAGTCAGCTACAAGGCAGTGACTGGTGGAGATGGAGGCTGCAAGAATGGGACTGGGAAGGTCAGGACCCAGGCTCTGCTAGAAATGCAGCAGGATGGGCCTCAAGGCTAGGACCAGGATAGGGACCCGGCCTCTCGGTGCTCCCTGTTGTGTCTGAGTCTTTGGAAAGCACTGAAGGTGCCTGCCCAAACCTCTACAGCTGGAGTGGATCCTAGGGGAGGAGGGTGTCTTTTGAAGAGCTCAGATACTCATTAGTCAGGAATGGGAGCAGTTGTGATTGGACAAGAGAGCATTTGAAAAAGGCTGGGAGCAGGGTGAGAGATCAGGGAGCATGCTGGGAGAGGGTCAAGAGCATGCTGGGAGAGTCAGGGAGCATGATGTGAAAGTTTTGGCCTTATTTTGGGATAGGGTCAAGAGTGCTGGGAGAGGGTCAGGGAACATAGTGGGGGAGGGTTAGGGAACATGATGAGAGAAATTTGGTATTTCTGGGACAAGGTCAAGAGCATGCTAGGAGCATCCTAAGAAAGGCCTGGCATTATTCTGGGAGAAGGTCAAGAACGTTCTGAGAGAAGACTACAAGCATTCTCGGAAGGCTGGAGGGCAGAGCTCCCTTGGCAACCGAAGTTTAGCCTGCGAGGCTCCCCAGGTTTGGGATGGGGGCTGTCATGGCTGCTTGTCTTCTAGGGTATAACAGGGTTTTCAAGGCCCGGGGAAGCCATAATGGGATTTACTACCTTGGTTTCCTAAACTATAAAATGTTGACTTGAATAGGAAATTTACAGCTTCAGCTCCTGTTTCTATCTCTTAGAAGCCCTGGGTGTGTCCGTAGGCTATGGCTTCTTGGGTTATGGCAGCTCTGAAGACCTTGTGGGGATACTGTGGGCTGTGTTTTACAGACATATCCCTGCAATCCTTGTAACGGATACTTACATGCTTTATTTTGCAGTGAGGTGCTGGAGGTTCAGAGTGTAGGCAACTTGCCAAGGCCACACAGCTGGTTTGGGGGCCTAGAAGCTCCAAGCCAGATTCTGCGTTCTTTAATATACTCTCAGGTTCTCTCATTGGAGCTGAGCCCAAGGATGAGGGCAGGGCTCAGGGCTGGTGAAAAGCTACAGCCCCTTAGGGGTTGGGGTGCTGGGGTGCAAGTGTCTCCCCAGAGCAGGCTGGGCTGTCTGGTGGAGGGTGGAACAAACACAGACAAAGAAGCTGAGGTTCTCCATGGGCTGGTCTCTGAGCTGAATCCACAGTGTTGTTTGCCCTACATGTCTGTCAGAGTTACCCCTGCCAGGTGCTGGCCCCAGGCAGGAAGTCACTGATGGCAGAGGTGCTGGGCAGAGAAATCAAGGCTAAGACACGCAATGCTGGCAGCTGCATGGCTGTGGGTTGGAGGGGTCACCTGCGTCGGAGCTCTGCCTGCCTCCAGGATTGGTGGGGTGGCCAGTAGTTTAGGGGCCAGAGATAGGGAGTAGGCAGTTTTGAAATCTCTTTCCTTTTGAGTAACCTCTGTGTTGAGGTCATGGCTGCTGCGGGCAAGGGTGCTGAGCCTGGGAACAGCTGCAGTGAATACAGGGGAGCAATCCTCGCACATCTGCCCACTTGGGCCATTCACAGCTGGAGTTTGGGAGACATCGGCCTGGCAGCCTGCCTCAGAGTGACCCTGTGCCCAGGGAACTGCAGTGTGGAGTGTGCTTTTGTACCTGTCCACACCTCCGTTTCGTTTTATTCTGTGATGATTAAAATGCTGTCTATAGTGAATGCTCAAATTTACAAAAGAAATCACTAACGCGAGGACACACGCACTAACCTCCCTCGGAACACCGCGGTCTGCCTCGAACACAACAAGCCTGCCGCTCTTGCTCTTTCTGAGGCCATTCTAGAAGTCCTCTCTCACAAGTGCTTTTGTCAGGTGTGAATGCTGCTCTTCAGTGGCACCTGCCAGCGGGCAGGCTTGTAAAGCCGTCATGGTGCGTCCTCAGGCACCTCACTCACTGGGTCTGGCACCGTGAGACCTCTGCTTTGCCCTAGAGTCAGGTTGATTGTGAAAGGGAAGTGCTCTGAATCGATTCAGGATGTTGATGTAACCATGACAGCACGACTGAAGACACCTGTGAAAGAGCATTCCAGAGCGGCTCCAGAAGGTGGCGAGACGGACAGGATACGTGCCGCTGAAGCTAGGGGAGGATTTTGCTGTTTATTAATGTTTTTTGTTGTTGCTATCTTTTTTTTTTTTTTTTTTGAGACAGGGTTTTGCTATGCAGTTCAGGCTGAACTTGATTTGTAGCCCAGGCTGGTCTCAAGCTCACAGCAATCTCCCTGCCTCAGCCTCCTGCATTACTGGGATTGCAGGCATGTATACTAGGCCTGCTGGGCTACTAAGTGGATGTGTCTTTTTATTTTTATTTATTTAATATATTTGATACAGGGTCTCACAACACAGCTGAGACTTATAGTGATTCTCCTGTTTTCATCTTCCCAGCACTGGGATCACAGGCACTCGGCACTATTCCCAGTCTAAGTGGTTGGCTCAGGGTACCCAGGGCAAGGGCCAGAGCAGCATGTGGTTCTGGGGATCAAATCCCGGTCCCTGTGCTTGCTTAGTCCACTGAGCTGTCTCGCCGGCCTATGCATGTGTCTTTTACTGTAATTACTTCAATTTAAACATTTGCTGTTTTTTGATCATACCACACATGACATGCCCTTCTGAACGCCTTCTGCTGTGTCCTCACTGTAAAGGGAAAGCACCTTTTTCTTTCTTGTACTAAATAAGTGGGCCAGCTGCGGCTTCTTCAGGCCACACCACCACACAAGCGCTCACTCAGCACGCTGCTGCTGCAGCGTCTCTCCCATTTTCCAGTCCACCAGACTCTGGGCCAGTACCCCTCGGCTTCCTTGCTGGTCATGTGGGGACAGTGGGTTGGGAAGACGGGACAGGGAGTGTGTGCACACCAGGGCGAAAGAGCAGGTCCCAGTGAGGAGGGGACGGGGGCTGTGGCGAGCCTTGGAAGGTGGTGCCTCATGTTCTCCTGCAGGTGAGCTTGAGGATGGGGCCTCCTCGAGGGCCGGAGCGCCCAGGCTTGCTGGCCTTGAACACACTCAGCCTGTCACTTATGCCTCTTTCTAAAGCACTGAGATCCCCTGAGTGGCTGGGGAGCCAGCACCAGGGTGTCTCCAGTGAGGTGGCCAATGTAGGGGGACAGGGTGGCCTCAGTGCCTGCCGCCATCTTCCCAGCCTGACTCCTGAGCCCCTGCAGTATGCCAGGCAGGGTCACTTCCCCTGTGGGCGGGTGAGGAGACAGGCTCGGACAAGCTCGTACACCTGCTTGCTGCAGGCCCTAGCCCACACATGCTTCCTCCCTCACTGCGTGAGTTCTAGAAACATCTGCTTCGCTTCTCCCTGCCTCTGTTTCTATGGTGTTAGTGGCCCAGAGGACTTGAGTCCATGGCTCTACCCACTCTGCTGTTGCTGTCCCTGTCAGGGAGCTTCCTGCCTGTCCAGGCCCTCTCTTGAGCCCATCGCTCATATATTCAGCATCTTCCTCTCTGTGCATGACCTTCTGAACCCCACTAGAGGTCCCCTCCCCACCATCCCTCAGGGCCCTTCTGCCCATGGGGTCTGCCCAGGTCCTCCTAGCTTAGCATGATGCTGGAGAGGGACTGTTCTGGCACCACTGAGCCCTGTGGTCACTTGTCCACTGTTGTCTGGGGAGCTCCATCCCATTGGACCTGTGGGCTATGTTGTGTGTGGCACTCAGCTGCCCCCCAGTATGGCACCCCTGGGCACTGGCACTCTGCTTTCCTTACAGAGCTGGGCAGGGTGACTAACCAAGGGGCCCTGGGGTTCCTGAGTGCGGACAGCACTTGGAGCGCAGCGTGGTCTCTGTCACCCATGCTGGCCCAGTGTGCTGGATGGAGGGCAGCGGGGCAGTGGCTGCTGCCAGCGGGGCCCAGCTTTCCACATGGGTGTGACCGGGAGAGATGGGGACCTGTGATCACCCCAGACCTCGACTTGGTTCTCATTTTTCTTGGCAGACTGAGGGTACGCGTCTGCAGAAGGATCTCCGGACCTATCTGGCCTCGGTCAAAGGTCAGGCTGGAGGGGAGAGCTGGAGGTGGGCGGTGGGTGCAGAGCTGGGGGGGTGGCAGGGCCCTCACGGAGGCCGTCTCCTTCTCTCTGCGCCACAGCCATGCATGAGGCCTCCAAGAAGCTGAACGAGTGTCTCCAGGAGGTGTATGAGCCTGACTGGCCTGGCAGGGATGAAGCGAGTAAGATCGCTGAGGTAGGGGTTACGCAGGGCAGGAGGTCGTGGCCCTTCCTGAAGGGCTTCACACTCATGCTCCCTGCCTCCTGCTCTGGTCCCACATGTGAGCTATGTGTCCCTGGGCAAGTTGCCTGGTCTCTCTGACGGTTGTGTCTCTCCTAACATCCTCACTGAGGGATGAGGTGATGGATGGATCATGACATGGAGTCTCCCTTGCTGACCCTATTGGTCTGAGTATATCTGAACCTCTCCATCTTCCCTTCAGAAATGGAAGGACAGGAATTGTTACCCCCATTGTACAGATGGACAAACTGAGGCTCTGAGAACCCCTTGAGTTTTGAAGTGATGCAGCCGGTCAGGGCTGCCCTACAGGCCTGCTCCCTGAAGCCACTCTGCTGTGCTTGTCTATTTCAGAACAATGACCTGCTGTGGATGGACTACCACCAGAAGCTGGTGGACCAGGCGCTGCTGACCATGGACACCTACCTGGGCCAGTTCCCTGACATTAAGGTGCGAGCTCTGTTGGCAGATGTCGAGAGGCCGGGGTATGGCTCAGGCTGGCCCTGGCCTCCCTCCAGGTGCCTCTTGCCCACCTGGGGCTGTCCTTCCATACTCACCCTGTGCTCCTGCTCCACTTCCTTGACCTGTGGGTCCAGGGTGAGGCTCAGGGTGTGCTATATGTGCATGGCTGTGTGCTCTGGAAGGACTGAGATTGTATGAATGCTGTGCGTGTTGACAGGCTGTGTGTGTGTGTCACCTGTTACCTGGGTCTGTCTGTCTGTGCAGGAGGCTGGCTGCTGTGGGCCTGCAGACACGGTAGGAGCTCTAGAATGCCTCTGTTCTCAAAAGCGAGTGGGCCTGTGTTGTGTCCAGACAGCAGCCCCTGAGCAGGCCTGGTCCTGGGAAGACAGCTGGGGGTCCTGTGTGTGGCCCGCAGTGCAGATGCCTCTGGCCCCGGTGCTGACGGCTGACTCTGGGGCGGAGAAGCCAGGCTGAGGAATGGCTGGACTGGTGCAGTGCTGACTCATGTTGACAGGAAGCTGGCGGTCCTCAGGGCAGGCTGCACGAGAGAGGGTGCCCACCCCTGCAAGGGCCTGAGCCTGCACCCAGCGCCTCTGGGCCCCCCCCCATGTCTGCTCCCTCTCTGGGCCCCGCCTGGTGGGCACCTCTGAGCACATTCATCCTCCTTCCATCTGTCTGCCCTGCAGTCTCGAATTGCCAAGCGGGGGCGGAAGCTAGTGGACTACGACAGTGCCCGGCACCACTATGAGTCCTTACAAACAGCCAAAAAGAAGGATGAAGCCAAGATTGCCAAGGTAGAGGCTGGGAGCAGTTTGGGGGTACCTGGGGTGGGGAGGCGGCCTTGTGGGGAGGCTCGAGGCTGAGGCTGCTGAGGGGCAGGCCCAGCGGTGCCTGTGTGCTTCTGTCCTGTCACCCCTCCTCCCCCCAGCCTTCTGCAGGGCGCTTTGCCCTCCTCAGGTGCCGCTTTCCGGGAGAGGAGAGTGGGTTTGGATTTCCTTGGAATGGTGCCGCACTGCCTGGCACATAGAGCGGAATTCTGTCATGGGATCTGAGGTGACCCAGCCCTGGCTGGAACAAGCCGGTGGGCTGGTCATAGGACTGGCCGCACAGGCCACGTGTGAGGGGCTGGGGCAGCTCCCTGGCCCCCTGGGGCAGGACCCTGCTTGCTGCAACCTGTGCCCTGCTAACGACTCTCCTGTTAGCCTTTGCAGTTGGAATTCACTCTCTCCATACCACTTGGGTGGCTCCCTTTAATTCTCTCGCCGCTGCAGAGGCCTTTCCTTGTGGTGGGGCTGGCCCTGGCCGGGACTGGCTGGTCTATCCAGTGGGCTTGGTGTCTAACATCAGTGTCTTTCTCTCTCCCTACCTGCCTCCTGTCTCTCCACTCTCCTTTGCCTTGACCTGCCCCCACTCTCAGCCTGTCTCGCTGCTTGAGAAAGCCGCCCCCCAGTGGTGTCAAGGCAAACTGCAGGCTCATCTCGTAGCCCAAACTAACCTGCTCCGAAATCAGGTGACATTGGCTTCTAACCTCGCACGTGCTGGCGCCTTCCGGTCTGTCGTCCTGTTCTCTAATTGGGTGCCCCTCTGTCCAGCGGGCCCGGCGTCCTGCGGAAGGGCGGGCTCAGCCACCTGCTGAGGAGCCAGGGTGGCCACCAAGCCCAGCCCTGGACGGGCAGCCACCAAGAGCAGCCTGGCAAGGGGTGGGGTTGTTGGACCCAAGGACAAGAGTCTGAGAAAGACAGGCTGGGGTCTCAGGTTTGTGCTTCCCGCGAGGGTTCTCTGTAATCCTTGTGCCCTGGGACCAGGAAGAATGTCACGGGGCCAGTTGTCTCCCCTGAAGGCTGGGTGAGAGGGAGGTGAGCCAGCACTCCTGCCCTGGCATGTGCTGCTCCTCTGGCTTCCAGAACTTCAAGGTTATCCTGAATTTGCTGAGGAAACAGATATGCCCAGGGAGAAAGACAGGGTTCTGAGTTGGTCGATGACAGAGCTGGGGGTCTCCTGACTCAAGCTCCTAGGTTGTTAATCTGGTCCCGCCCTGGCCTCCAAGTGAGCAGGCCCTACCACAACAGGCTCAGGGGCACCAGAGTGACTCTGCAAGGGTCCCCATAGGCTCTCCAGTCTGGCTGTGGTGTTGTGGCCTGGAGGGGCGGCGTTTGGAGGCATCGTATAGTCCCTGGTGGCTTCCTCAGGGAGGCCCTTCATACAGAACCCTGGGGTCATGTTGCCACCCTGGGAAGGGAGGTATGTTATCAGTCAGTCTGTCCTCCGCCACTGCACTGTGGCCCACTGGAGACTGCTCCAGAAGAGGTGGGCTGGGGCAGCCTGGGGGCAGGGGTGGTATGGGGCGGGGCGGGCAGCACCTGCCAACCCAGGAGGTTGGGTTTCTGTCTGGGCCACAGTCCCACAATCCCCAGGTTTCATCTCTTCAGCTCACATATATGGTGGCGTGGGGAGCTGCATCCCAGTTTTTCTTGTGAACTGCTGCCTGATTTCTTTCAGGCTGAGTCTGGGAGAAGACTGTGGAGGGACTGAGTGATGACAGCCCCACTCAGAGGTTGGGGTCGGGGTGACCTTGGTCTCCAGGGCCTCTAGGATGACCTAGGGGATTATCTAACAGGACTGTAAGAAGCCTGAGAATCCCTACACTGGGACTAGGATGGAGCTGTTGGGACTAGGATGGACCCCAGAGCTGGGGTTGTGGGTGGCAGAAGCCTGGGGGCAGCGGGGGAGCTGCCTGAGGGCCGTTGCTGGCTGAGGGCTCTTGGGGTGGGATGGGTGGAGATGGCTGGGAGGGCAGCCCACAGGCATCTTTCTGGATACTCCTTTTCCAACCTTGCCCTCCCCCCTCCTCCCTGTGCTGGCTGTGCTGGCTGGGGCCAGCTGAGCAAGAGCTGGGGCACTTGGGCTTTTCTCCCATTTTTTTGCACCAAGTGCTTCTAAAAGGGCCAGAGTATGACGAATGTGATCCAGAGGGAGGACAGGACAGTGGTCCTGATTTTGGGAAGTCTGACCTGGATCTGCCCTGTGTTTTGTTGCGTTGCTAGGACCTCCTTGCTCTGATCCCTTCCAAGAGAATTGTGCAGGTTTAGCTAAGACCTTTCCTTCTTCCCCGACCAAGTCTTAACTAGATCTTTCAGTCAGACAAGGAACCTGGTGTGGTTAGTACTGACTGAGGTGATCATTCTGAGAGCGCGATGTCCCTCCTTTTGCTGGACCCGTTAGGAGGAGCTCACTTGGGCTGGCCCTGCCCCTGATTCAGGAGGGGACAGCTGTCCAGGCTTGGGGAAACTGAGCACTTTGGGAAAGCACATCCGGCCAGCTGGGTGCTTTGCCAGAAGTGGCGCAGCCCAGCCTGAGAACGTGAGGCCGCTGGCGAGGAGTTTTCCCCTGGGTGGGGCCACCACGTTCCTGGGCTGTGACTCAGACCTGAATCTGAGTCACCCCTAGTCACTTTCAACAGCATCCACCATAAGTAAGCTGACAGAGTCCATATCTGCCCCAGCACTGTAGGCTGCAGAGGCCTCTGGCTGGCAGTGGGGCCGTAGTGCCCCCTGGTGGATGGCAGCAGCCTGTGAGGCTGTAAAGGGGAACCCAGTGGCAGGGCTGGCTGTTGGCTTGAGAGGGCTCACACAGACTTGGACGATGTCAGGCCATCTCGTTGGTCTGGGGTCAGACTTCCTTTGAGCTCCACAAGCCCCTTGTCACAAGCCTTGTGTCCTGTCTTCCAGGCCTTCTGGTGGTTCCCCTTTATAGTGGCTGCTGTCCCCTGCCCTTTCCAGAGTGACTTGGGGGACTGCAGTGGGAGGTCCTTAGAGTGTCCATGTCCAGTCCAGCCTCTCTCCCCAGAACGCTGATCTTGCTCACCAGGCAGGAGTTGGGGAGCGGGGTGGGTTGGGGATGGCTTAGCAGCTGACCAAGGCCCAGAGGGGAAATGACCTCCCCTGCCCCCAGGCCGAAGAGGAGCTCATCAAAGCCCAGAAGGTGTTTGAGGAAATGAACGTAGACCTGCAGGAGGAGCTTCCCTCCTTGTGGAACAGGTGAGACCACAAGGGGCCCCTGTGTCTCTTGCATCCTCCTGAGGTGCTGCTGCCCTCTTAGGATCTGTGTCTCCGTGAGGGTACCTGTGGTCCTTTGCGGGCCTGAATCTCAAAGTTGACCCCTTGGGTACTCTGGGGCCAGCTGCCTACCTCCTCCTCCTTCCCTCTCCCTGGCAGCCGTGTAGGTTTCTACGTCAACACGTTCCAGAGCATTGCAGGCCTGGAGGAGAACTTCCACAAGGAGATGAGTAAGGTAGGCCCACAACTCCCTCTGGGTCTGTGTGCCCTGCTGGCCAAGGGTTAGTCAGTGTTCAAGGCATGGAGGGTGCAGCCTGAGCCCCCCCCACTGATGTTAGGCACTTGAGTGATCAAGGAACCCCCTTGCCCCAATGATCAGCTGCCCTGGGAAGACGTTGAGTGGGTCCCTAGGTCCAGCTCCACGCCAAGTCCTGTTCTTGCTTAGACAGACTGGGGGGGGGGTGCATAGGGAGCAGCCCTTCTCAAGCTGCGAACAGTTTTCAGGGTTCCTCTTTTTCTCTTTCTTCCCTGCAAAGATTTTAGACTTAAAAAAAAAATAGCAAACTTATGAAAAGCTTAGAAAATAAGCACTTTGGGGAAGGAAAGTTTTATTTAAAGTTAGTTTCTTATTCTGTGGAACACAGTTGCGCATAGGTGGGCGGAGAATTCATCTCTGAGCTTTCGGCAGTCAAAGCAAAGACAGAAGCCTTCTCAGGGAGGATGGCTGTGGCTGGACCTCCACTCTTGCTGTGCTTTTGGTGGGGTTTCAGGTAGTCAAGTGTAGCCTGAAGAGGGGCTTGGCAAAGTGACCTTGACAACTGGGACCAACAGGGAGTCTATGAAAACTTTTGTGAAAAAATTACCAGCTTTATGTAGCATTTAGGCTGTTGTTATGCAGACCAGCAAGAGGAAGGACACGTCCTAGGAACTTGGCTTATCACTAAGGCCACCCACCACTTCTCGGCATTGTGTTGTTCCCTCCCTTCGCAGGCGGGTGTGGCCAATGTGGTTGTCACTTACTGGGTTGGAGGCTTGATTGTTCCTGGGGAGGGCAGGGCAGGAGGGAGCAGCAGGGGCTCCTGGGGCAGGGAGCTGTCCAGGGGGCTGGGAGGCCCTCATCTGCTCCCTGTCCCTCCCACAGCTCAACCAGAACCTCAACGACGCGATGCTCAACCTGGAGAAGCAGCACGGGAGCAACACCTTCACAGTCAAGGCCCAGCCCAGGTGCGTGGGCGGCAGCGTGGGCCCGTGGGCCTGGGCTCTGGGAGCTTGGCTGCTCAGCCTCCATTGGTCAGGGATGCCCCTGGGAGCAGGTCCCTGTCCTCAGATGTTTCTATTCCGGTGTGAAGAAAGGAGCAAAGGAGCGTCGCTGGGGAGGCTGCAGCCCGCCCCCCATCCGAGGAATAGACGCACACTGGGGCATGTGGAGCTCAGCTTTAGGAGTGCAGGACTGAGTGGTTCCTTGTGTGGCAGCTTTCTGGAGAGCTTCAGACTCGGAAGCCCCAGCTGTGGATGGCGAGTTCTGCTGCCTCAGGGCGGAGGTCTCTGGCCCCTGCCTGGCCCATGCCCCTTGGGCCCAGCTGCTCAGGAGCTTCCTGTTTTCTGAAGGGAACCTTGAGCTGGGTGGGAAAATGGCATTCCTCTGGCTGAGACTGGGGGAGACAAGGAGAAGCCTTGGATTTCCCTTCTTCTTAGGTGTGTGTGTGTGTAGCTTGTGAGTGTGTATGGGTACGTGTGCACATGTGCCTGAATCAGCAGAGTGCAGAGCACCAAGAGCTTTGCTTCTGTGTCTGTATAGTGGGGTGATTGTGCTTGCTTCTTGGGGTGCTGCCTAGGGCCAAAAAGTGTGGGTCATGGGCCCCCCAAGTACTGTCAAACTAAGTGGGGCTGAGGAAGGCCCCCAAGTGCCATAGGCATCCTAGGGTGGTGGGGGAGGGGCAGGGTGGAATCTGGGGTGCTGGGGATTGATCGCTGCCAGGAGGGCTGGGTCCAGGCTGGTGAAGGTAGCCTGTGCCTCTGACCAGGGCTCTGGGGACAGGTGCTTGGGAGAGCAGTCTTGGGGAAGAGGGAGGCAAGGAGAGGCTTGGACTCTGCTTGGCACCAGAGTGGCCAATAGCGCAGCTTGAGCCCTCCTGCTGACCTCTCCTCCTGGGGCCATGCACTGTCAGCCAAGCCCTTCTGGTGCTCTGAGCCTCCCGCGCTCCCCACCTAGCCTGAGGCGTGCACCGCCCTGGCCTGGCCGAGGTTCCTGTCCTCACCAGGCCCCGCCCGCACACCTGGGCACTGGCAGGCGTGGAGGGGAGGCTTGCGTCTTCACCCTCTTGGGCAAGGGGCTGGTGAGGGCAGAGGCCAGGGCCCACCTGCACCTGGGTTCCCCGAGTGAAGGCCTCCACACCCCGTCCATCCCCACAGAAAGAAAACTAAACTGTTTTCTCGGCTGCGCAGGAAGAAGAACAGGTACCTGTGGGGAGCAGCCGCACGGCTGCGCATGCTCCTTGGTCCCTGAGCCAGGCCGCACTAACCCTAACCGCCCGCCGCCCGCCGCCCGCCGCCCGCCTGCGTGTGGGGTTGTGTGCCACGTGTTTGGGGCAGGCATGAGGACCAGGGGTTGGGGCTGCCTGGGGTCTGGCGTGGTATCGCCCAACACTGTGTGCACCACCTACACCCTTCCAGGTGGAAAAAGTGGTGAGGGAAGAGGCCGGGACAGGGCCTAGGAGGGACTTTGCAGTAGGTATTTCCTGAAACAGTTACTCACATGAACGATATCCAGAGGCACATGCATCCCATAAATTCTGAGCCATGTCTCTCACACTGTCCTCACCCCAGCCCCACTAGGTTCTGCTGTCCTAGACCTACTCTGGCTGCCTAGGGCCTCTTGAGCACCTGCAGTACGGCCAGTGTGACCAGTGCCTGAGCTTGTGTGGTTTTACTGGTGAAGTCACCAGCCAGGGGCTGCCACGTTTAGCATCCCTGTTCTGAAACTTTCTCCTCAAAGTGTGCAAGAGGATTGGCTGGCTCTCAGCCACCACCCCTGGGGTTGCCGCTGCACGTGCCATACCCCTGGTCCCTGCTGCCCTCTCTTCCACCTTGAGGGTGTGGCTGTTGTTCACCCAGGCCCTGCCCGGTCTTTTGTGTCTGGATGTCTCTCTAGGGTGTGCAGGCAGGGAGTGAAATCTGGAGACAGTGAGGGCCTGGTCCTGGGTGGGCAGGCTGGGCGCTGCTGTGTGACTCGGGGTTTACTCACTTTGCCTCTAGGATGCCTGGCTTGTCAGTGCTGGGGCCTCGGGCACAGTTGGCATGGCCCGTAATGGCGCCTGGTGGGGCCTGTGGGGACTTGGGCCTGGCCTTGAGTGACCTTGTGTGGATGAGGGTGATGGCCAAGGCCCTGCATCCCTGCCCCTGCACACTCGCTCCATCTTTTGCTGTCACATCCCCCATGAAGGTACACACATGCACACACACACACACACACGCACACGCACACACACATGTGGGTCTGTGGGGCCCATACATGGACACTTTCACATGTGGACCCACATGCACATTCACTGTGACGCGTGGTTTCCTGAGGCTCACACTTCACGTGGGCACCAGGGAGTTCCAGACATCTTGGGACACCTGCCTGCATACGGGCTTCTTGCTGGAGCCTCGTCTGTGCGTCTTCCGCTGCGGTCTCCCCACACTGGCCTCCCTCCCTTTCCTGTCCTGACCTCCAGTGACAACGCCCCTGCGAAAGGGAACAAGAGCCCCTCACCTCCACCGGATGGCTCCCCTGCTGCCACCCCTGAGATAAGAGTGAACCATGAGCCAGAGCCGGCTGATGGGGCCGCACCCGTGGCCACCATCCCCAAGTCCCCATCTCAGGTAGGCACGAGGTCCTGGTGTCACCTCCACTCCCCGGCTTTCCTGACCCGCCCTGATCCTAGATGTTTGGAATGGGGAGGCTGGGCCCGGACTGTAGACTCCTTGGGTCCCACCCGCCAGGCATGCTCAGTGGCCATGGGGCCTTAAGGGGCTGTGGCTGGCTGTTCTCTTCCCAGACACCTTCCCTGCAGTGGCTGCCCCTCTCCCTCCTCCTGGCTGCTACTCTTTCTCTTCCTCTGTTTCCTCCTTAGACAGACACTGAATCTCTGGAGGTGGCTGGCTGCCTTTGGTCTCTTGCAGGAGGTTGGGGGGAGGAACCTTACAGAGTGGCCCTGCAGGAGCATGCCGGGGACAGAGAGGAAGGGCTCGGCGAGGCCATGTGGGGCCAAAGGGGATGGGACTGGGCCTCTGGACTGTTCCGTTTCACCCAGCCTGAGCCTGCCAGCCCTCCCAGGTTCCTGAGGGACCCATGGGGCTGAAAGGGGAGCTCCACTGGCCTCAGGCTGTTCCCCCAGGGGGTGATGAGGGCTAGAGCAGTGACATGCCCACTGCACAGCCCTTCCTGCGTTTATGTTCACTAACACTTCCACACTGCCCTGAGTAGTGGCCCACGAGAGGCAGAAGCCAGTTCTGCAGTGGTGTGACCGGCCAGCCTTCATATCCCACTTGTGGATGGGAGTCCGGCCCTTCCTGGGACCTGGCTCCGTGGTGACTTCCCTGGGGCAGATGGGAAATGCAGAGGGGTCTGCCAGAGGACAGGCGGACGGGAGGTGGCCAGGGCTGCCTTGGGGGCACTCCCTTGCTGCTGACCCTCTCCTGGGCACCTGAGCAGCTGTTCTCTTTCTTTTTCCTCCTCCCTCCCTTTTATCTCCCTTTTGGTTCTCCATGTTCTTGTACTCTGCAGTCTCTGGACCTCCTGGGGTGTCTGGAGGCTGCGAGCTTCCTTTTCCTCTTCTTCTTCTGTTGGGTGGGGCTGTGGCCTGGGCTGGGACTAACCATGGCTTTGTCTTTGTTTCCCCCAACGTCCCTTCCCTGCTGCTACTCTACTGCGCCGCCCCCTGCCCGCTGACCCACAGCTCCGGAAAGGCCCACCGGTCCCTCCGCCCCCCAAACACACCCCGTCCAAGGAGATCAAGCAGGAGCAGATCCTCAGCCTGTTTGATGACACGTTTGTCCCTGAGATCAGCGTGACTACCCCCTCCCAGGTCAGCCGTGGCTGCCGTGGCCCGGTCCCCTTGCTCCTCTTTGGAGCCTGCATGACCTTCATCCTCCATCCCTCCACACCCCCGCCTCTGCCCCTGGAGCCAAGCATCTGGCTCTTACTACCCACCTATCCTGCCTCCATTGCCATCGTCATTCTCATCACCATTGCCATCCCCCCTCAGTGTTCACTGTGGCCTGATGCAAGGAGACAAGGGCAAGGAGCCCTCACCTCCCAGCAGTGTGGGCTCAGGGATTCCCCCCGGCATGACTGATGCTGTACAGGGGTGTAAGGGGTGTGGGAGAGGAGGGGACAATTGCCTGGTGGGTCTCAGGTGGTGCTTCAACCAGAGATAGTAGAGACAGGCTAGGATGCGTGGGGCACAGGCTCCTTGGGCTGGGATGCAGGCTGCAGCCGGCTGGAGCAGCTTACTCGGCAGTGGCGCTTTCTGCTCAGGGCTGCCTCCTGGCCTCCTGGCCTCCTGGCCTCCCTCCTGTGGGTTGTGGCTTTGTCGGAGGTGGCAGGTGCACTCTGGGGGACCTGGCCAGCAGGACCTTGCTGGGACCCTGCCCAGTAGACTGCAGGCTCCTCTGTGTGTTTGGGAGGACAGGGTTGGAGGCCGAGTGGGGAGGTCCTGTGGGAACCAAGAACAGTGGTCTCTACTTGGAGTGGCTTGGGAGGGTGGGCTTCAGCTCTCTGGAAGGCCTCTGGGTAAGGGCCAGGGGCTTTGCACGTAGGGCTGATGGCAGGTGTGTGGGGCCTGTCAGAGGCCTGGGCATATTGGGTTGCCTGAGGTTAGGGGTGCTGATCACCAGCACAGCCTGCTGCCAGCTCTGCCCATGCACACCTAAACCCCAGGATCCTGGGCAGGCTGTCCAGTGACAAGGAAGATGATGTGGGTTGAGACTTAGCAAACCCGAGCAGGGTGCTGTGCCTTCTGTGTACCTGTACCACTTAGTCTGATTTTCAAATGCTCGGCTGGGGGTACTGCATATTTAAGAGGAGAGGGGCCTGTAGCCCACCACAGGCTGCCTCATGACCCTGTGCTAGGACAAGGCAGGGCTGCAGAAGTGGCAGGTGTCTGCCCAGGCCTCCTGTTGACCTGTCCTTCACGTCACCACACGCCTCCCTTCTCACCCTTGTACGTGTGCCTAGAGAGCTGGAGCTGCCAGTGTGTGGTGGGGAGACCATCGCCCCATGGTACCAGGTGTGGCAGGGCTGGCCTTGTCCCGGAGCCTGGCCGGTGTCCTTGCACTGCCCTGCTGGGATGTGGCCTCAGTCTGTTTCTGCGTGGGGGGAGGGTGTCGCTTGCCAGGGGTAGGAGGCAAGGAGGCAGACAGGACTCTGGCTGTGCCCCTCCCCTGGAGCACTGGGAGATGTGGTCTGGGCCTGGCTGGCTCCTGTGAGCGGAGAGTGGGGTGCTGAGAGGCTGGGTGGAAGCACCAAGTGAGGGGGCCCGTGCTCCTGGCAGTCTCTCATGGAGCTGGCCAGCTGAGGTGGGGCAGAGCCCCCGCCCAGGCTCCTCAGGAGGGGCTGGGCCTGACTCCCCTCGGCTCTGGAAGTGAGTCTGCTTGTGCGTGGGCAACTAAGAAGACCAGTGCTGTGTGTCAGCCAGCCCCGAGTGCCCTCTGCTCAGAACTCCAGGTCATGGGGCTATGGCAAGAGGCCATGTGGTAGGCGTAGTGCTGGGGTGCCCTTCTTAGTGCTTGGTGCCTATCCAGAGTGAATGGAGCCAGGCTGCACTGGCTGGCCGGCCTGGGCTGTGTGTGCATTGGCGAGGGGTAATCTCTGAGCCATATACCTCCTCTGTCTGGGAAAGGGGAGCCCAGAGCCCCACTCCCAGGTTGCTTGTCTCAGCTGGGCACTGGGGTTGTCCCAGCCCCTTCTCAGCTGCAAGGGCTTATCTGAATCAGTCTTTACTCTGGGCCCAGATGGGGGGCTTCTTGGGGCGCTGAGGAAGACAGTCCAGCGCAGTGTACAGCAGAGACGTTACGTGTGGCCATCCCTGCCCACAGGCCTATGAGAAGCCAGTCTCCGGGGTGGCTGTGGGTGGCCCAGGAGCCTTCAAAGCCCTATGACAATGTGGATCCCATTTTGAAGACTGACCTTTGAGGCTGTGTGCACTGGCACGGGTCCTTCCTTGTCCCCGGAGCTGGTAGATGGGGAGCCAGAGGGTGACTTGCCTGAGGTGCCTTGGGGAAGCAAGCCCCTGCCTTGGGCCTCTTGGTGGATGACGCTGAGGTGGTTGTGTCTGCTTCTGCCACGCAGGGGCAAGATCAGGGATGTGTGGAGCAGAGAGCAGAGAGTAACAGCCACTGGGTGGCCCTAGGCTGCGGGTGGGGGTGGGGAGAGCTGGGCCTGGCTCTGGGCCTGCAGGGTGGCACCAAGTGTCTCCATGTCACCATGCATGGTCGTGGGCGCAGCTGCGGTGTGGGTGTGTGTGTGTCTGCGAGGGGTGAGCAGGAGCCTGTGTCATGTGTTTCCGTGTGTCCACTGTGTATGCCAGAGGCCTGGGCTCTCAGCTGTCACTAACTGCCTTCCTTCTCTGCTGCTGCTTCTGCTGCCAAGTTTGAGGCCCCGGGCCCTTTCTCGGAGCAGGCCAGCCTGCTGGACCTGGACTTTGACCCCATCCCTCCTGTGGCGAGCCCTGTGAAGGCACCCACGCCCTCTGGTCAGGTTGGTTGTGCCCACTGCTGCCCATGGGTCTGCCAGCCTTAGGGCGGGGCCCCAGGTGCAGGTTTGCCCACCACTCTGTGGGTTGTGAGGCCCAAGCTCATGGGGATCCTGATCACAGGCCCTCTGCCCCTCACGGCCTGGCAGTTGGCTTGCCATGGGGCAGGCCCAGGAGCAGAACGGGCCTTGGGCTCACCCTTAGGAGAGGGTTAACCTGACATTTTGGCAGTTTCTCATTCGTCTCAGCAGCCTGCCTGTCCTGGTAGCTGCTCCCCAGCCAAGGATCCTGCAGCCTCTAAGAGGGTTCTGTCTGTCAACCTCTGAGCTGAGGCAGCTCTGTGCTCGCGTGCCGTGTGGGGGTCCCTGGGGGTCACTTGCCTGCCATGTCTCTAACCTCTGTGCTAACTCTGCCCTTTCCTCCTCACTGCTGCACTCAGCCCGTTCCATGGGACCTCTGGGAGGTAAGCCACGGCTGCCCTGTGTCTGGCTCCACTCTGCTATATGTGTCCATACCCTCCCCCTCCTCCACTGATCCTGTGCATGGTGCACACACTTAGGCCTATGCATCCCTCACACACAGCAAGCTTACCGAGCCTGCTTCTCCAGCTTATTCACGGCCCTTTTATCAGGCCTGTGGGAAGGAGGGAGACAAGGGCACTCCGCGGTGTGGCCCAGCTTCTAGGCTGAGTGTGTCTACCTGTAGAGACGCAGCCGGTGGGCACCTGAGTGTCCTCATGGTGGGTTGATGGTGTGAGGCAGGGGGGTCTCAGAGGAGGCTGTTTCTCAGTCAGGAGCACACAGGGTGATGGGTCGGGGAGCTATGTAGTGGGAAGGGAAGGAGAGGCAGGTGTCTGGTGGGGACAGGGGCTGCGGACAGGTCCAAGGCCAGCTCCTTCTGGACAGAGGTCACCTTCACCTGATAGCGCAGCTCTGTGGGTGCTCAGGGAGGGTTTGAAATGTGCTTAGTGACCAGCAGTGGGAGAACCAGCATTCTGGATGAGGGCCTGAGACCCCCTGACTTAGGTAAAGAGTGGGCAGGGCAGCCCAGGGCAGGGCCAGGTGGGTGTGCGCACGGGCGTCTGGCACACATTGCCCAGGAGGTGCCACAGTGTTTCACTCTGAAGGAACCAAATAAGAGCCTGGTGTGAGCTGGTAGGCCCTTTCAGGAGGAGATGGTGCGGCTGAGTGGCCATCACGTCTGCAGGTCCTCCTGACCTTGGCAAGAATGAGGTGGGCTGGGAGTGACCCCCACCCCCAGACTCTGGCCAAGCCACCTGCCTTGAGCACCCGCGTCACTGTCAGCACTGCTGCTCATGACGTCCTCTCTTGTCTCACGCCCCTGCCCAACACCTCTCCCATGGCCCTCTCCTTGCCCTTGTTTTCTCCTGGTGGCCTGGCACCAGCCCACAGAGAGTCCAGCTGGCAGCCTGCCTTCTGGGGAGCCCAGCACTGCTGAGGGCACCTTTGCTGTGTCCTGGCCCACTCAAATGGCCGAGCCGGGGCCTGCCGAAGTAAGTGTCCCTTGCCCCGCTTCTGGGGTGTAGTGTGCACAGAGCCCAGAGATGGGATGCAGAACACCCCAGGCACTGGGCACAGAGGGTGAGGTGGGCTTGGAGCTCCAGGACCTGAGGACAGGGACCACTGGGCTGCACTGGTGCTGCTCCCAGCTCTGGGGACAGCACTAGTGGAGTGGCCTGGGTCTGGCACTTCACCTAATCGCCACAATCGTGTCAGCAGGTACTTCCTCCTTTTACAGATGGGGAGTGGAGGATAGAAAGGTTGGGCAACTTGGTCCAGTGCGTGTAAGTGGCCAAAAGGACACCCCCGTCACCATGCAGCATCCTCAGGGGAGAAGGCAGTGTCCAGGGCTGGGCCTCGCTCCCCCTACCCCCGGCCATGTGCGCGAGGGCACTGGCATTGTGCTGAAGGCCCTTGCCAACCTGTGAGGAGCCACCCAGCTGGGCAGGGCGAGGCAGGGCTTGGAGGAAGCCTGCATTGGAAGGCGGAGTGGCATCTCAGGCCTGGGCTGGGTGCATCATTGGGTACTGCTGAGCCTGCTACGCCTTCTGTCCAGCTGCCCACACCTGGCCTGCTCTGGCTGCACCTTCTGTGGCCTGTGGCCCCATCTCGGTCCTGTGTCTGCCTTGTGTCTGACTCGCCGGCATTTATGTTGCAGCCAGCAGAGGCCTCAGAGGTGGAGGGTGGGACCCAACCTGCGGCTGGAGCCCAGGAGCCTGGGGAGACAGCGGCAAGTGAAGCAGCCTCCGTAAGATGGCAGGGACCAAAGCCCCACCCTTGAGTCCCGATGCCTGCCTGTCGCCTGCGGTCCCTGTGCGCATTCAGTGGAGCACCGGCACAGGCAGACAGCCTTCCCTCCCTGAGCTGAGGGCCCCCGAGGCCTGCCCTGCTGACCTGTCCCCTGTCTCCAGAGCTCTCTCCCGGCCGTGGTGGTGGAGACCTTCTCAGCGACTGTGAATGGCACCATGGAGGGCGGCACTGGGGCTGGGCGCCTGGACCTGCCTCCAGGCTTCATGTTCAAGGTGAGTTCCCCTAGGTCACCTGCTCTCCCAGATGGAAATCCTCGGAACTGGGCTAGGCACCCCAGGCCTTGACGTGGCCCGTGACCTCTGCAGGTGCAGGCCCAGCACGACTACACGGCCACCGACACGGACGAGCTGCAGCTCAAGGCTGGCGACGTGGTCCTCGTGATCCCCTTCCAGAATCCCGAGGAGCAGGTGTGCAGTGGGGCTGGGTTCCTCCACTGCCCATGCAGTGCGCTCAGGGGCCGGCAGGGGGCAGCACAAGCCACTGTTTGGGAGCTCACCCTATGGGGCTGTCTTGTCCTTCCCTTCGCTCCAACCTCTCCATGGGCCCTGTGCCCCCTAGCTGTGCCCACAGCCTGACCTCCCAGCCGCGCACACAGTCCCTGGCCTCCCAGCTGTGTCCCTAGCTGAGTCTCAGCCCAGGTACCTGCCAGACCCTCCTGCTGTGGCTTGTGTTGGTTACTATCCAAAGGACGTTCCAAGCCTGGGATTATCCTAGAACTTCTGGCCTGGTGGGAGGATTGCAATTTCAACTCAGCCTGGCCAGTTTAGTGATTTAGTGATACCTTATCTCAAAATGTGGGATACAGGAAACAGCACAGTGGGAAGGCCCAGGATCAGTCAGTACGTACTAAGGAGAAGATCAGTACATAAAGGAGGTGCCCTGGCTGAACATGGGCTGGTCCAAGTTCTAGGCTCTCTGCTGCTGCTCTGGTGGGCGGCCCACACCTCACTGTTGGTGTCAGCTGGACCTCTGGGCTTTGTTCTCAGTTCAGCCCTGTGCTGGAGCCCGGCCGGGCCAAGGGCCGTTATCATTGTTCCATCTGCATGACTGAATTGTCAGGGTGGCAGAGGGTGAGGCCATCTCCAGTGGGGGATCCTGGGTCGGGACTCATAGAGGGCTCTAGAGGGTGGGGGCCTGCTCACAGGGAGTTCCAGGCCGGGGTGGAGTCCACTGCTTCCTTCCAGCCCTGGCATCTCCAATGACTGCCCTGTGGGCCTGGGTGGTCTTTTAAGAGCTCTGCCCCAGCTTGTGTGGTGGGCAGTTGTCCAGAGCTGGCTGGAGGAGCTCAGAAAGGGCAGAGGCATATGTAGGTTCAGTTAGCACCCAGGCACAGCCTGGCTGCAAAGGCAGTGGTGGCCAGCTACAGGCAGGTGGAGTGCCACCGCACTCCCGGGCGAGGCTGGGCGGAGCAGGGGCCCTGGGAGGTGGCCCGGTTGGGTGGGTGTATGGTTTGTGGACCTGTGGCCTGTGTGCTGCAGTGAGCTGTTTGTCTCATTGCAAGCTCTGAGAGGTTTGTGTTGCTGCTCTGGAAGCTTTACATGGGACCTCTGGAGCTTTGTGATACTGTTTCTATAAGCATGACACCCGGAAGGACAGCTGATGTCCTCATAGAGGGCTCTAGATGGCCGGAAGCCCATGGACCTGGAGTGAGGGGGCCACTCAGACAGGGCCAGACCAGTGTAGTAGCCAGGCTCCTTCCTAGAATGAGGTCACTTTCCCAAGAGGGGTGTGGGCTTGGGTGGAGGTGGGCGCCCGGGAGCCTCAGGAAGGAGCAGGGCTCAGCTCGCCAGAGCCCGACCCCGGTGTGAGTGGGATGCCCTCCCTGCTGCAGGATGAAGGCTGGCTCATGGGGGTGAAGGAGAGCGACTGGAACCAGCACAAGGAGCTGGAGAAGTGCCGGGGCGTCTTCCCCGAGAACTTCACGGAACGCGTGCCTTGACGGCGGAGCCTCTGCAGCCTCGGGGCACTTGAACATCTTTTCCCGAAAAATGTGTGTTTCTTTTCTGTTTTTTGTTTGTTTTAAAAACTTTTAAAAGCAAAGGGAAATTGAGAGAGGAGAGACCTTAGTCGAAAGGTGTTCTCCCAAATATTAGGTTGTTCTCCGAAGAGCCCGGTCTGGCCCATCCGGTGGAGTTCACCAGTGTACCTGGAGCTGCTGTGTCCCCTAGTTGAGTTCCTGGCGTCCCTTCCCACCCGCATGTGTGCCTGGCCGCAGGGCGGGCTGGGGGCCACCGAGCCACCGCTGCGCTTGCCTGAAGCTTTGGCCACTGCCTCCAGCCTGGGCAAGGGTCCTCTTTTCCTGGCAGCTGCAGTGCGTGAGGCCCAGTCGCCAGCCCAGCCTGGCCCTGCCCCGCAGACTATCTGTGTGCTGTTTGAAAATAAACCTTAGTGTTTAAAACAAAATGAAACAAAACATCTGGCAGAAACACTCCAAAAGACGTCAGTGTGTCTGTTTTGTCTCTGGTGTCCTGTGTGAGGCCATGGTTCTGAGCTACCAGTGGTGCCGTTACTGGCCCAGCTGGAGTCTGTGCAGTGGTTGGCTGGGGCTCTGGTGATGTGCCTGAAGGCTGCTGTGTCCTGGGTGGCCATGAAGCAGGTGTCTAGGACTCTGCTTCACAGATGAAGACCTTGAGGACCAAGGAGTGTGGGGAGCTGGTTGAGAATTTGGGGAGCTGGGTCTGGGTGCTTGGCCCCTAGCTGCCCAGAGGCCCGAGTCTGCTAGGGCCTCTGCGGTGCGTGGGGTAATGCCTGGGTCAGGCGTGAGCCTGGCCTGCAGGCTTTGTTCCACCTTGTGGCTCCCACTGGGCTCAGCCTTGGCTCCGGGGTCTGCTTTAGTGGCTGATGACACAAAGCAGTGGCCTGGTCTTCCAGGGACCTTGGGAGTTGTGCTCATGGGCCCAGGAACCAGCCTGGACTTGCAGGTGGAAGGAGTGCATCTTTATATCAACCTGCAACGAGATTGAAAGCAGGTGAGCCCAACTCCAGGCGCAGGACAGTGCCCTCCCTCACGCCCATCGGCACCTCACATTTGGGGTGCCTCTCAGAGGACGTATCCAGCGGAGTGTCTTGGCCTTCGGGGTGGACGCTGCACGTGTGCAGCTGACAGGCATCTTTGTCCCCTTCCAGCAGAGCTCTGACTGTGGACGCCACTAATGTCTTTTGTTATTCCGACTTACTTACAGCTATGAGTAGCTTTATGGCTCCTTCCCAGCCAAGGAGCTGAGGGAGGGCATCCCTTCACAGATTTAAAAAATAAATTCAAGCTTTGCCCAGTGTGGCTTTCTCCTCCTTCAGCCTGGAATGAGGGAGGGCTAGAGGAGCAGCAGCCTGCTTGTACCTGCAGGTACATACAAGAGCTGCGCATGGGGTATGCAGAGTGAGTGCTGAGGGGGTGTTGGGGTGTCCAGGCCACCCCCCACACTAGGGAGTCTGCTACATCTGGCCTTTCTAGCTGCCCCGCATCATCACCAGGCCCTCACTCTGCAGCCCTCACTGTGCGGATCCCA
Source organism: Ctenomys sociabilis (assembly GCA_004027165.1). Taxonomy (NCBI): domain Eukaryota; kingdom Metazoa; phylum Chordata; class Mammalia; order Rodentia; family Ctenomyidae; genus Ctenomys; species Ctenomys sociabilis. Next base: position 23,398 of record PVKA01000153.1, on the reverse strand, counting down.
CTGCTCATTTCCTGTACCCCAGCGGGTCCAGAGTCCTTAGACCTCCTGCCAGCCCACACCTGTAGAGTGGACACAGCTGCCTGGGAGCTTTCCCTGAAACCGTGTCCCCAGTTCCCCTATGTTTGCACCTTCCATATTCTGCCTTTCCACACAAGCCCGGACGCCCAAATGGTGCTCTGTGAGCTCTGGCCACTCCTGTTTCCTCCCCTTCTGCGCCCAGAAGGGCCTGTCCTGTAATGGCCACGTTACCTGTGTCCTCTTCCTGCGTGTGGCTGCTCTGCCATCCTGGCTGGACACCCTTTTTCTCCTCTGTCAGACCGAGTGCCCGGAGCTCTCCCTGCCTCACCTGTCGTGCTGCCTGCCTCACCGAGTGGGTAGCAGGGTGGAGGCGCCCACGCTAGCTTCCTGGCAGCTCCTGGAGTCGGGCCAGCCCAGCTCCAGGGCAGCTGAGGGCACGGGGCCCTGCTGTAGCTGCAGCCTGCCCCCTGCTCAGGGTGGGAGCTGAAAATGAAAATGGAAGCCATAGTCCCCTGCATCCTTTCAGTTTTGCTTGTTTGTACTGAAGGGAATCCTTGAGCTGGCCAGGGCAGGTCTCCCTTTCAGCCCCTGACCTACTACGGGCTCAGCTTTCACCCAGACTGAGCCGGGGCAGACAGAGTGACCGAGATGCCTCTATTCTTGAAATCTGCCCCGAGGCCTCCGGCAGCCTGTTGAGAAGCTCTTCTTTAAGGCTTCTCAAAGCCTGGATGACAGGATATATTGTAATAAAATTGCTCAGGTCTGCCAGTAGAACCTGGGCATGCTTGTTCTCACTATGATACTCATGGATGCTACTTTTCCCAGTTTTGATTCTCCTTGGTTTTCCTACAATCTGCTCATCTTCACATTTTGTTTGCAAGAATTTTGTGAGAGACCAAAACATCCCACAGCAAGGATAATGTGGGTCTGTAATAAACTGAACCAACAAAAAGCGCCCGTCCTTGTGAACATGGAGTTTCCTAAGCAGTGCAGCGTGCCTGCCATACGTGCATGTGCGTGTTCTTACTCTAAAGAGTGCACGCAGCTGCTCAACACTTTGTAGAAGTCCTGTTTGGAAAACATCTTGAGCCTGTGGTGGCAAAGTTGTTTGGTTGCCTTGAGGCCCTAGGAAAAAAAAATGATTTCTGCTCTCTTTGAAGTTGCTTACCATTTAGCACTGGCATAGACTAGTGAAGATGAAGCAAACTATCTCTCTAATGGGAATAAAATATCGGTTGAAGGGAAATAGAACCCTTAAAGAGCATGTTTGGTTTGGGAAGAGGGTCCCACCAAGCATGGCCTGGGTGGGGAATCCAGGGCTGAGTCTGTATGATCTTGCCTCTGCTTTTTGGGGGATGGACAGGAAGGTGGGTGAAGGTGTAAGGAGCATCTTCAGGGCGTTGTGGCGCTGAAGAGAGGGCCATACCTACTGGAGAAGGACCCACCATGGAAACAGATATCTTGGCCATGAACACCATAAATGTGTAGGATGGGTACTCAGTTTGAAGTTGATTCTAGTTCTGTGTTGAGTTCAAAAAAGTCCTGGTTTTCACCACTTGTCTTGAGTGTGTTAATGTAGCCCTGAGGAATCATGGGAAGGAGTCAACTCCATATTGGAGCTGACAGAGCAGAGAGGACTCTACTATAGAGAAGAGAGGGCTTGGCAGGCGCTCATGGATGAAACACCTCCCCAGGCCCCTGCTCAGCAAAGCTTGCTGGAGATTGCAGGGCCTGAAGATAGTGCGAACTGAAATTTTCACAGTAAGTAGGAAGAGACAAGGAGCCACTTGACTGGGAATGAGGAAGATAATCCCAGATATCCAAAGGCCCAGGGCCAATGACAGGAAGATTCTTGGGTTGTGTTTGGCCCCTTGTAGCAGGTGATGGAAACTGAGGACTGAGTGAAAGGAGTCTAGACCTGTGTGCAGTTTGCCTTGGCCTATGCTTTGACTTACACGGTGGTGGTAATACTTGACTCAGGCTTGTTTTGTGAGTTAAAAATGTTGCAGGCCAGATTGTAGATTTTATTTTTATTTTTTTATTAATTTTAATGAGAAAACAATAGCAATGAGACAGTTTCAAAACAGGTTAGTAGGACAGGTAAAATAATACATTGCATATTGTTTTTGTAGTAGTTATTCAGAAGATGCAGACATGATATCTTGTATAAATAATATTAGTACAGACCTCACTGAACTAAGAGAAAGTAGCTGTATATCTATCCTATTTTGCATATACATATATATGTATTTTTTCACTACAAAATGGTCCTTTATATCACCCTTTCTTGTTTTGTTTTGTCAGAGATGGATATTCTTTTGCTGTTAGAGAAGCTCATAGGATTGTCCTGCTACAATGTTGTATGTGGTTTCGATTTCTACATTTCTGTGTAAAAATGTGTAATTTTTTTCACAGTCTATAGGGTTGTTGGAAAATAGCAGTTCTATGTTATGTCTAAGGTGTTTGATATTCAGACAGCTAGTGAGGTTAAACTCAACTGCCTATTACAGGGTAATAATCATTAAGCTTCTCTTCTGGATAGTTAACAATGAAAGTTTACAGACCAAAAATTAGACAAAAAGACAGGCTACAAGGACAGCCAATATTTTGGCCCTAGCCCTTCACGGTCAGTTTGTAGTTTTTGAATTACTTTATTTTTTGTAGTGCTGGGGGTTGAACCCAGGGCCTTCATGCTGAGCTACACCCCTAGCCTTTTAAAATATTTCTTGTTTTGAGACAAGGTTTCACCCAGTTATTAAGTGCCATGGTTGAGCCAAAGATTTTGCTTCTGTTGACTCAGCATCAACTCAAAAAGAACTTCATGGTTTGTGTATTCTCCTTTGGGTCTGGGGATAGGGCCCAGGGCCTCGGGCATGGCAGCCAAGTACCCTACCATGAGCTGTTCCTTCAGCCTCTCAGCTTGGACTTGTGCATGCTGGGAAATGGAGGCCAAGGACCTGTCACTCCAGGTCTCACTTCCTTGTTATTTTGGGTGATTTTCTTGCTTCTCAGAGTTCCCCAAACTGGGTCGTGCTCCTGGCCTGCAGTAGTCTGCTCAAAATCAGGGCCTGAGAGCGTTGCTCTCCTGGGGCTTGTGGAGTTGGTTCTCTATATAGAGTGGCTTCTTTTCCCTGTTCACTGAGAATAGTGCTCAATTTGCCATCTCTAGTTGTACGTCACAGCACAGTACAATTCTACCTGAGAGAAAGGAGACCAGATTCCTTCTGAATCCATGAAAACAACTCTTATTTCCAAGAAAAGTTAAGGAGGCTAAGTAAGCTTTTGAACTGTGGGAGACCAGTGAAAATTAGATATTGTTGAAAAATGCTTACATTGACAAAAAACAAATTCTTAAATTGTAGTTTAAGAAGGAAGAAAAAGGCTGGTCAAGCAATGGCTATGACTCATCCACATAGCTGACACTGACAAAGGATCTACAGAGTGAGGTACAGGGTTACAGGGGACTTGACTGACCTCATCAGATACAAAAGTTACATTTTTTGTTATATGAGTCTTGATTTATCTTGGTCTTAACAACCCAGCAGAAAAGTATAAAAATGAGGTATACAAAATAAGGCCATAATAATAAGCTGAGCTGTAAATGGCTCTAGTCAACAACTTCTTTGGATAGCCCACTCTTATTGTTGACCGCTAGACTGTGTTGGATTGTTTCACTGAATTCAAGCGTCTATAATAATTGAATGACAGAATCTTTGACAGGACTAAACAAAAAAAAAAAAAAAAAGGAGATA